>CM075858.1:28851035-29294030 GCA_037975125.1 Latrodectus hesperus
CATCTTCATCCTTTGTAGAGCTGAATATTATTAAATCCTAAGGACAACCGGGCATTAATAAAAGATTCATTGAGATTGTGTTAATGCTTAATGAAACATATAAGTTAGCTGAAAAGCGTTTTTAGTTTGTATTTTAATATTTTTTACTTCTTTCAGTTCTAATTATGGTTTTAATTGGTGATAAATTATCGTAAGGTACATTTTGAATACCTTATTGGCATTGCTTAATTAATTTTATTTTATTTGATAGAATTAATTACATATTTATAAACAAATCAGAATCAATTTTCTAATGGAAATATAGTTAACATCTAAATTTAATAAATAAATTTTATCCTTAAAATCATTCGTTTTTGCTTCTGACTCATTAATTAATTTATTTAAAATAAAAGAATATAATAATATAAATATACTTTAGAAAATTATCTGAATATTTTGATGTTGATAAGAGAGAAATAATATATTTTGCGCATAAAAATTAATATAAGGTATTATTTTCTGTAACTGAAACCGAATTAAATTAAATTAGAATTTTCTTCCTTCATTTTTTATTTATATCTACATAACATTATAAAAGCAAAACTGCGTATATTACTTGAAAAAACTGCATTACTCGGAGGTAAAAAAATTTTTTTCCAGTGTCCTGCTTCTTGAATTTTCTCCTTTCACATTACCAGATTTGGAAGAGATGGCATATTTATATAATGTTGCATCTAGTGGGCTTGCCATTGTAACCCTGAAAATAGTTTGCTTCCTTGTAATTTATAAGCGGGCGCCAAGCGAAAGACTCTCAGACTTGACCTGTTACTTCTGTGGTATTATTTAAGATGGATTACATTGAGATCACTACAGGTTTTAACAGCCATTTTGAGTGAACACAATGGATCTTCGGGTGGCTCAGGATTGGAACTCTTTCGATAACAAGAAAGAAAAATTAACTAATTAAGTCATTGCGACCACAATTCAAAATATAATTTTAAAAAAATTTGAAAATTTCTATAAAATTCAGGAATTAAATAGTATGGTGATAGTTCGGGACACATTCTATGATTATAATGAAGATTATACTTTTTAAAACAACTGGTTTTTCTTACATATTTTATAAATAGCATTAGCAAATATGAAATTTTAGAACAGATTGGTAAAATAATGAGATTTTTTACGATTGTCGAATTAGAGAAGTTTGTTTTCACCAAAATGCGAGAAATATTTTGAATAATCCATTGTAAATAATTTTGTCTTAGTTGTTTTACAAATTAAAAATATTCTTCACATTTTTCAGTATTTTCAAAGCACTGAAATGTTGTCAAAATAGGAAATTATATAATATAAAAATATATAATGATTTTAATGAATTTAAAATTATGCTTTCAGTTTTGTTTTATAAAAATTATAATTGAAAAAATTTTCAGAAATTTTATTTGGAAGAAATAATTATAAGCTCGAATTCTTATTTCTTATACATATTTTCATAAAATTGATTTTAATCAAATTTCCCCTCCAAAAAAGTAGAGAGCACCACATATTAGAAAAGAAAATGTAACCCCAATTAATCTCCATTAAGTATTCGATATACCTATTTTCTAATTTATGTAATTTGTATTTCAAATAATATAATTTAATACATTTATTTACGTAATTATAGATAAATATCACAATCATAATTATTAGCTTTGTGAATGAAAGTAACAAAAAAGCTTCAACATATTTTTTATGTAACCAAAAAGTTCATTTAGAATTACACTTTTTTTTGATAATTAAATTATTTTCAGCTCATAAAGAATAAACATTCTTTAACATAACTTATTCTTACTTGATGGAACAAATTGCTTAAATTGTTATTCCAAAACCACCGTAGTAAATAGTATAAATATCTTTACATATTTTACATTTTACAATTACTTGATGTAACTTTATTCGATGTAATTTTGTATCTTTGTTTAAAGCAGAAACAATCACTGAACTAAGTATTACTGTTTTAATTAGTAATTTTAGAGTCAGTATTACTGTTAAAACAATTTTTTTTATTTATCTATTAACAATTATTCAACTGAAAATATCACATCATTTAGCTACTTTTGTATTCAGTAACTGGTAAATATTAGTATAATTATTAGATTATCTTATAAATCGTTAAAATCTTTAACTGGATCACTATAATAAACTAAATATGAAAGGTTATAAAATGGAACAAAAAATTTCTGATACTGAGATTAAATCTATTTAATAAAGATATTAATAAAAATAAACTAGCAACTTGAAAACAAGATGAGCTTTCTTGCCTTCTAATTGAATATTCAAAGCCTTTCAGAAAATAAAGAGGCTAGAATATAAATAAATGCAAAAATTAAAGTAAGGAATTAACTTCTTATAATATTTTATAGAATTAATATAAAAGGAAAATTAAGAAGGCATCAAGAGATTATGTGAAGGAAAAAGGATTAAAATTCATATTCTGTTCAGTGGTTTTAAGCTAATCTCTTAATTATACTCTTTGTCTCCACAAATTAGATTTCCATATCAAGAAGAATTATTCCGGATTATATTTCAGAAATAATTTAATATATTTCTGTGGTATGTAATGTAATTAAATTTTATTGTTGGTAAATATTTAAATTTGCCTTGATAAGAAGAAATATTAAGAGATATTTCTTTGTAAAAATTTGCAACTGTGTTGTATACTTATAGATTCAAATTGATAAAAATCGATTATGACTCTGAAAACTCATGCTGATCAACCCCAAAAAGGAAAAAGTTTTACAATGCCAAAGTTGAGTGTTAAAGTTTGTTGATGACATTAAAGGAATTATGAATTTATCCTTATTATTTGTTCACTTTAATATCTTCGGGATAATCTTGGTAAATGTATGTATACTTAATTTGATTATTGACTTCATCAAATTAGGATGATGAAATTAAAACGCTTTTCATTCTATTTAACTGGCCATTGAAGAAAGGGATATCACAAATGTATAACAAGTAAAAGAGGACATGTTACATCATTGTTTCAATTTTGTAATTGTTTTCTTATATTTATTTTAAGGGTACTTTATTCAAACTTATTTAAAGAAATATTATAATACTTTTCAAAATAATTGTGCAAGTGAAAGTAAAATCAATAAGTTATCAATTACAATATATGATACGATTCTTCATTGCAGAATATTATAATTTTGCAATGAATATTTTTGAACAATTATACAATTATATGCTGTATTTCTACAACCCTACATATGTATATATATAAAAATAAAACAGAAAAATTCAAGAATGAAGTTACATTGAATGCATTAAAATCAAAATTCAAATATCTCTAAACTTTCATGTAAGCTGATTTTCAAATTTCCACAACCCTATTTTTTAACATTTGTTATTGAATTAGAAAAAACTAAAATGTATTTCTATAATTTCTTTTGTGTTATAAATAGCACTGTCAGGCTAGGAACTTTACAAAAATAATTTAATATCACGCATCTATCACTGAACTTTTTCTATGAAATGCGTTTAGTTTACTTAGAACACGTTTTGAGTTAAAATATTGGAAAATGTTATTATTGTCGTCAAAAGGAATAAATTTAATTTTGAAACACATTTATTTAAATGAAGGTTGCTTTAAATTTCATTATGCAATGTTAGTTTTTAAAAATAAAAGCTATGTTAATAACAGTGCAAAACTTTAGTATGATTTTTTATTGACACAAATTATTGAGTTTTTGTTGAATTTCTAATGCATTAATTTTCAAAAGCTAAATTTTCTTTTTTTATATTTAAAAATAATAAAATTAACAAATGCTCTTCCTACTTTTATAAAAATAAATAATATTATTAATAAAAATGCCTCGTTTTAAAGGATGATAATATAGGAATGTAAATGTATATTTTTTGAAATACTAATTATAAACTAAAAACACAAATTAGAAATAGGTGTATAAAATTGTAATGATAAGCTAAACACTTTCTAAGAATTTAACTATGTAATGATGGTTATAATTTACATAAGTAACTGTTATAATTAACGATTATGGTTTCATTTAAAGATAGATGCTTATTATAAATTATAAAATATCATACATTCCCTACTTAGAAACAATTTTTCATAATACAATATAATTTAGCAACGTAACGAAAATAGGTAAAGTTTTCTTTATATGAATGTATAGCATAATATATTTAATTTCCTTAAGGATTTAACCCAATTTTTAGATAATTAACATGATTAACTTGATAATGCAATTCATACATAAACTATTCACATAGGAGCTTAAGATAATGCTTCATAAACTATTTTCTCACATACATATGTATTCATATGAAAAACATTGCTTTAAAGATAGTTGAATTTCAGAGGAAAATTTTATATTTTTAAATATTGTCATGTATGGAGAAGTTTAAATTTGTGTGTGAGTTTTTCTGGAAAAAGTGTAAGATTAGATTAAAATATTTTCATACGCATAAAAAAGCTTACCGTGAAAATTTTTATTTTTGAAACAACAACTTAAAATTCATATACTCAATGGTTTTTCCAATAATACTTTTTCAATGAGTTTTAATCAAATGAACATATAGCTTATACTCATATATATATATATATATATATATATATATATATATATATATATATATATATATATGTGTGTTTGATAATAATAATTATATATATATATTTATATATATGATATATATATATATATATATGATATATATATATGTATATATGTATATATATATATATATATATATATATATATATATATATATATATATATATATATATATATATATATATATATATATATATATATATATATATATATATATATATATATATATATTTATTTATTTATTTATATATATATATATATGTATTTCAAAGAATTTCAACATACTATTTGTTCTTATATTTATTTAACTTCAACAAAAATATTTATTAATGAATCATTTCTTTTAAAGTTATTAATAAACAATGAGTTGTTTTATATCAATTAGCTTAAATTAATAGAAGACACATAGGATGAAAATTTTATAAAATTATAATTTTTGAACATAAAAACATAAAATTATCTTAAGAGCATTTTTAATTAAAACTATTTAAATCAAAATCTTAAATGTAAAGAAAAAAGTTAATACTCAGATAATGCCCATAAGAAATATTTATAAATATTCCATAAATTCGGGTTCAAGCTTTTATTTGTAATTAAAAAATATTTTTTTTTAAGTGTGAAATTAAAAAAAAATATTTTTCTTAATTTGTTCTTTGAAATCTACATTGTTTTAAAATATGTTTGGTATCAATTGGTTATGAGTATTAGATGAAATGGAATAGAAAGCTTATGAACATAAATCAATAGACAAATTTGATTACAGATATTCTCAAGAACTAACTTATCCTAAATTGTGTGATTCATATTACTGTTAAGGGTACTTGTATAAATTCCTTGCCAATATTTTTATCTGTATATTACTGTTGTATTGATTTAATTGATAGTTGAAATAATACCAAATATATGGAATTGTATAAAAAGTACAAATAAATTCTTAATTGGTTTTTTTCAATGTTCTTATTTTTAATAAAGTGGAAGTACCCAAGATAATGTGAAATATCACGACAATTTTTATTTAAATTGATGAATGATAAACATTTAAGATTACTTTTCCCCTTAATTGGTGTATGTGTGTAGTGTGGGAATTAAATTTTTAGTTTTTCAGAATTTTTAGTACAAGTAGAGATTTAATCTTATAAACATTACTTAATTTTTAATTCACTATTTTAAGATGATTGTTTTTTAACTGTAATTTTAACTTGCATATTTAACAGAAATTTTTTTTAAAGAACAATGTACTTTTATTTCCATGAAATCAGAAAAATTAAATTTTATTTCTTAAAAAAAGGCACAGAAGAAGCAATGAACATTTATATTAAATATTAATGATACTAACATACATACTAGTAGAAATTTGACTTTGATGCAGTAATTCTCAACTATTTCTTCCCTATAAATTACATTAAAGAATAGAAACATTTTCTTAAACTTTTCAAGTTTGATGTGATAAATATTAATAAAAATGATAATAATATGACATAAATCAATAAATATATATTAACAAATATGTATCAACTCCATTAATGATAATATAGAAATGAATTTAAAAGCTTATTGTGCACAAAATCAGTCAAACTGATTAAATTAAGTATTTTATGACTGTTACACAGCAATATCGAAAAAATTAAAATTTAGTTGGTGATAGAAGTTTCTGTTGAATACAATGTTTTTATGACTAATGTCTTTTTATTTATTTTTATTCGCCTATTTGATAGCTGGATATTTAGTTCTTCAGATTTTAAAGCTACCCTCCTCATATTCTGCTTGCATATTTGTAATTATATAGGATATGCTTTAATTAAAATAGCCTTATTAAAGTAGTACCTGGGTTTAAAAAGGAATATAATGTAATGCAAAATGAATGGCAAATACCTTATTTATATGATCAGTGCAATATGGTAAATCAAGTATTTAGTTACCAACAATATGTATTGTTCCTGCTAAACAACTTCATTGTAAAAACTCCAAACTGAATTTATTTTGCGAATTCTAATAATTCAATAGAGAAAATTAATTGAAGCAGTATGAAGCTCTAATTAGGTAAGATTGAAAAACCGATTCAAAAGGGAATGAATTAAATTTCTCAAAGAGAAACCTTTATTTAAATTAAGATGTACAGAATAAATGCAAAAAATTAAGAATTCACTTACAGGTGTTACTTTGTCTAATTTGTAATAACAAATTCTTATGCTAATCATTAAAATCATTTTCTTATCTGACTAAAATTTCCCTTAAGATAAAAAAATATCATGATTCACACACTCTAACAAACAAGGCGCTAAAACAATACTCTTACGAAATATTGTAGTAAAAATTTAAAATAAACACCTAAAAATGTCATATTTTTCTTTAAAATTATAGACTAATTACGGATGATTTTAATGTAAATTTTGAAAAATATTTGTTTAATGGTCAACATATTGATATTTTCCTTTGAGACTCAATTTGAATTATGAACAAAATTGTGAATTAAATATAATGAATTTGGAGTATATGTATGAATAAGGGAATTTGGGATGAAATCCTGCGAACAAATAATATGATAAAAGTGTAATGTTTTGAGACAAAAATAATTAAAAATAAATAAAACTTATTGTTTTAATAAGCACATTATAATTACTTTAAAATGAAAGAGAAATAGGTTTTCTTCAATAAATCTATCATTTTTAAACTAATTATTTTTTTAAACCTCTAATTCTAAAACAAAAATTTTTATACAGTTAACATTTTTTATTAATGAAAAATTGCATTCTACAGCCAGATAAGTTTAACTTGTTTCGGTATATTTGAAATACTAATCAAAGTAAACATTAAAAAGAAACAAGTTAACCATATTCTTATATTATTCCAAATGAAATAATTATGAAAAATATTTTATCGTCACTTGATTTTATTATTGTAGTTTCCTACTTACACAAGGACTGAAAATGGTAATAAAAATTTTGATTTAATAATGGTTTATTCATTATAAAATAAATTTATTGTCAGATTAATATACATGTTAGTTTAACAAATTAAAAACATAATTAAAAACGTTACAAATTTATATTTCATTTATGTTTAGCAAATTAAAATTTGACCAAAAATAATAAATTTATATTATAAAAAATATACATGACGGATATATAGTTTAAGCAAACTTTAATGTATTAGAAACTGAGGTAAACTTACTTTTTAAATTAGTATGAAAATTTTACCAACACTTAATTATACTAGTGAGAGGAAAAAATATAAAAAAGACATATTAGAAAAATTTGGAAAAAATCTTAAGATTTAGTTACTCAGAATTTTATAGTTTCCCAAAGTATTCTTTTAGTTAATATTCTCAGTTACAACCAACTTGGTTTTTGAAAAATTTCTTAAAAAATTTCCACATTTTATACCTTATTTTCCAAATATCTACAATTTTTTTCAGTTTCAATATAAGCGCATATAATATAATATTTTTCGTAAAATGCACTTTTTTCAGTATTTTAGACATACTATTTTTAAAGAAAACAGCATGACAATTTAACTGCAGTTAATTATGATGTATTTCAATATTAATAAATTATGTAATTAATTATTAATTATGATTTTTCTACAATCTTTGCAACTTTAAACTTTTTTACGTAGTTGAAATTATATCGTTACAATTTAAATAATTGATAAATGAATTATGATTTTATTAAAATTATATTTTTTACGTAATTAGCAATGATTTTGTTTATTTACTGACGTTTAAAAATGCATAAATACTTTGAAATATAAGTTTCATTTATTTAAATTAACTGTCTTAATCGAGCATTTAAATAGTTAATTTTCAAATTTTAATTTAATGAAATTAAATTATTGAACGAGAAAAATGAAAAAAAATGTCATTTTTATGCAAATGCAAAACTATTAAATACTTATATGTGAATAAAATGGTCTAAAATAAGCCAACAATACTTTTTAAAAAATAAATGTTCTTTAACTGAATTATCATTAAGAATAAACTTATTTACTTATATTTAAAAAATAAGCATTTTGTTGTTGTTGTTGTCGTGTGCCAGCCTATCTGGCACATGACAACAATATGCCAGACATGCCATAGGTACCCGTTTATAGGGTAGACAACTATTCACAACCCATTCATACAAGGAAAGGACATAAACAGGATAGATAGAGAGAAAGTAATCCAAGTCCGAACCAATATTCCATCCCAGGACCTCATTATCCGCAGTCAGACACGTTGATGACTAAACAAATTGGATGGCAACAGTTTAGAAACAATAGAAATAATAAAAATATACAGCCAATCTAAAATATAAAGTGCTTGTTCAAATATCATGATTTCTTGAATGATTCCTGCGATTGAAAATATAGATAAATTATAACAACTATATACATTTATAATTAGCACTAAAGTTAATGAGTTTATGAATTTATGCATGCATAATAATTTCATAAAAATAAAATATTTTAAATGATATCCATCAGAAAATCATAAACTTCCACTAATTATATTATTCACAGAATTACTTTGTTTGATTATGCGATTTATTAAATCTAACATGATCTCAATTAAAACATGGCACATTCATAATATTATAAGTAATCACGCAAATTAAATGGACATTGTAAAGTGAATTGCACAATAATAGAAATTTTAATTTAATTATGCTCTTAATAATTAAAATAATTTATCCCATAAGAGAATTCAGTTTATAAGAATATCTATTGTATTTTTTACTACATTAAAAGCAAAAATAATTTTAAATGATATTGTATAAGAGAATTACTGTTATACAAAAAAATGTTTTTTATACATTCCAATTTATACTGAAATTTGTTATCTGGTAATGTATTTTTAAATATAAAATGTATGCTTCTTTATGTTTAAATAAAAATAATTTAATGACAATTTTAAATTAATACAACAACCTTGAAGTTAATTTGCAATATGTTTTAAGGAACTTAAGCTCTCAAAATGAAAAAGGCTTTTTCATCTTTAAAATTAATCATCAACTCAATAGAAATTTGGTTGAATGAAATTAGGAAAGTAAAAGGTTTAAATTTTATTTTTTCCTTTTATTCTACATTATTGATCACAACAAAAGAATGCAGTTTAATTTATTGCTTGTAAACAATACATTTTCATGTGGTATTTTGCCGAGATTATTTTTAAATATTATTTAAGATTGGGCAAACTGAGAAGATGTGAAAGTAAATTTTTTATAGACATTAAACACTATGACTTAATATATATATTAGATAACCCCTTTTTTTGTAAATATAAAAAAATTAATCAAATTTATTTATTAAATAACAATTATTTAATAAATAAATTTGATTATTTTTTATATTTATAAATGAAATCCATTTTCTCAATATAGTTTTCTAACCTCCAATATTACCTGATATTAAAAATAATGAATGCATTAGAAATAAAAATAATTATTTATTGGCTTCTAAATAAAAAAATCAGGTGAGAAGAAATAATAATTTATATTAAATAATGTAATTCTTCATTTTTCATAGAGCCATACAGTCTAGCTTTGTTTCTTATCTTATGCTTTTCATGGTGAAACAATGTGGTCTCAGATATCACCCTTCCAAACATTCCAATTATTGGGAGTCTTATGCTTGGTCCATGTTTAAAAATGACGAAGATTCCACTCGACAACTTCTATCTAACTGGTACAGCCTAACTCATAGTTTGGGTTAGGTACAGGGAAGCATGCTTGTGCAACAACAACAACCCCTCCAAACACCAGAAGGCAGGATTCAATGATGGTATCAGAACGAAATCTACATTTCTTTTCCTCCAAAATTTACTTTACAGTATTTAGTCCTATGTTCCTTTTAATGTAGGATACATAGTTCCCACCCCCAAACTGCCAGTCATCGATTTCTTGGAGATAAGAGGATTATTAATGTATTTTAACTTGTGTCCTCAACCGTCTTGAACCCCATTGAAAAATTTTAGGATTATTTTGATCGTGTTGCTTGTGCATGCTTTATGTTTCCGGATACTCATGCAGACATATATATAGTTTTCTAGAAGTAATATTGAAATATGAACGAGCTTACTATTATCTACAATTAGAGTTTTTATAAAGATTCACTTGTAACACATGAATATTTTCTTAATAACGGTGGGCAATTGGATGACTAACTCTTAATCACAACAAGGCCGGAAGTTTCTGCTCATTTGTCTTTTCCCAGCGGGCACCTTTTAACCAAGTCACGAAGGCGAGTAGCATTACTCACGCGACACCACCACAAACCCATTTATAGGGTGGGTCACACTAATACATTTTCATAGAAGAAAGGTCAGAGAAATACGGAGAGAAAGCAACATCCATACCCGAACCAACTCGGAACCAACTGTTCAGGAGTCAGAAACGCTAACTTTTCAGCCATAGGTCACCAACACTTGAATATAATAAAATATGTTATGCATCAAACTTATGTATACAACAAATTATGTGAAAAAACACCTATTTTTCAAAACATAATGTAGAATGCTTTCCTTAAAAATTCTATGAGTTATTAAAAAAGAAATTAAGGCAAAAATTTGGAGATATTTTTGACGGTTGTGTTTCCAATTTATAAATTTTTGATTCTGTCTATTGAAAAAACATTAACCTACTAATTATTTGCAATTTATTATCGTTTCACCATGTACCAAATCATAACTTTTTTTGAATAGTCTAAATCTGAAATTATGTTTTGAATAATATATACTTACAACCGCAAAACAGGCACAAATACACAAACATGACGAGTCATAAAGGAATAAATACAGTTAATAAATGTTTAGCACATTCAATTTCCCATTATTTTCTAAAAGATAAATGTGATATAAAAATGAAAGGGGAGAGAATATTTTAATTTTTTTTAAATGTAATGATATAGAAGAAAAAATAAGTTTTTCCCTTTATTGAAATCCTCTAAATACCCTGTTTTAATTATTAGAAATGAAAGCTCTTTCGCTAAAATTTATTAATTTTAAGATAAAAAATAGGTTAGGAGAAACTATTCCGCTAATTTGAGCAACGATTCCATTAAAAAATTCCAACATAAGGTAATTTATTGGATACAAAGAGCTATATATATAATCATGAGAATTAGAAGAGCTTGAAAAATGAATGCTTGAACTGTGTGAGATAATAGCATATCTAAAACCAGTTTCTATTGGGTATGATTTAATGCAAAATCAAAGAACTGTGAGTGGGAGATATTTTGAAGTCAGCAAGACATTTTATCAAATCCTATGTTACAATAAGAATTTTGGTGCTGTCAGTATCAAAATACTTTCTTTTTTTAAGGAAAAGAATCATGCTTAATCATTAGTCATAGAGAAATCGTTAAAATAAATCAATCACAATAAATAGAATTTTTTTATCACAATAACTAGAGTTTGTTTTTTGAACTAAATACCTTCAAAACATTTGATTTTCTTCCTTTTTTATTCATAATAGTTAGACACCTCTGGTTTTATGAAAATTAATTCCAATTTTATCCAGATTCAATGCAATTTGAAGTTCATAAAAGTAAAACTTTTCATTCTATTTCTTTAATTCAATTAAATTTCTGTTACAATTTTTGATTAATTTATTGGAATGCACACCTAAATAAAACAATTGCATCAAAAATTATTGTTCTAAGCTAGCAAATTAACGATCGAGAAAATAAAAGGAATCCACATAAAATCTACTTGAATTATATGCAAAAAATAGAGTAGAGTGACTTATAAATTAAACCAAAAATTAAATTTGAGGGTAAAGTAGTTAATGTTTCTCTTTGAAAAAGTGTTTAGAATAATTTTAAAATATTTTTTAAAGTTGATCTTTGTCTGATATTTAAGCATTTATGAGAAAATTCATAAAAGTTATTTGAAATGTTTGGGCTGTAATATTCAAATTTTAATATATTTTGAATTTTTGTAATTTTATTAGATTGGAGGATTAAAATTTAATGAATATATGCTTATATTGAGCCAAAATTTTTACTTTGGCTTTTTTTTCTATCTAGCTATAAATAATTCAGAACAGAATTTTATTTCAAAAGCCCCTAAATTTGACTTTTATTCAATACCATTAGTTTGCGTCGTCTACTATTTGGCGATCTCTTAATGAAACTGAAATATCTATCTTCATAATTTAAAAGCAAGAACCAAATTAAAAACGCATAGACTTGGTCTACCCCTAGAGGTATTACTTCACTCGGAGGGGATGGAGCCATTTATCATTTTAAGAATCCCTTCTTTCATAAATGAAAAATAAAAATTTTATACTCTGCTAGACTTAGAATCAGTTACATTCCAGTAGCAAAAACAATGTCTGTGCCAACTAGGCTACCTTGTTGGCTGGTTATAAATTCGCATATTTAATTACTGTCAGAAAATTATACAATGAATTCTCTGGTACTCATTTAGCTTAGAAATCAATCTTGAATTTCAATACAAATTGGTAGAATTCAAATAATCGACAAAGGGTAAAGTAAAGAAATTAAAATTTTTTGTCTTGTATCTATAATGTTTATCTATAATGTATTATGTTTATCAAATCTAATGCGCATATGAGAACTATAAAGTATAGAAAATGAACAGAATATTTGAGAATATTACATATGCTTTATTTAAGAACACTTTTATCAATAAATTTATTGTAAATTGATTGAATAGAAATTCATAACACTCACAGGAAATGTTTGATAATAGGAATTACATTTGGTCGTATAATAGTTAAAAATATAGAGGGTAAGTGCAATAAAATAGATTAAAAAATGCATTTTTCAATTTCTGTATTTTATAGACATATGATATATTTTGCATTTAACGATGCTTAAGTTTTTTCTATATTTACTGTTTTTTATTTTTATATTTAAATTACGTAAGCAAATGCCTTCTCTATACAGGTAATGATGAGAAAAATGATGGGAATATGTCTTTGAGCTTTGAAACAAAGCATGGAAATAACAGAAATAAAGAATAATACATCATTACACGGATGTCGTGAAATAACTGATTTCAAAATTGTCTTATTATAACTGTTCCATGGAAAAGCAATCTGAAAATACGTTCATAATCTATCTACTATAAAGAAAGTTATTTGGTTCATGCTTTTCCAAAAAGTGGCAACTGATGAAAGCCCTCAATATGGAATATGTCCTAAAGATGAAAACATATATTGTGGATAAAATAAAGCAATGTTAAATGGTGCAATATGTAAATATAAAATCAATTTAATGCAAAAAAGTGTTGAATATAATATATACATATATATTATATACAGGAATTTAGCAAATCCAGAAATGTTTGTTAGATGCTTTTGTGGCAAAATACGAAATTACAATAAGAGTTTCAATATTCTCTTATCCTTGAAGACTTCTAGAAATGTTTTTGTACAGTTGGAAACGTTGAAAATCGGTGTATTCAAAGCTTTAGCTTCAATTAACAATAGGAGTATTTCAAAATGCAAAGATTTATCATAATGTATCCAGTCTGCTTTATACACTTGTAGAGCTATGGTGTTAACGAATCAACCTCGTATATAAAAGAGAAACCATGATATTAAACAAAAATCAACATAGGTTGGTATGAGACTTGAAAAGTTAATAGAAAATATTCTTGCAAATAAACCACCTAATCATAGCTATGGAACTTGTAGAAATTAATAATACTCAATTTTGATTATAAAAATTTTTTCTCAAAAATAGTTACAAAATAAGAAAATAGTTACTAAAATGTTGCATTTTTATGAGTTATGTTATTTGATGTACTTTAACCAAAGTAATTTTCAGATAAAATATTCTCTTGTAATTTTATAACTTAAAATGTTTGAAAGTTTTAGCAATTTAAATGAAAAACACAATAGTGTAATAAATTAGTTAAAAAACTAGAAAAATAAAAGATGCTCTCGTTTTTTTATACAAAAAAATGCACTTATTAATGACAAAAAAGGCCAGAAATTGTGGGTTCAATACTTATTTTTTTAAATGTTTCCTTAACACAGAAGTACTTTTAATATTATGAGTATAAGAGCTTAACTTTTAGCCCAGCCACAACCTACAACAAATTCACTATATACACATTGTATTTTTAGTTAGGTTTAATATGCATTGTGCACATAGTGAATTTGAAAATTTCAATTGGAATTTTTTTATAATTTTACAGAAAATTGAGTTTTAAACTTTAAAATTCCAATATTTAAATAAATTAAATCAATTATAGAAAAGACATTAAACAAGTTAATAAAAAGAAAATTAAAATTCATCTGAGAATTTTGGATCAAATTTTGTAAAGTTATTTACGTACTTGAAGGAAGAGAAAGTAGAAATTATACAAATCTCAATCACAACCATTTATTTTTATTAGATTATATGTAAAGAATCTCTTTTTGATTCAGATTACAGTTGCTTTTGAAATTTTAGTTTATTCTATGAAACTTGAACAATGTCGATTGGTTCGTGTCTAATAAGCTTCTTCAAAAGAACTTATTCCGTATCTGTCACATTTACTATTCATCATAGCGAAAAGAACCATTTTTTAGCATTCCTTAGCGAGGAAACTTACAAAGATTTATTTTACTTCTTGACAGCATATATTTGAATTTGTATTTAATGTATGTAAATTGAGTCAATAAAATAATAACTGAACTTCTCATATTAAAATACTTAAAACAAAATTTATGACTTGATGCCACACATTTACCTCTGAAATAAATGTAAAATAAGATAAGTTTTATTTACATTATTTTAAATAATGCTTGAACAACATTTATTTTTGTTATCTATGAAGTTTTCAGATTCCATATTCTTCATCTTTTCCAAAAAAACAGATGTTCAATAAAAGTTTAATTATAAGGATACTTAATATTTCTTAATGCCACCTTATAATATTACTTGTTAGCCAAATAAGTTGCATTCTTGAAGATATAGATAATGAAAATATATAAAATGTTCTTACAAATTTACTTTTTCTTTATTTTACATATATGTAGGATTTTTTTTATACATCAGGTAATATATGCTGTCAAGAAGAAACTTGCTTTTTTATTTTACTCATAAAGTTCTGGATCTACATGGAATTCATTTGTATAATAATTAATATTGTAAGACTAGTCAGTATGTATTATTTTTAGTTTTATTCAGCAATAAGGTTTTAATCTCTACATGTAAAATTATAAATAAATAATATTATTTTAAAACTATTCACCGTGGATTGCAGTGTTTTAAAATTCCTTAGTTTACACCAATCCTTTATTTAGTTTAAAAATTTTACAATATCTGATTGTGACCAATAACATGTTATTTGAGCAATTTGATTCCATATAATGTCTTGAAGCATAAAAGTATTATTTTTTGGCAGATCTATCAAAAATAATTTTAAATTTTATTTGCTATTCAAATATATGGCAAAAATGTTTCAATTATAAATAAAACTTAATTTTCTATTATTTTTATGTTTCATTTTCAGTGCACAAATTTGTTTCTAGTGAAATATAGCATATTCTAAGAATATCAATTACATAAGGTGTAATCAATATTAAGATTTTCAAAAATTAAAAATAAAATTTAGATTACTAAAATATTTATATAAAAATAATGGAATATTTTAACTCGACATTTAAAAATAGTATAATTAATACAATTGAAATTTATGATTAAAATAACTGCAGTATTAGCTTTGTTCCTAGCTTGAAATGATCTGATTTCTAATGAAATTATTATTAGCTAAGATAAAATTAAAATTGCAGTTATTTAAATACTAATTATTTTAGAAATAAAACTTTATGTATATAAAATAGAGATATGGAACAGATATTTATTCTTTATTATGCATAATTTATTTTATTAAATTAATTGCATTACTTTAAGGTACTTTAAAATAATATTTAAACCAGTAAACTTATTTCCCTTTAGGCTCACATTCAGTTCAAGTATAACTAGATAAACACAAACAACGTAATACATTTTGTTTGATGCACTTTTATAAGATTACTTTGTATAATCACCTCGTCATTTATCCACAAAGTTTATATAATCAAGTAGAAAATAAGTTTTAAAAGTTGATTAATGTAATTCATATTTCATACACATTTTAAGCAACTATCTGTTCATAAGAGCTCGTAATTGAATAACTTTTAAATTGTATGCAATATCTTCTTTATCATATGCCTGTAATATATTTACATGTAATTATTATTGCCTGTAATATATTTTAACTATGTGACTGGTAGGCCGATGGATGTGGTATAAACTCTGGAAATTCTAATACAAAATAATAATAAAATTTAAATTACAAAATGACTTTAAAAAACACAAAAAATATAAAGTTCTTTTTGTAATATGATTCCATACTCAATAAATTTTAATGCTAGGATCCATGACAGCTTTTAATTCAATCCTTTTTCTCATTTCTTCTACAACTTTAAAATTTACAGCATGTTTTAATTTTTCTTATGCTTAACATTTTAGAATAAATATTTTTCATATTGATATATACTTTTTGGATTACAATCACAATGAAAATAAATAATAACCAAGAAGAAATAATGAACTGAAATATTAGAGTGAAATTCACTTTTGTTATTATTTACAAAACGTTTTGTATTCAAATATACTGGTATTTTTAAGGATGAAGAGCACTGGGATATTTTTGTCACCATGAACATTTAAATAAACCAGAAAATACATTCAGAATATTTTGATATTAGGATGCAAATTTTAATTTCAGAGAGTAAAACTCCCTGCAAAGGTAAACTGAAATATAATAAAAATACATTGAGTAATAGTTAAGGGGTTCGTGTCAAATGATATAAAAAAGTTGTATAAAAAGCCCGTATAGCGACAGTGAATAAAAAGTACTTAGACTGAGGTAAAATTTGCTTGCAATGTATTTTAGACTAATATATTTTTATGGATTCTAGAAAACTATTGAGAAAAGATAAAAAAATAATGGTGTTGCTCACACTACTTCCTAGCATATTATTCAATAATTTCAGGATCCTAAAACACTAATTTCAAAATAATCAAATAATAGAACAAAGACCTGTGTTCGGCCACTCAAATATAGTAATCCAATAATCAGACTCATTAATGCTGACCCTCATAAATGTCTATACCTTTCTTTTGCATTTGAGTGGAATTGAGGAGCAGCCTGCTCATATCTGACATCTATAGTTATAGAGGCATTAATAAGATGCTACGGCCCACTATTGCATACGAGAGGCTTTACAACAATGGATTGTATTTTCGATTTCCGGATATCACATGTTGGTGGTTTCATCTGTCTTAAATTGACAGTCACGGTTTTTTTTATGTAATGTTGCTTTTACTTTAATTGAATCGTGTCTCATAGGAACAAATGTATCTTCCTAGATGAGTTAAAATTTACCCCGTAATTAGATGTGAGTTGAAAGATTAGAAAATTTAAATCATTTTTAATATGTGAAATAGCGTCATTAAACATGAAATATTCGGAAACATTACTTATGATATGTATCTTATTAACAGTCTGAAAAGCAATTTTATAAGGATATTGTAATGAAAATTATTTAAAAATACAGTTCTTTGATGACTTTTCGGGATAGAGATGAAATCATACACTTTTTTTTAAGATTGTATGCTGCAACATTTAGTCTAAGTTTGAAGTAATAAAGGTAATGTAGTATTCTATAAAACTATAACTGTTAGCGGATACCTTGAAAGTAAAGGGATGGTGAAGTGACCAGATTACTAATTATATAAGTATTATTATCATTTTATGATATTTTTGATTTGTCTTATATTAGAAGATGGATCCTGAATTTCAAATCTACTTTCAATATATGCAAGACGAATATTTTCGGCATAACTTTGTGAGAAATCTAACAAAGAATATTCTAAGACCTTTTGTGATTCTCTCTCCATATTATTTATTTCTAGGATAATTTTTCATGGATAATGGACATTATTCAATGTTTGCGAAAAATAAATTCATAAAGATTTCAAATACTAAACAACTAAACATGGTACAAACCAGGAATACAATATAAATATCTGTATTTTCAACTGTGCCTTAAATAAAATCCAATATATTCTTAACAGAAGAGAGTAGTCTAGTTATAAGCCTGCGTTATATATTAAATTTTGAGAGGATTATTCATATTATTAATGATAATGTTGAATGTATGATTTTGATTGAATTTAGATTTGCTCTAATAAATGTAATAATTTCGCATGATTAATTATCAATTCAATTATTTGCCAATAGGAGCTTCTGGGCTGTTGGCATAAAACCTAGAAAGAAAAAATTAAATATTCAAAAGTACTGACATTAAGAACGTCTGGAGTTTTTGAAGTAAAACGATCCTGATTAATAAAGTAAATTCATTGTCATGAAACTGAATGAGGATACACATGATTCCATTTATATCGAAATTCCGGTTACATTTATAATTAGAAATGTAATTTAAGTATAAAATTATCAAAATGACTTTTATTAATATTACTTCCATGATAGTTTTCTTCTTCACATGCTCGGTAACTACATTTAAGATCAAATTTTGTTATCAAAGTTTTAAAGATAAGCAAAGCGCTACATAAGTAACATAACATTGTAGTTGAAACTACCATTTTTACTGAAAAAAAAACTTAAAATTGTTTTTGGCCTAAGAATTTAAATCACTTTTATGAGAATTTTTTTTTATTTCCTCATATATAATTCAGTTTAAAATCTCTTAATTTTCATATACATAAATCACGAGAGAGAGGATAAAATCAAAATACAAAATTAATGTCCTGAGGAGAATCTCCCAAATTAACTTTTTATCTTCACTCAAAAATGTTTTTATAAATATATAAGAGTTATCAAAAACCCTTTGCAGATAAATATTATTTCATTTTGAGGGATTGGAATACTTTTTTCTTGCTTACAGAATATATTGAAGCCAGTGGGCACGTTTAGATCATCAACTAAATTCATAAAATTGCATTGAATAACAGGTTTGCCATTTTAATGTTAATAAAATCTTTTAATACTCTTATTCTTATGTTTCAATAAAAAATAGTCTCCCATTTGCAATATCATAAATGAATTATTTTTTAATATATTTCAAAATGTCGAAAATATTTTTATTATAAATATATATAATTTCAGCATTTTATAAATAGCGACTTTTTTCTTTGTCAAAAATCATAGAAGTGAAAATTTTCAAATTAAATTTTGAAAATAATTTAACCTTGTAGGAATAATTTTAAAGGAGAAATTAATTTTGATCTTTAAGTAATAAAAGCCTTCTTTTTATATGTTTTTAAGAATTCATAGAAACAGTAGTGTCTTGATTTGATGTTAAATAAGAAATTACTCCCATGTGCTTATTTTAGCATTTAAATGAACGATAAAATTTTTAATTAGAAACTATAAAGAGCTGTTTTTACCTTTTTTCTTTACAATAAATCATTAACAATTTGCTCCTAGGTACGGAAGAAGTTTGAAAGAAGTTATGCAAAGTTCTCAGTTTAATTGAAAAGTTTTGGAGTTGCTTAAATGCATTTACCCTTGAGTTATCGAGTGGATCTAGAGTTTAAGAGATAATATTGATTACACTTCAATAAGCTTTAAATCTCAACAATCATTTTAATTTGAAATTAAAAAATCCTAATACTTTAATTCACAAGTAGGTTTAAATGGATTACTTCGCTTAATAAACTTTATCAGTTAATTTAATTTTATTCAAAGAATATAAGAATTTTTATTAAAAAAATTATCTAATAAAAATATTTTATTAAAAAATTATCTAATAAAAATATTTTTAATTATATAAAATGAAACGTACAAGCATACGTTATACTTTTATGAATGTTGAACGGCTGCTTTATTAGTAACTAATGTGAAACAAGAAAATTAACGTGGAAGTTTTATAAATATATGAAAATTACCTTAAATAGTTTAATGTAAATTGATAGAAATTATACTCTACTCATTAATTATACTAAATAATAAAGTGAAGTGTACAATATTAACAACAAACTGTTCCTTAATTTGTGAAGAACATTTTGCTGTTGTTAGTCTTACCATGAAAAAAAATGAGGGAGTATACTGTGTTTAATCTTTAATGAAATGGTTAAACTGAATATAAATTTACTATTGGAATTTTATGACAAATTTATATTAGATTTAAAATTTATCACTAATTAATGTAAAAGAAATATTTGATGAGAAATTGATCAGAAAATATAAGTAATTTCAATAATAAAGTTAGGTTTAATCATTGCAGTGTTTAAGGATGAAGAACAATTTTTATAGACCAAAGAACACACCGTAATTTTGAGCCTCGATTATAAGAAATTATTATTTGAGTTTGTCGCATACTCTCCCCATGACACAGAGGGAATAACATTGTGTAATAAGAACTTTGAATGTACGTAAGCCCAGCATGGTAGATTTTTGTTGGGGCAGTTTTCCAGCCAATTTTCTTCTGAACAAAAGAATAGTTTTACCCATCTTCATTACATGAGTTTAAAAATGTATCAAGCTTACAATACTTTAAGCATTGCTCTCAAATATTTTAAGCAATACTTAACTTTAAGTAATCACAGTTATTTTTTTAAAGAACTCACGGTGAGAAATGTCTAATAATACCAGTCAAAATTTTGTTTCTTCAATATTCAATATAAATAATACAGTGTTAACATAAATAACAAAGCATAAGAAATTTAAGAGGTATACTTAACACCCTAAATAAACTTTAAAACTAATGATATGTACAAATTCATGTACAATTCGGAAATTGAAATTTATAGCAGTTATATGTAATTAAACAAATAATGATCCCATCAATATAAGTTTATCATTAAATCATGTAACATATTATTAAAAAAATAATTTCAGTTTTAAGTAAAGTTCAGAAAAATCAATACCCTATACTTTAAATTTAATATGGTTGTGAAGAAACTAATTTAAAGAATAAACTTATAGTTATTTGCACATGAATAAGTGTATAAAAGATGAGAGAAGTGCTAAAAATATGAATAAATTCGCTGCTGTGTCATAATTGATGATCATTAGTTAAGTGATAAATCTAATTAAACGCTAAACTTCTTTCCTCAAGACATGTAAATTTAGGGAAAAGTTTAACATTTATTTATCAAAACATATCTATGATATATATATATATATATATATATATATATATATATATATATATATATATATATATATATATATATATATATATATATATATATATATATATATATATATATATTTATATAAAGCTACAGAAAATTCTAATCTCAAATAAATGTTATATTAAACTTATTTTCGTGAGAAGTTATTAAAGAGACTGCAGAGGCTTTACATTTCTCTATTGAATTCAGAAACTTACATTCTACATTATAAGTAATAGATATAGATAATTTTATTACATAAATTAATAATAATTATTTAAATAAAGAATATTTATTTTCACAGAAGAATTTAAAATGAACTAAGTTTTATCATAATTGTATGATAATTACTTATAATTGCTTCATGCAATATAATATAATATATGTATATATATAGGGTTGGCAACTTAGTTACCACCGTTTTTAAGTTTTTAATAATATTTTTATAAGGTTATTATTCTAATAAACATATACAAATAGTTAATCAAGAATCTATTCTTTTTTGTTGTTAACAACGTTTTCCCAAAATTCAACAAGTTTTTTGAGCTCAACAGGACTGCCAGAATAAGGTGCGTCTTTGAGATCAAAATTTACTTTATGAACTTTGCATACCAATCACGGTCGGTTCTTTCAGCTATAGAACTCATTTCATACACAGCAAAAAGGTTACGAACAGCTTCTGCGGCCTTAAAATGTTGATTAAATTCATAAAGGAAGGAGGTGTCTAAAATTCTCAGTTTTCTCAATTTGACATTTCCTATTGAATATGTTCTGTGAATAATAAGAAAATGCATCTTAGTAAAAATGAAATATATATTTATGTAGAACAATATACTCTCTTTCGAATGTTGTACAACTTCGTGTTAAATGTTATGACATAAAAATAATTGTTGTTAACAATTATTTTTATGTCATACAGATTTTTCCAGTTTAAAAAAATGGTGGAAACTTAGTTGCCAATATATTTGTATGTATATATATATATATATATATATATATATATATATATATATATATATATATGTGTATGTGTATATATATATATATATATATATATATATATATATATGTGTATATATATATATATATATATATATATATACATGTACAACACATTTTCTTGTATATAATCCGCAGCAATTTTTCAGCGAATTGTTGAAGGTGTATGTGCTGATAATCTGAGTTTCACATAAAAGAAAAAGTACACAGAGTGATTAAAAATATAATAAATTATATAGAAAAACATTTGTTATGAATGTGTTTCAATCCATTTCATTGTCAATGCTATAAACTGAGATGAATGTGCTGGATAGATCAAGAGCGATAATTCTGATAAGATAATAAAACTTAATTTTTATTTTTTAATTATTCTTAAAATGAGGAAAAAAGGGATATTTTTTAAAAATAAAATTTGTTTCTGTGAACAATTTAATGAAAATAGTTTCTTTAGCGTCGTGCATGCTTTTTATATTTTTTTTTATCATACTTTAACATGTTTGTCACCATTTATTATTCTTACTTTGCAGAAGATTTTTTTAAAATTGGATAGGCAAATTTCGTTCAAAAAATGTTTGCTCTAACATTTAATACAACTTCGGAATCAAATTTTAGGGCAAACAGTTTTTGAACGAAATTTGCCAATCCAATTAAAAAAAATCTTCTCGAAGAAAAAATAGTAAATGGTAATACAGCTTTGACATCATAAATAAGACAATGGTGGATATGGTGGTGGTGAGACTAATCCCCATCTGGTCTAGTTCCACTAGACCAGATCCATGAGATCAAAGACAGCTAAAAAGTCCAAAAGCAGATGTGGACTTTTCGCAGCCTCCTCACGAGAAAACCCCAAGCACTTCAAGATGTGTTGCGGGCAAAACAGATCATTGTCGCACTTGGGATATGTTGGGTATTTTCTTTCACCATCCTCAAAGATCATACACTTCAAGTGGCCAGTAGAAAGTCGAGACAGTGTCGTCTGATGTACTCTGGAGCCCTTAAATGTTGTGGCGGCTCCAGGATGTCTTTGGAAGTACCAAGGATGAGCAGGAGGGTCAGCCCAGGTTCTAAAAGTAGGTTTTTTAGTAATGTAAGAGATCTCTGATGGTGCTAGTGCCATGCGATCTTCCGGGTTCAAAGGATTACTGGCGGCAGCCTTTGCAAGGTCGTCGGCTACTTCATTCCCAGGCAGACCAACATACGAGGCGACCCACTGAAGGTGGATTGAATGTTGAACTGAAAGGCTTTTCAACAAGAGTAGAATACTTCTACTAGTACTGTCGCCGATAGATTGCCAATTGAATAGGTGCTGGATCGAGTATCGACTGTCTGTAAGGATTCATATATCCGGGAAATCATTTTGTGTATTGTTAGCTAACAAAGAAAGTCCACTCATGATGGCGATGAGTTCCGTTCTGAAGACGGACGTGTGGTCAGTCACACACATGAGTCATGGTGGATATTAAGTTGTCCATTGGCGCTGGTTTGATTAACTAAGATTTCATCATATAAAGTTCACTGATCGTAGCAGAAATATACTGCTCCAGCTTAGTAAAATTATGCAAAATCTTAAAGAAAAGTACTGTAGATTGGTCAATATTTCGATACTAAATCTGATTTCTTGATAATAGTAGATCCTCCTGCTCTAATGAAAGGGAGAATTACGTTTATCGAAGCAGGAATTTCTTCATCATTGTAGATACGGTGGGTGATCGGTTAACGAACAGTTCGGACAATAAACAAATCGGACAAGGAACACTTTCATGAAAGATTTTTGCGTTCGTGTCAACGAACACATATTCGGAAAACGAACTGAAACGAATTATAACGAACACTTCTCAACTTTCGGAGCGTAATGTGAAGGGTGGCCAAATCCCAAGGTCCAAAAATCATTTTTCATCTCTCTTGATTTATGTTGCTTGCCTATTAAACTTCGAAGTTCGATATTGGAAAAATTGTTTTTTTCCCAATAGAATATTTGTAGCCAAAGTAGACTATCAGTTTCAGTTTTAATATCATTCAAAAGCGAAACTAATTGCTGATTGAAACTGATTGCTCTTGATTTCAATCAAATCCATATTCGAACCAATGCTGATATCTGCTACTAAAGATTTTTTGAAAAAGTGTGATGATGTCTTAGAACGGCACTTAAACCAAGCTGTTGTCAGTAAGGAATAATGATTTTCAGTTAGAATAATGATTTTTACCTCGACAATGTTATCAATCCCGTCCAGAAAAACTTGAAAAGGAGAGAAAAATCAATTGACACTGGACATGTTCTTTAACGCCCCATAAGCAAAAAATTTAAAGGAATAATTAATATATACAAAATTACATAGATAGTATTTTTTAAATAAATTTACTGACAAATTATGCCTCTCCTTTTTTTAAACTTATTGTTTAGGGTCTTCGGAATGAAAAATTCTCAAAAAAGATTCTCAAAAAAAATGTATGGTGGTTAATGAACAATTCGGATCGCATAATCTTGTGACAAATTATATTCGTTAACTGATCATTCACTATATTCATCAGTTTTAATTTTTTCCGACTGACATTTTTCTAACATTTTAAATGTCTATGACAACTTGTCTTAAGGGTATGGCGACTAAATGTTGAATTACTCTAGAACTATAATGTATTTATCAAATATCAATATTTTCTCATGTGGTTGATATAGCTAGAAAGTCAAAAAATTTTATGCATCAAATTTTCTAATTAAATCAATATTTCTTGTATTTTTATGCATAGTATGGGGTCCATTCTCACTGTTAAGCGATAAATGTAATTCGACTTGAACATAGGGCGCTCCGTGGCTGAGTGGTCAAAATATCACTCCGCTAATCGCTTGAGAGCATAGGAGTGTGGGTTCGATTCCCACCGTGGCCCTGGGTGTTTTCTTCGTTATTCTTCTGTGGTTGTACATCTGTCATTGTGCTATTTGTCCTATTATCGACGAAAACTTACAAGCGGATCTCAAGAATCAAGCATACAAGTCTGAAAATATATGTATGTAATAAATAAATAAAATACTTGAACATAGTAAACAATTTCATTCTTTGATAAATAAGGAATAAATATACATATTAGTTAGAATTACATTTTTAGATGTTATTATATTTAATGACAAATAAGTGTCTTCTAATTGAGATAGTTAAGATTTAAATTAAATAATATTTAAATTAAACATTTTTTAAAAAGAGAAAAATACAAAATTTTTGTTTATGCATACCACATGCTAAACAGAGGTTGATCATAATCATATTTTTATAATATTTTATTATTTTCAAAGTGTGAAAAAATAAGAGCTAGAGCATTTTAGGAATGAAAAATTTGTGGAAGTACAAAAAATAATTACCGAGTTTTTCTGCAAGACCAAAATAAAAATAATTAAGTACAGAAAATAAGTAGATTTAAAAAATAATATTCAACTAATAGCTATCTTATCTTATTGTTAGAAACATATCATTAATGTAAAATGTTTGATACTTTGATCCCACATTAATTATATTCTTCGACAAAAGCTTATTAGGAAGCTGCAAGCTCATCATGGAAAAAATTAGTAGTGGTTCTGACAAAAAGTAAAAGTGATTCCTGGAATACTCAAACGACAGTAGGTCGGTATACACATAACGGAAGATTATTTATTAGTTTTCAAATGAAAATATAAAATATATTTGTACCCATGTCCTGATACTCAATAATAAATTTCTTCTGGATTAACAATACTCTGAATTAAGAATTGAATTAACGCTTCTGAATAATCTCGGGATTTTTTAAATGATAAAAATATTTCCATTCTTTGAATTAGTTAATTTTTTCCCAATATATCCATAAATATTTTATGAAGTTGGTATTAATTAAAGTACTTTATTTCTATCATATTTTGTTTATATATTCATATCATATTTATATTCAGAGACATGCTACGAAGAATTTTCTAATTTTTTACACATTTTTCATATAGATTCCAAAATTTCAATCAACAAGGTAAACAAGAATGCTATTGCCATTTTTAATGACCCAAGAGAACGTGATCTACAGAACAGTGTAGCATATTCTTAGTCCTGAAAATAATCAACATCTTTATTCAGCATCTTTTACCAAGATGTCTCCAATTGTGCAATTCATTTCCGGTAAAACATGGGTATTTTGGAAGCAAAATGTCCTTGAGTGCTTGGGGCATGTTTGCTTTATTAGTGAAGGATTTTAAACGCAAGTTGATTATCCAGAGAATAAAAGAGGTGGTTATTAAATGGTGCTAAGTCAGTTGAATAAAAAAGAAGTTGCTCAAGTTGCTGTACATTATTCCAGGCAACCCGTGCGACATCGCGTTATCGATTAAGAACAGTATACCCTTGCGATAAAACAATGCTGTTTCCTTCTGTTGCAATGCCTGTTACACACGCTCCAATTTCTGCAAATACAGGTCCGCAGATTTAGCCAGTTGGTAGCAGCTCATTGGCTCATAGCAAGTACGTAACCACTTGACAAATAGCCCATCAGACACGAGCTTCATCACAGAGGAACGAATTTCCCTCCCTGAATTTGTGAAACCAGTGCCTTGCCATACGTTCATTCACAGTACTATTCCTAAGCGTTTGACATATTCGGCGACTTGATGCAGCTGCTGATAAGACCACTTTGAAATCGTAAGACAAATAACAGCTGAATGAGTTAGTTCAACACGACCATTTCTTTTCGCTACTGTACGGGTTAAGATTGATGAAATGCGCTGTGGACTCGATTTTATAACAACTGACATTCCTACTCTCGACTAACCGGTGTCTCAGTCACGTCATACACTAATTTGCATATTTATTCTCACTTCCTTCAATGACAACACGAAAACGGCAAGAACTTTCGTGTATACCTTGTAATTTCAAATGGATTACTTCATACAATATCTTAAAGCTAACATAAGAGATGTCTAAATATAATGTTACGTAGTAACTAATCATTAACCAGTTTCTTTCAAAGAAAATGTAATACACTCAGATCTGAATTATATGCAGATTTTTTTATGAATTGTAAAGTAGATTTACAATTTTCATCATATTAATTATTTTACAGATATTCATTGTACTGATAAATTTGTTATGTACAGCATTAGATGAATGAGGTGTTGAAGTTCCTTTAAATAAATTAAAAAAATTGATGCTTTTTGGTCCAACAAACAACATTATACTTTTACAGAAAATATACAGATATTTCTGTATATTTTCTCTAAAAAATTATTTTATAAATATTTATAAAATTAAAACATGATAAATTGAAAGTTATTTTTTTCGATATCAGCATTCAAAGAAATAAATATATGCATTGTAAAAATTTAAAATTTAATGTAAAAAATATAACATGTGTTTCATTAACGTAATTCGATCATAAATCCATTATGGTAATTAAGTTATTTAATTGTAGAGAATTAAACAAGATTATTACTCCATTTGCTCTCTCAACAGAGTGGTCTTCTTGCAGCAAATGATATATTTCTTATCAATGAACTTTTATTAATCGTATTTGTCGTACGTTTGAGGAATGATTTGTGTCAGATCCTGCGACGAAACTGTCAGTTTAGTTCTGAATGATGATAATCTGCAAATTTTCTTTTGCCATCTACTTTGTATATGTGTAAGCGGATGCAGGAATTTAATTATGCTGGAGATTCACAATTTAATTTACTGAAACATATTTTCTTTACTAATGTTGTATTATTAGCTAAATCAAATGTATTAATCTTTTCCTTTCATTTATTCAACAAAGAACTAAATACATCCTCATATATAAAAAGCTAAATATAAAAAACAATAATGTGAATTTGATAAAGCTTTTCTTATCCACGGACAGTCCAGAACTGCAGAGAGTGCAATTATCTGTCTACATACATTCAGATACGGTCAAGTATTTTGGCTTATCTGACTGGATCTTTACGTCATTACTTTCTTTACGTAAGCAATATCATTTACAAATGTTCAAAAAAGAATAAATACTCCGTGTTTTATCATGAGATCTGAGTGTCTAAGAAATTGTACTTCGTTCATCTTTTTGTGAAATGGTTAATCCAAGTGATAAAAAGGAGTTTAACTAGAAAAGAGAAAATTGCCTTTGATGAAATGTTTAGAATGTATTAAAAAAGAAAACAAAACCATTCAAAAGAAAAAAAAGAAAATGCTTATGGAAACTCACAATTTAATCAATACAAAAGTTAATCGATAAATATATATTTACATTTTCACTGAAATATATTGGACATTTTATAGACTCTGAATATTTCTAAATAAAGCTTCATATTCTTGAATTTCTTCTCTCCGGTAAGAAATTTATGTTTAAAAATCTTATTTGTGTGTGTCTTAAACACACACAAAATAAATACAAATCAACGAAAGTGTCTCCTAAGAAATTAATCATCTCCATTTATGCAAGGGTCTAAAGAAATGATATAAATTTCTTAAGGTATTATTAGATAAAGCTTCTAATATTGACAGTAGTATCAAAGAAAAAAATAAGATGGTGGTCGAAAATAATGGAATACCACGCTTGTTGTACAAACAGATGATTTGAAATATACTGTTGATGAAATTTGAGTCAAAATACTAGCATGAATCAGGAGTTTCTTAAAAATGAATAATATATTACATAAAGGAGACTTTTCTGTCTAAATTTATGAGATAGAAATACATGAATAAAAAGTTTACTTCATTTTTGGACAAGTTAATGAGATTTCGAAGAAAATGACACATATATTATTTTTAAATTTTTTACTCAATGAAGTATAAATATTTTTGTTCTCCTTCATATGTTTAAAGTAATCTAATCCATTTGTAATTAAATTTTTTAAAGCTTTATAAGTTATTTTGATATTAACTTATGTAATCAAGCAACAGAATAATTTTAACATCATTCAAATTTTAATATTTTTATGGCATCGAAGGCAGACTAATAAGATACAGAAATAGAATAGACTCATAAAAAAAGGAATTTGAGATGTTTTGATTTTGAAATACATAAAATATTTAAAATAAACTATCTAAAATGTTCTCAGATATATTAAAACTCGGTTTATGAATTTCAACTTAATAAAATTATTAATTTTGCATTCTAATCTAAAATTTTATGGATTATTCTAATCATTTATAAATTTTATTTTTTAAATTTAAACTATTTAAGAAAAATATACTAATTTGAATTTAAAATTAAAGGATTTTATTCAATATAAGAGTTTGCGTTAAGAATTTAAAGGAATAGCTAACCATGTAACAAAATAATTCAAAACGTAAAATAATAAAGCGTGGCAAAAGGTGTCAACAACATTAAGCATAATATCATTTAACATACGTATGTGATAGAAAAAAGGAAAGTAATTTATTTCATTTAATGAGTTTGACAACATTAAATTAGTAAACTAACAGATAAATTAAAATAAAATAATGAAAGAAATAAGCAGTTAAATTTAATATTTATTTCGTAAATATCGTTATAGAACTTTGATAAAGTTTATGGATAATATTAATTTTTTAATAAAATAGAGACGAAAGGAGATCAACTTAAAAAATATTAATATCAATTGAAAAATTATATTATATTATATTACATATTATATTATATTATATTATATTATATTATATTATATTATATTATGTTATATATATATATATATATATATATATATATATATATATATATATATATATATATATATATATATATATATATATATATATATATATATATATATATATATATATATATATATATATATATATACATATATATTGTTGTTCGGAAAGTAATTTCGTTTTTACTACATGGATCAGCTTTTGTTGCAAGTAAAAACCAACCACTTTAAGACTGTGGAATCGTACTACTACCAGAAAGATCGTAAAAGCTATTGGACTATAATGGACAATGTGTGTAATGCAATAAAATATTTATCTGCTGTACGTTTTTTATTTTCATAAAAAACGAAATGAATTTCCAGATAACCCATATATATATATATATATATATATATATATATATATATATATATATATATATATATATATATATATATATATATATATATTTATATTTGATATTTAAAAATATTTCAACCTGCTTTTACTTTTGTGATCACATCTTCTTTCTTATAAGAATGTCAGAAATGCAAATAATTTATGAAAAAAATGAAAGTAGTTTCTTATGATAAATAAGTTATGAAAAAGTCAATGTTATACACTTTCACTATGAGGGAGTATTGTTTGCTTTTAGCCCACTGCTTTTCACGCTTGTGCTTTGAATTATATAAATAGCTTTGAAAACATCTTACGAGCTTCAACATTATATTGCAAGAAGTGCATTTACTTCTAACACAATTTCTATTCTCAAGTTTGTTTTAATCAAAATAAAAATAAATGGTAAAAATGCATACTAGATACATTTGGTTTGTTGAATGTATTTATTCATGTTTGTATTTTATTATATTTTAAAATCAAATGGAAAAGATATTATGTTAAATATTTGAACACACATTTGAAATATTGAAACAGAGCAAATATTTTACCATATATAATCCCTTTCTGTATATTCATAGTTCAAGTGGTCTATGAACAAATATTCAACTTGAAAATTTTTTTCACAATATTGAATTTTAAATTAAAATTTAAAAAATATTTCATAAATATAATATATTATCTGTGGAAATTTGTTTCTAAAATAATTTTGTATATATATATATATATATATATATATGATATATATATATATATATATATATATATATATATATATATATATATATATATATATATATATATATATATATATATATATATATATATATATATATATATATATATATGTAAACATAAATATATATATAAATCAGTTATGGTTATATCCGTTAAAATTTATAAATTAGAAAGTAAAATATGCATAACTAAATTCAAAAATTTGCATTAAATTAATTTCTAGATTTTTTCCATTGTGTTGTACATAGTTACAGCAATAGAAAAATCTAGAAAGTTAATGAACACTTGTTTAAGTTAATTGAATATTTTTATGAATTTCTGTAGTAAAATATTCTTTGGAGAATAAGTTTTTTCTCCACCTCATGCTATATGCAGATTTCATTAATGGGTTATAAAAGTTACGTCCAAAATATGTTATTGATTTACCTAGAGTGGTTTTGGTGATTTAATAGATGTTTCTTATAAAAGCAATGTACCTTATCTAAGATATTATTTATAGCAATAATTTTAATCCATGTAGCAATATTATTAAGACCTTTAACATCTGTGGTAGAAATATTACTTTTTTAATAGAACATTTTAAGGCAATAAAAATTGATGTCACTTAATATAAAATATTGTTATTTTGCATACTTTCTCTTTAAAACATGAAAAAATATAAAATTATCAGAACAAATGAAATTAGAAATTACTGAATTTTTCAAAAATAATTATAGCATTTCTAGTTAAGATAGAATTAATATAAATTAAAGAGATTTTCAATGAGATATGGTAACAGCATTTTTTTAAAAACAGAGAAAGCAATTTCAGAATCTATAAATAATCTTTACGCTTTATAATCTCTTATATAGCTAATATATCTTGCCATAGCTATTTGATTACTAAGATTAAGAGATCTAATGAATGTTAAATTTACAAAGTATTCTTAATTTTAGTTATTTTTGCAATATATAATATGAATAATGAAAATAATTTGTGCACAAACATAAAAGTATCGTTACCAAATGTTTCTAATCAATTTAAATATATAAGCATACAGAAAAATTGAATAGTGTGAGGAATGAAGCACTCACACCTAAAATTAACCTAAGATACACATTTTAATCATTTAGTCATTAAAATAAAATAAATTTTTGTACAAAATTCTTGATTTTCGTTGAGCAAACTTTCAATTCTGAATAAATAATAGAAAAATGTTCATCTTTTATGACAGCAGAAATTAAAAATAATATTGTAACTATCCAAGTTCACTCCGTCAGTTGGAAGGGTTAAGCGTAATACGGTAAAACTTAATTTGGAGTGTATTTACTGAAACGAAAGTTACTTTAAATCTCATTATACCTTGTTTCCTCTTCAAGCTCGTATAAGGGATTTTGAATAACTCGGAAAGAACTTTGGCACGCAAATTTAATTCTTTTAGCTTTATAGTACTTAGGTTTCAGATTTCTTAAAATATTAAATAATTTGAAGTAAAGTTTACTTTTTTACGCAAATATATTATAAAAGCATAAATTGTGAAGTTTGAAATGATAGATATAGCTAATGACTGTATTTAATGCTATAATAATGAAGAATGTATTTAAAATTTTTTATTAATAAATGATATGTACTAATAAATAGTTTGATTATGTAATATTAAAATATAAACGTTATCACACTTACACTCACATATTTTATATACATAGTTATGGACTAGAAATGAAAATAAAAATTTAAAATCATTATAACTTATCAGAAAATGTTTTTCATTACAAGCACATGTTTTTGCAATAAAACACTCATGGAAATTAAACTTTTGTCTACAATGTTCCTGTTACACGTTCGTTTGAAACAAACCTTTCTACAGAATAGAACTGCTGAATTTATGAGTTTTCTATTTACTATATTAAAAAATGTTATAAAATTTCCAGGAATGATAATGTATAAAATCTACTATGACCAAGTGTCACAAACACAAGAAAAAAATTAACAACTTTTGCGAACATTACTCACTCCAACGTTTTATATGATCTCATGTTAATTAACGAAATATACCATTATTTTGCTAATTAACAAGTTACCATATGGATCTTATACAAATACTAGGCTAACTGGAATTTCTATAGTCGAAGTTGGGCCTTGTCCTTAGTTCGTCTTTCAAAGATTGTACCTCCCCAGCAGTGCGATTTTTGAGCTATTAGAAAAAGAAGGAAAACGAAACATACATAACAAATAAATAATAATTATAAGTAAATAAAAGGTATTTCAATAAAATTTGCAGCAATAATTACAATTTTGACATAAGACTTCAAATCAATTACCTATTTTAAACTTTCAAACTATTTCCAAAATAAGGGGCAAGTCATTAATGTACAAAAAAGGAAAGGATTTTGAACATTAATTTTCATCATGTTTCTGTCAGGAATAATATTAATATTTGCTTTCACATTGAATGTTTGTAATTCAATCTAAATTATTATATATAAAGGTAATAAATAAATGATTTTAAAACATTCGATGCTGCTTAAAATCATATAGCTTGCAATTCATATTATTTCAAACCTAAGACATTACAACTTATTTCTTTTTCCTTGCAATAATATTTAGTGTAAAGCATGATGGTTTTCATATAGAGGTTTTGATATTAGATAAAGTACAGATAAGCATTCTCTCATGCTGTTGATAAGGCTTACACTTTTCAATAATCAGTCCACAGTGTCTACAGTATTTTGTTTTACAAATTTCAGTGTTGCGCTACTTTAATAATTTTTAGCCGTTTGTACCTATCAAAATGTCTATTCTATCTAATATCACGCATTTATGCCATACAATTGAATGTATGTTTTATACCATGTAATTATATGTACAGTGAAATTGAGTTAATTACTCATATAATGCATTCAACATCATGCTCTAATGCTGTTAGTACCTCCGTTTTCTAAGTCTTTAAGTGATATTTAATATGTCATATATTTTGAATAAAGTTTTTAGTTTGTTATTTTTTTTTAATTTTCGGTATACAGAATAAGGTTAATGAACAAACCTTTAAAGTAGCTGTGTTTATTTCTGAAAATCTTTCAAAGTTTTTTACCTATTAATAGTTATCACCTAAGGTTCACCATATCAAATAAATGCTATCATGGCCCACAATAAATCATTTCAGAACAATAAATAAACAAAAGAAGAGATATCAATACATTAATAGCTGCATATAATTTTGAAAAGGGTGAAAAATATAGATTTCATAAACTGATAGAAATGTTCAGATAAAAATAAAAATGATTATTGAAACTACAAGAGCATGCTAAAAAATTTAAGTCGATAAAATGTGAATAATGATACCAAACATATATGTGACGTTTGATAAAAAGAAGTCATACATTATCTTTCAAACATATGTTGTTTTGAATTTATTAGATAGAAATAGATGAAAAGATAACTTTATTATCTTTTAAAGCAAATTAATCAATTCTCAAGATCTAGAGCAATGCAAAATATAACAAATATTCACACTTCAAAAGACTTTTTTACTTCTCATTTTAGAATAAAATTTTTTGCGCCGGTTTAATAAAGAGATGATTTGATGATATGTAAATATTTTTTTGCACTTTTAAATAATTTTGCATTTTTTGATAGCATATAAACTGTTGAATATAATAAATATAAATTCCTTTATTGACGTGTAATATATTTCTTGTTTGGTATTTTTTTAAATAAACAGGGGAAAAAACGAGATTTTACATTTAGACACATAAAAGAACATATTCAATAATCTTTTGACAGAAAATTATAAGTAATTTAAAAATATATGAACATAAGTAAAATGAGATAAATGTTGATGTAGATAAAATATGTTATGTATTAATTTAATTTGTTGTTTTGTTTTATTGACGATGCTCTTTAAAAATATGGAAATTTAAATAAGAAATTTGATAGTCTATTCAAGATTTTTGTTTTTTATCCAAATAATTTATTGTTTACTCTATTGAAGAAACCATATAAAAATTTAAAAATCCAAATTCAAAATTGGATAACAAATTACAGATATGCTTTAGATCCAATTACATTTTTGCTTATTGCTACGATGATAATATATAACATGAGTATCAAAATGAAGTACCTAAAATGGATTGTCTGCAATATATTCGCAGAAGTTTAAAATATTAAGTACTGTAAAAGTTATATTCACATCGGAGAATACTAATTTTCATTTGAATAGAAAAGAATAAAATAGAATAGAATTTCAGTAAAAAAGAATACTGAAATAGTTTATGTATTTAAATAGTATTTAATAAATTTGAATTAAAGAGAAAACTTTCTTTCTGTAACATATTATGTTTCACATTAAAAATTAAAAAATGAAATTTGTATAACAAATGCATTCGGATTATAAAATGTTAGTTTCAATTAATTTTGATAAGCCGATGATAAATATTAGTTAAGTGAAAAATAACTGTCCAATACTTTTTCGGTAGATAACTCATAGTGATCAATATGTTGTAAAATATCGATTAATCAATTTCAAATTTATGTTCGTTGGAAAAGGAGAATTTTGCACTAAACTCTTTTTTAATTTCTAGTTTTGTCCATACAATTGTGAGTTACAGAGGGTTAAAATTCGGTACATTTTACACTTTCTGTTTGATAAAGATATTAATGCAAAGCAGACAGCTAAAATTGTGTATACCGTCCCTATACTTTAATAAACAATTAGGTGCAACTTCTGTTTCATCAATTACGTTCAGGTATTTTTTGTGTTAACAATGAACCTTTTACAGGAAGGCATGTCCTCGAAAGTGTCACTAAAATCACAGTAATAATCAAAATTGCCTGATATGTTATCAGTACAGGACACAAAATATATTCCATAAAACAGTTTTAAACAATTTCACAATACGAATCCAAAATATATTAAACAAAAGTTTGAAAGTCACGTCAAAATAAGAGATTTTCCCCCAACTTAATATTTAACAATGCATTTGTAAGTACAATTGATTAATGGATAAGTTTTTAAAATAAAATGTAGCATATTTCTAAAATTTTAATTAGATATTAAAATGTCCTTTTATGAAAGTAATGAGTTATATTAAATTTAACATAACAAAAATAACTTGAAGTTAAGAAATACAATATCCTTGTCTTTCTGAAACAACTAACTCTAATTGCTTATGAAATCAAAATTTTTATTTATTTTTTATTATAATGATAAATAAAAATGAAAGATAACATAAAATTGAGCAAACAATTATTAAAATATTAATACCCTCACTCACAATGCTTTCATATTTATATTTTTTATAGAGTATTATCAAATAATACAACAAGGAAATTAAAACATTGAAAAAATAATGCATTTTTTCCACCAAAAGTAGTCAGACATGAATTTCTATCACGTATGTACTTTGATACTATTTTTATTTTTATTATATTCATTATACAATTATTCATACTTTATTATTTATTACAATTATTATACTTTCAAATTTGAATATTATTTTGGTAAATTATTTTGTTCTTAATAGCCAGTCAGAATGTATCACCAAATATTTTATCAGTATTTACAACCAAATTTGCTTAATAGGATAAAACAAATATACATAAGAAGAATTCAAAATAAAAATTCAAAATTTTATAATACAAATTATGAAGATAAAGATGGAATGACGTATAATGAAGATTTAAAGATAACATATGAGTTAACATATTTGAATGCAAATGAGCTAACAATTAGCTTACAGCTAGCAATGAAAGATATTACAGGTGTCCACATAAAAGTAAATAAAACTATTTGCTTGAATGTATTTTATGTATTTTTCTATATCGTTAATTATATATAGATTAAATAAGTTTACTTAGAAAGAATTTATAACTAACATAAATATTTTATTCAAGTCAATATTTTAATTTAAATAAAATTGATTTTACTTTTGTGTTAAAGCTACATAAGTTTAAAATAATTTAATTGAATTTATCAGAAAACAATTTTTCCAATAATCATTTGGCTCTAAATTAAAGAAGTATTATGTAGATTTTGATGTTACCTTCTATAAAATTATTACTCACGTTTTCTGATTTGTTTATTATTAAATAGAATTTGTTGATGAATAATACAATTCCAACATTTAGAGATTTTACTTTCGAAACAAATTTATTGTATTGCAATAATTAAGTGTGTTCATATTAAAGAAATTTTATAAAATTTTACAAAAAATAGAAGAAATTATGTATTAAATTAGGAGAAGAAAATGCAAATTTAAATTTCTTAACAAAGTTGGTTAAAGCAAACAGTAGTTCATGTATGTGTGTGTGTTAGTGAATGTGAGAATTCTTCAAAACGTAATTCTTCTCATACGAATTAAGAGCGCTAATCTAAAATTACTGAAGAAAGTTTAGCAGAAATCCGTGATTTTACTGTTTATTTTAAAACCACGATGAATTGTTTTTAGCTTTTACATGAACGTGAATGAAATATCGGCAGAAACATTGAATTGTTAAAAATGTAAATTTTAAGCATATAGGCACACACATTGTGTTGTTTAATGTAAAAACTTCAGAAATTATTTCCATGTCTATTTTATTTTATTTACCATTTTGAAAGATAAAAAAAATCTTTGCTATTCATATTAAATATTTTAATGAAAACGAAATATGACTTTCGTGACTTTAAACATATTACAATAAATTTCACATATATCTGAAGAAAATTGATTGTTTCAGAATTATTTGTAATTTATGATGTTCTTTTACACATACAGAACATGTGAATTTTAAAATTTAGTGCATCAACAATTGTTTTTGAGCCGATCGATGGCGGAGTGCTTAGCGTCTCTATCTTCGAAACAGTAGGCTCCGGTTCGAAACCTTGTCCGGGAATGGGTATTCTTTTCTCTTTGTATGTGTATTTCTCTATCCTTTCATTTTCGGTGTGAAAATGGCCCACCCACTGGATATCCCACTGTATAAGCTGCCATCACCTTATAGAACTGAAAAGGGTTAAATTCCTAAGGGCAATGAGGCATCGGGAGAAAATAATAATTGTAATTATTTTGTGATGTAATCTTAATTATTTAATAAATATCCTTAAGAAAGGCGTAACCGCAAAAAATAAAAATGTTACTTTATATATATATATATATATATATATATATATATATATATATATATATATATATATATATATATATATATATACTGCTGGCCATTAAAATTGCTACACCAAGAAGGAATGCAAATAAAAGAACAATATTTATTGGACACATACATTATAGTGGAAAGAACAAGTGATTAGATTTACAGGAAATTAGGATGAACAGATCTTGAGAAATTATTACCCAGAGCAGCCACCTCTGGCTACAATAACAGCATTTATCCGCCTAGGAGCATTTATCCGCATGGAGCCAAACAGAGATTGTATGGCATGTACGAGGATCTCAGTCCATGGATCTTCAACACTATGCCACAGTTCATCGACAGTAGTGCATGGTGAGTGATGGCGTGCCAATCACTCGGCAACCATTGACCACACGTTCTCAATTAGTGACAGATCAGGAGAACGTGCTGGCCAGGGTAACAGTCGAACCTGTTCTGTATCAAGAAAGTTCAGAACAGTACGGGCAACATGCGGTCGTGCATTATCCTGTTGAAACAAAGCATTAGGGAGGCCTCGAAGATAGGGAAGAGCCACGGGCCTTAACACATCGGAAATGTAACGGTTACTGTTCAAAGTGCCGGTAATGCGAACAAGAGGTGATCGAGATGTGTATCCAATGGCACCCCATACCATCACTCCAGCAGATTGGCCAGTATGGCGATGTCCAATGCAAGCTGGCCATGCGCGTTCTCCGCGATGCCTCCAAACATGGATGCCATCATGGTCCTGTATACAGAACCGAGATTCATCTGTAAAGATGACGTGATGCCATTCCCGCGTCCAGGTTCGTCGCTTATCACACCATTGAAGGCTCTCCTGTCTGTGACGCAGCGTCAATGGTAGCCGAAGCCATGTTCACCGTGCAGACAATCCATGCTGCTGCAAACGTCGTCGCACTGTTCAAGCAGAAACTTGTTGCCTTGCAAATGACTCCATTTCTCGACTCAGGGTTCGTGACGTGGCTGTACGATCCCTTGTGACCATGCGGATAAGATGTCTGTCTTCTCTGCTGTTAGTGGAAGGGGTTGGGTCGCTGAGATCCTGCATGACGTTCCGTATAAACCCATCATCCTGAACCCATCAATTCCATATTCTGCTAACAGTCATGGGGTTTCGACCGACGCGAGCAGCAATATTGCGGTACGATAAACCGCAATCCCGGTAGGCTATAATCCTTCCTCGATCAAAGTCAGACACGTGCTGATAGGCATTTCTTCTTCTTACACGAGGCATTACAACAACTTTCTTTGCCAAAAACAACGTTGAAACGGAAATTGAGTATGAGAAAACTGCTGTCAAATCTCTGGATTTATACACATTGTAGATGTCGTTACTGTCGCCTGCTTTGTATGAATGCGCTGAAAATCTAATCATTTGCATATCACAGCAAGTTCAACCTGTCATGCAAATTTCACGTGTGTGGTGTGCCGCTTTCCTGGTGGAGCAATTTTATATAATGGCCAGTAGTGTATATACACATCCATAGAGTGTCAGTATTTTGTGGCATATAACAAAAATAAAATCCAAAATATGATTTTTCGCATATGTGATTTTATTGATTACAGAAGAACATTGTTTTTTAATTTAATAAAACACTTATAGATTAAAATATTTGGAAATTCAGTAAAAATATCGGAGTACATTATGAGTAGTTTATCTTTTAAAGTTTAAAAGAAAATAAAAATTGAAATCCATAGGCATCGAATTGAATCTTGATGCCCTTATTATTCGAACTAAGAAAACTTAAAAGAAGCAAAACTGATGATTTTAGTAAAGTATTATGGATATAAAATGGATTTTATTTTTAGAGAGAGTTGAATTATTCACAGTTAAAAATGTAAATTATATTTAGCTTCGGCTAAGATTATATTTATAAAAGTAGTAGCAAAAAATTTATAATTTTATATATCATTAAAAAGTTCTTTTTTTACAAAAATGAGCTGTACATCCAAAAGAACGAAATGTTTAGTCATATAAATTTAAATAAAAACATTTATTTTTGCAAACTTAAATATTCATTAACACAAAGTTCAGGGATTGTAATTAAAGTATTTGTGTAATTTTTCTTCGTATATTTCTCTCTGTTTAACATAACTTACTCGATTTTGAAATGATGACTGTTTTTCTCTTAAAAATAAAATATTTATATGAAAACAAATTTGATAAAAATTTACATAAGGCCCTGATATTAAGCTTTTCATTTTATTGGAAAAAGCATTTTACAATATTAAAATTTCTTTAAGCTAAGAATCAAGGGAATGTTTATTGAAATAATAGTAATTGATTATGTGGAAACTCAAAACCTATTAATTACAAATTGTTCTTCTTGGCAAATAGAATTTGCTTTTATTTGAAAAGTTTTTGTAAAAGTTTTACATCTAATTATTTATTACATGTCATAATTATTATAAATAATTAATAGTTATGAAATGAATCGAAAATGTGTTTCAAAATTATGCGTGAGTGAAACAGATAAAATTTCTCATTCTACAAATTAACTTCAAGCTAATCTCTTGACTAGAATATTTGATTGTTAAGAAAAAAGTCTTTTTCACAAGAATGTTATTTTAGAAATATTCTTATGGGATTATTCAGTTTAATTAGTTTCTTGCATTTGTTGACCATAATCATTTATCAGTATTGAATCATCAGAGAAAAACCTTTAAATATATCATGTTCAGAAAATAAAAAAACTTGATCCTAAGTGTAGTTGATTTTATAGTTTCAGATATAATTTTGGTTGAGTGATTAATTTGTTAACTATAGTTATGACAATGATGCTTTATATTGATGCAAAATATTAAATATAACTTTATAGGAACAACAGGATTACTTGAAAAAAATGAACAACAAAAAATATATTATTCAGTTTATTTACGAATTTAAATTTAAGTACATATATTACTATGTTATTTTAAACTGCAAATTATTTTATTTGTTCATGCAATATAGTTAAATTCATCAATTAGTTCTTCATTGGACTAAGAATGGCCAAATAACAGTTAAAGTGATTCAATATTTTTATAGCTAGCTAATACTTTTAATTCTTGTTATAAAAACACTAATTTAATTGGAATTTATTGGCAGAGAAGTTGTTATCTCAATAAAAGAAATTTCACATAAAGTTGCATTTTTATAAATGTAGGGATATAAATGTTTTACGGAATTTCTAGCACAGTTAGATATGTAAATGTACAATTAAAAAAGTTTTAAAGTAAAAAAAAGTTTAATTTTACTTACTTCAACCGAATGTAATAATAATCAAGAGCAAAATATTAAAACAAAAATTAATTAGTAAAATGATCTTCCTTTGAGTAAATTTATCATTTAAAAATTAATGTATTTACATTTGACGATACTTTTTCTTGTGATAAAATGGCAAGAAATTAAAGAAAGGATTATTACTATTGCTGCATACAATGAAAAAAATGACACTGATTATTATATTTTTAAAATTTTTACCTAAATCCAATGATCGAAGCATGAGTACACACTCATTTTTTTACTTTAGATAAAATACAGTGTTCTCTTGCCACTTCAGTGCTTCGCGGGTTTTTCCAAAATATGAGTTTAGAATGAATTTGACTTGAACTGAGATTTCCGCTCAATAAAAGTATTTATTTAAATTAAAATGTTTTAAAATAACTATTGACAATATATTAAGATTTTATTTTAAAGTCAAGACTTTTGAAATTTTCTATAAGGATTGTTACGGAAACATATAGCTTCTAAGAAATGAAGTGCATTTCAGTCAATAAATATAAATTTCTTAATTCTATAATTTAATTTAATTATTATAAAATTATTTATATCTGTAAAAGATAATTTCTGAAATTTTCAATTTATATAGAAAGTACTCTATAAATTATTAAATATAGATATGAATATAGGTGTATACATTGTTATACGTATATATGCAAGCCAGCATGCATATTTTTGATATATTTGAACTCTATTATACTTTTGACAAAGTAATTATAAAGATTTTTAAATTGAAGTATTCAATATTTAAAGGAATAAAAGTATGTAATCGAAATAAAAATTAAAGAAAGTAATTTTTCCTTAAATAATAACTTTTTAATCTGTCGAAAATGCTTAACTTTATCTAAATACAAGTACCTGCTCCTTATATATTTTCGAAATAGTATCATTGATTACGTTCATTAAAAATGTTTAAATACCATCCCAAATTAAATAAGTTTATCATAAAAGTTGGCGCCTTTCACTTTATACGTTAAAATGTATTTTAATAATGTTTGTTTTAGGCAGAAAAAGTTAAAATACGTATACACATTTTCACATTTTATTCTTTTAATTTGAATGCTGACATTTTTATTAATTTTGTCAAATAAAGTAAATGTAATTTGGAGTACATTTTTAAAACTAAAGTTACTTTCAGTATTATTATACTTGATTTTTTTATAAAGTTATTTGAGATTTTTAATAAATCGTGGAACATAAGAAATATTATGTAAATGCTTTTCTAAACAAACGTATTTTTTCAAAAACATATTAAATTATTTTAATCATTTTGTATTTCAGGAATTAATAATTTAAGAATAAGTTATGCAATAATGTCATAAATAATTTTTTTAAAACTCCTGTAGTTTCCTTTAAGCATATAAATTATAACGCAATTTACAAAATATTAATTTAATTTACATCATTTTTGAATGAAATCAATTTTTAGAATACTTCCAATATAAAGAAATTTAATTGGCATGAGTGAAAAATAAATTCTTTACTTTTAGCTGCTATTTTGGAGTGTATTTAGTGTTACTTATATTTATATGAGATAAATTTCTTAAAATTAATATATTAATTACAAATTTATAATAGTAATGATCTAAACCAATTTAAAACCAGATTTTTTAAATGTGTGAATAAAATATGAATTTTTTATGAAATAAAATACTCTGGGCAATATTTTTATTGTATAATTGATATATGATTTATAACACATTATTGTAATATATCTTCGTTATGATGTAGTATCGAAGCATTTATTACTTATTAATGTATTTTTGAAGGACTGTTTATTTTTTATGTTAAATCTTTGCGTATTATGTAAATAAAAACTAGTTTTATATAAGGCACTTGTTTTTGCTTCTAGATTCACCACAAATAATTATATGATTACAAAAATAAAAAAAAACTATCATAAAAAATTGATTCATAAACGAAAAAAGTTTTTTGGTATCAATTTATAAATTAAAAAAATTCCTAATGTGACATACATTTTAAATATGATATATTGACGTTTCTTTGTTTTTTTTTTATCTTACTGAAGGATATTCACCAATGTAAAAAAGAACAAACATAAAAAATGTGTAAGCGAATTGTAACTCGACAGACGTGTCATTGAAAGTATATGGATGATGACAGAGAGAAATGGGAATGAAATCGAATGAAGTCAAGCAAGTGAAAAATTGATTTGATGAAAGATGTTTGCAGTTGAATCTGGATGACAATATAAATCAGAAATTTGATAAAAAAACATCGATACTAATATATTGATTATTTTTGTAGTATAATCATTTATGCAACAAAATGTGAACAATTCATGAGCACAAATTTGTTTATTTGGCAGAAATGTATTTTAATTAACTTTTATACAATATTTCATTAATATGAGAGCTTTGCTTATATAAAATTTATTTTATTTAAGCAACACGTAAAATAGATATTAATGTATTAACATTGTTTGTTACTTTGCTTCTTTAAATCTATAAATTATGTAATTCTAACAGTAATTTAAAGTTCGACTTTAATATATCTGATCATTTTATACTTGAAACATCATAAAATCAAAATAAATAGTCTAATTCGAGAAATACGCAATCTTACATAAAGGAATTTACATGCTTATAATTATAATCACATGTTGTCTTGTGCTAGCAAGGCTGGTATTATGGGGTGCACTACTGCACTTTTCCAACTGAACCATTTTTTTGGTCTGGAGTCCGACTTACTCAGTACACATATGCTGTAGGAACCCATTTATAGGGTAGGCAACCATCCACAACCCATTCATACAAAGAAAGTAAAAATAGACAGAGAGAGAAAGTACATCCATACACGAACTCGAACCCAGGACCTCCTTATCCGCAATCAGTCACTCTGACCACTAGACAGGGTGGGCGGCATAATAATTACATATCTCTGCTGAAAGATCTTAAAGAAAATTAATTGTCAATAAAATGAAAACATTAAATGTGGTATTTTTAGTTCTTTACAAGGAATCACATAAATAAAAAATAAAAGAAAAACTCTTCAAACATCGCAACATGCTTTAGAGTTTATTACACTTTTCAGTTACACTTGAGACTGATTTATATTTACCAATTGTCACACACATTGCTTACTAAGAAAATAACTATTTATTACATTAAGAAAAATGTGCCACAAATCTATTTTTTGTGAAATATATCTGCAAAGTTTCTACACCATAGTGTATAAGAATAAATAGAAGAAATAAAATACTTTATTCTTGTTAATGTAGAAGGAACAAAAGGAAAAGAAAAAGTTAATATTCTTTTTTTTTATCCTGATTACAAACTTTAGCTGCTCAGAATATTTATCATAATTTAAATACTTCTCTCTATAGATGAAAGCTTTGATATTTATTAAACGTATTTAAGTATCTTTTTTGGATTTTGCGCTAGAAAAAGATATTTACTCACTTAAATTTTATTTCTTCATATTATTTGTATTTTTGAATTGAAATTATATAAAGTATATTTATATCTCCAACATAATTAAACAGTATTTATTATAAAAATGTTTGAGCAACTGCAACATTAGAAAATTTAAAACTATTATAATAAAGTGTTAAATAGTAGAATGTTATTAGATTTTATTGCTTGAAAGATATTGGAATTCATATTTATATTTTGATATGTATTTTAAATTAAAGTTTAAATTAAACTTACTTTCAATATTTATGCATAGATTAATGTTTTGTTATTTAAATTATATGAGACTTTCAAAAGTTAACATTAAAACATTAGTTTTTTTGGATTAATTTTGAAAAAAGTCGTTTTTAATTTTAATTTACATTTCATATTTCATTATAAACAGTACTCTTCTTGATATATTTTTATCAATATTTCAGTGCAATACAATAAACGTATGAGGAGGGAGGAGCATAAATCAGAATCGCACTAAATAATGGAAATAAATTTATAAAGGAAATCTGTATAAAATATTGATATTTCAATTTTTTACTCTGTTCGATATATTTTTCTTATGATTTCTAGATAAACAATATTATTCATTATAATCTAAGAAGAAATCATTTCTTGTTCTAAATTTGTCTATTAAATTGTTGCAATATCCTATTAGAAATAAGCAAATTAAAATTATATTTTGTAACAGTAAGAATGATGCAGAGAAAGAATTTTTTTGATAATTACACTTACGAAGATATTGAGAGAGAGAGAGAGAGAGAGAGAGAGATTGGTTTTTCAATTTTCAGGGTAGATTATTTAAAACGATTTGAAAAATGAATAAAATTTTAAAGAAATTTTAACACAGGAATTGTTGAAGAAGTATATCTCACATGAATATGTTTACCTCAATTCAAGTTTTATTATAAATTTTAATAAAATAATATTTTTTAATTTTTTATTAATTATTTCTTTTTGATTTTTTCTATATTTATTGATGTAATTTAATTTTAATTATATGATAACGTTTACCGAAATTATAAAATTTGTTTACACAAAATTTCCTACGTTATGCTTTCTTAAAAGATAAATATTGGCAAATAATGCAAATATTGTGATAAAAAAATCACACATACAGATTTATAAACTAAATATATATGTATGTTGTTTATCACAATATGCTGACCACCAAATTTGCAACAGCAAGAAAAACAAGAGATATCACAACAATTTTTTTTCTAGATAACATATTGACCAAGTGTGAAAGGATTAAATTTATAGACTTCTATGAAGTGTGACTCTTTCCAAAATCAGTAGCCAGTGAATCCGCCATTGTTAAAGATCACCACTGCCCGTCGTATCATCCTGCATCCAACGATCACATATCCGCATTACAGTTGTTTAATTTCGTCCAACACGACTACCGATTTTCCTGAAAGATAATCCACAATCTTGGTAGTTCCCTATCCTTCCTCTGTCAAACTCGGATACTTCATCAAAAGCTGATCGCTGTTTTCTACAAGGCATAAATTTTTAAAATAACCATAAGAAAAATACAATTGTCGAACTTGAAATCGTCGAAATCTCCAAGCCTTAAATAGTGATTTGAAGTTGCGTCTCAGTTGCGCGTGATGTGTGCCTGCGCTGAGATTCTAAACATTTGCATATTTCACCTCCACTAATGCATGTTGTAAATTTCATGTTATTTGCATGCTTCCTTCAGGTGTTGCATTTACTGTGTCCAGCAGTTGATAAATTTATAAGTATGATGCTTCTTGTTTTCGTATATTGTTTCTTTAAAAAATACATTGTGCTATCTGGTTAAATTATCATGAGCTATTTTCTATTTTGCAATCTGTTTAAGGTTTTGAGTTTAAAAAATAGTATAAAAGCATCAAAATTCTGAGACATTAATTCCAGCAGTTGCCGTTAAGAGATTTACCAGTTTAATAAGAGTTGCTGAAATATTTGTATTAATAAGTAAATTTACAGAAAAAAGAAAGGTATTTACATGAAATTTTACAAAAGCTTTGAAATAAGAAAATAGGAATAAAAAAAGAAACATCTATGTGCATTTGGAAGGCAAGCTATTGTTGAGGTGGTTGAATAATTAGTTTCCTTTGGCAAAATCAAACATTTATTACGATTTCTATTTAATTCAGAAAACTAAATACTCGTGTGTGATAAAGAAGTGCATGAACTTATTTTATTTGTATGGATCATGATATATTACATTCCAAAACTTATCCAAATCATTTACCAAGCGGTGGCATGGGCTGTCAAGAAAGATGCCGTAAATGGTCATTCTGTTTGAAAGTGCAGAGGGCTTCTTTCAGCTCCACCAGGTTCCAGGGAATAGGATCAATGTAGAAATTTTTGAGGCACAATATTTTTTTCCGCTGTTGTTGGTCTTGAAATTATAGAAAGAATAACTGTTATTACATCTAAGTAATTAGAAAGTAGATTTCTCAGTGGAATCTAGAATTCTTTTATGTGAATAGCAATGATGTTTGTATGAAGGTTGGCAATTCATTGGTGTCTCTTAAGCTGAAGCTAACCTGGTTTACTGACTGCCTGGAAGAAAGCCAAATTGTGGTTCCGATGAAAATTTTTTAATTTTTTTAAGGAAAATTTCAACGATTTGGTGATAAGATTATCTGGAAGCTTCCCAATTGTTGGTAACAAGGAGATTAGCTGATAGGACTTGATTTCATCATTGCCTTGATTTCATCCTTCTTTGTATAAAAGTATTATCATATCTATTTTTAAGAATTTAAAAAAAATTGAATTAGAGAGGCATTTATTAAAAAGTGTTCAAAAAGATCAGAGAAAACTTTTAACTATGGTGCAATCTTTTTGTTGATTTCGTCTTTTTGGTGGTGCAGAAAATTTATGACGATTTCGTCATATCCTGGAACTTTCCCATCTTTCAGTGCTTTGGTAGTTCTGCCACTTTATTCTTTGGTGTATGAAAGGGGTCGTTAAAAGTTTGACTTATTAGTTGAATGTAATTTAGAGGTGTTGGAAAGAAGTTGTCTATTTAATTTTGAAGTCTATTTGATTTCTTTTTAAATTTTTTGGATTTTGGATAAAAAAGGTTAGGTAATAACCTAGATGTTGTTAGGATGCTCTGTAGACTTTGCTGTAGTAATTATTTGTGCCCCTACAGAAGTCTTTTAAGTTATTTTTCATCGCTTTTATTAAGATTTCATTGTATTGGTTCCTTTTTTATAGTAGAGTATCTTAAGATTTTCTGTGCCTGAAGAAGAACTCTTTGAAATCTTCTCCACAGTGCCCTCAATTCCTTACAGGAGATTTATGAGAAGATGATAACTTAGAGGGTGGATATTTTGGGTGTTTAAATTTAGTTTTTATAAATTGGGAGCTGCATTTTATGATGATTAATTGAATATTAGATGTTGTTTTTACAGATCTTGGAAAAATTTGCATTTTGTGATGTCATTTGGATGTGGGGCAGCATGAGTAGATTTTTTTAATCTATTTGGGGTCTCCAGACTTTATTTCAAAACGCTTAAGGTAGATGGGATGTAATGTTAATTGAATGACATAAATGTGTGTGATTCATTTTCAAAAACCTTTCCATTCAATGGTATTCACGAAATCCTCACTCTTTTAATAAATCTGGCTAGCTGTGTGTTGATAGTAGTTATAATTAAAAACCAGATAGTACGCATTGGGTTCTGCTCCATGAATCCTTTATTATGGATTAAATGATCTTATTCTAATTCATTCTAGATTTTAGATAAAGCTGCTCTTTGTGCAGTGGTCCTTACCTGTTGGGAGTTTGAGAGAGAATCGTGCACTGATAATATGTTGAAAGGCCGCTGATCTATCTTTATTTTGACTTCGACATATTTTCAGATGATTGGACTAAAATTGCTCTTAGTTTATTGGGATGTTTTGTGGTATGGATAATATTTTATTGGCATAAAATTATTGAACCATGAATGAATAAAATCGGTATAAACTAAAAAGAACTAAAAATGTATTGAGATTATTAAATTTGTAAAATTTAATTGCAAAACTTGTATATATGTTTTAATAATTTCCTTTATATCATTCGATATTTTTAGTGTTCGTATAAAGAGTTTTTTTATAGATCGACTATACTAAATTATAGGAATCTTGCAATTGAATGTACTAACTTTTCAAAATTTCTTAACATACTATCAAATTATTTCAATAATATTTTGTAATACATACATAAATAACGCATTGAGACTTAATCAAGGTAAGCAGTGAATTTAAATTCATTTTTCTTCTGCTGCTAGTTTCTTAGTCTCCATTAGAAAAACTAGAGTTTTCTGTTAAAACTAGAATTTTATCTTATTTTTTATTTATAAAATGGACTATATGAAATAAATTTTTTCTTTATGATAAAATTAGCTTTTGTTCATCTTCAAGTTTCATATACTTCTCAAAAATAATCTTTTCATTTCTTTTAATTTTCATTTTAGTTCATTTTATTTGGTCAGATGTTGTTTTAGTGAATAAATATTCAACTTTGAACTAAGCGAAGTGATTTAAAAATGGCAGAAATAATATTTTAATTTCGAAATTAAATTAAAGTGATGATCAAAATTAAATAAAAAAAACAATACATTTATGAAGTTTTAAAAATTTCTCACTGAAATTAGAATTACTGAGAAAAATATTTTTGCCAAAAGAAAGCAAGAAGATAAATACTAAAGCTCGATTCATAGTGAAATCAGTTTTAAAAATTCATTGTTTTTAATAATGATGCATTATTAAAATCCCACAGGAGGTATTTCCTCTTTTTAAATTTACTATTAAAGTGTACTAAGTTTTGATTAAAAATTTAGTAAATCTCAAAACGATAATTTAATAGTAGAATAATTTTAGCAGTATAATAAAAATAAATGTTATTAAGCACATACATATAGTAAAATGGTGAATCTAATTTCAAATTCAATAAACGTCGTTTCTGTAATTACTATGAAAATATAAAATATCTATATATATAAACAGAAAAGCTTCTAAACACATAATTTAATTACTTGTAATATTTTTTAAATATTCGATATTTTGTTTAATGTAATAATTTTAGATATTTTGTTTTATTTTAAAATATTATTTCATTGCAACTCTTTTTACTTTTTAAATTTCTCTGAGTAAATGTTTCTGTGAATACTTGGGGAAAATATTGGTTTGGAAATATGAAAGGTTACGTGTTAGATGATGCAAATAACATGAAAAAAAATAGTAATGATTTTATCCAATAGAGCAACAAATCTATGAAAAGGATATTTGACATATAAAATTCTTGCATGAATATGTTTATTTTTAATGAATATAAATGAAATAAAAAGTTTTTTGGAGTATAATTTACATATCTAATTAATTATTAGATCTAAAATATTGTCCTTTCGATATCATCTACTATGTAATAAAAGGAACTTAAATCTTAACAGCTTAAGCACATTTTTTTGCTGTACTTTTTTTGAATAAAGAAATCCTGAAAATAAAATTAATCCACTAAATTTAATTTTTTATTAAATATAAGTGTAAGAATGTTGTTTACTTTGGAGGAGTTATAAGGTCTATTTAATCATATTGAAATAGAATGTTTCGATAAAATTGCTCAGAAAATGGTTCAATGATATTTAAAAAATAAAAGTAATAGAAAACAATTTATTCTACTTTCTATATATAATTTTTCCCTCGTCGCCCAACTTGTCTAGTGGTCAGCGTACCTTACTGTGGATAAGGAGGTCTTGGGTGCGAATCCCAGTTCGGGCATGGATGGTACTTTCTCTATATCTATCCTGTATTTGCCAAAGTAAAAGTTTTTGCTTAATGTAAGCATAAATTCATTAGTTTTAATCCCCCCATCTATAATAAAATTGCAAATATTCAAAATATATTAAAGTTTGAATATATTACAGCCCAAAAAATTCAAATAACTTTTATGAATTTTCTTATAAATGCTTAAATTTCAGACAAAGATCAACTTTAAAGATTATTTTTAAATTATGCAAAACACATTTTCAAAGAGCAACACTAACTACTTTACCTTCAAATTTAATGTTTGGTTTAATATATTTGTCACTCTACTCTATATTTTGCATATAATGCTTAATTCAAGTGGAATTAATGTGGATTCCTTTTACTTTCGAATTTTTACTTTCAAAAATAGAATCAAACCTACAAGCAGTGAAACCTAAAGAAGGAAACCTACAAGTAGATTGTTAATTTGCTAGCTTAGAACAATAATTTTTGATGCAATTGTTTTATTTAGGTTTGCATTCGAATAAGTTAATCAAAAATTGTAAGCGAGAAATTTAATTAAATTAAAGAAATAGAATGAAAAGTTTTACTTTTTAGAAGTTCAAATTGCACTGAATCTGGATAAAATTGGAATTAATTTGCATAAACCCATAGGTGTCTAACTCCTATGAATAAGCAAGAAAGAAAATTAAATGTTATGGAGATATTTAGTTCGAAAAACAAACTAGTGATTGTGATAAAAAATTCTATTTATTGTGATAGATTTATTTTAACAATTTCTCTATAACTAATGAATAGGCATGATTCTTTTCCTTAAAAAAAGAAAGTATTTTGATACTGACAGTACGAAAATTTTTATTGTAACATAGGATTTGATACAATGTCTTGCTGACTTCAAAGTATCTCCCAATCACAGTTATTTGATTATACATTAAATCATACCCAATAGCAACTGGTTTTAGATATGCTATTATCTCAGTTCAAGTATTCATTTTCAAGCTCTTCTATTTCTCATGACTATATACATATAGCTCTTTGTATCCTATGAATTACCTTATGTTGGAATTTCTTAATGGAATCGTTGCTCAAATTAGCGGAATAGTTTCTCCTAAGCTTTTTTTTACCTTTAAGTTAATAAATTTTAGAGAAAGAACTTTCATTTTTAATAATTAAAACAGGGTATTTAGAGGACTTAAACCAAGGAAAACATAATTTTTGTTCTATATCATTACATTAAACATTTTATAATATACCCTCCCCTTTCATTTTTATATCACATTTATCTTTCAGAATAAAATGGAAAACTGAATGTGCTAAACATTTATTAACTGTATTTATTCCTTTATCACTCGTCATGTATGTGTATTTGTCTTGGATTGTATGTATACATTATTCAAAACATAATTTTTCAGATTTAGACTACTCAAAAAATAGTAATGATTTGGTAAGTGAAACGATAATAAATTGCAAAATAATTAAGTAGCATAATGTCTTTTCAATAGACAGAATCAAAAATTTATAAATTGGAGACACACACAGTCTAAAATATCTTGAAATTTTTTACTTAATTTTTTCTTTAATAACTCATAGAACTTTCAAGGAAAGTATTCTACTTTATGTATTGAAAAATAGGTGTTTTTTCACATAATTTGTTGTACATATAAGTTTGATGCATAACATATTTTATTATATTCATGTGTTAGTGACCTATGAGTGAGTGGTTAGCGTCCCTGACTCCTGAACAGTGTGTTCCGGGTTCGTTCGGGCATGGATGTTGCTTTCTTTCCGTGTTTCTCTGTCCTTTCTTCTGTGAAAATGTATTAGTGCGACCCACCCTATAAATGGGTTTATGGTGGTGTCGCGTGGGTAATGCTACTCACCTTGGTTCACAGGTGCCCGCTGGGTAACGACAAATGAGCAGAAACTTCCGACCTTGTTGTGGTTAAGTGTTAGTCATCCAAATGCCCACCGTTATTAAAAAAATATTTATGTGTTAAAAGTGAGTTTTTCTTATAATAACTCCAATTGTAGTTAATAGTTAGCTCGTACATATTTCAATATTACAATTACTTCAAGAAAACTATTTAAATGTCTGAATGAGTATCTGGAAACATAAAGCAACACAATCAAAATCATCCTAAAATTTTTCAATGGGGTTCAAGTCGGTTGAGGACACAAATTAAAATAAATTAATAATCCTCTTATCTCCAAGAAATTGGTGACTGGCAGTTTGGGGGTGGAAACTATATATCCTCCATTAAAAGTAAAATAGGGCTAAATACTGTAAATTAAATTTTGCAGAAAAAAATGTAGATTTCGTTCTGATACCATCATTAAATCCTGATCTCCGGTGTTTTGAGGGGTTGTTGTTGTTTCACAAACATGCTTCCCTGTACCTAACCCAAACTATGAGTTACGCTCTACCAGTTAGATAGAAGTAGCCGGATGGAATCTTCGTGATTTTGAAGCAGGGGCCAAGAATAAATCCCCAATACTTGTAATGTTTGGAAGGCTGAGACCATATTATTTCCCCATGAAAAGCGTAAGATAAGAAACAAAGATAGATTGTATTCTCTATGGAAAATGAGGAATTACATTATTTAATATAAATTCTTATTTCTTCTCACCTGTTTTTTTATTTATAAGCCAATAAATAATTATTTTTATTTCTAATGCATTCATTAATTTTAATATCAGGTAATATTGGAGGTTAGAAAACTATAATTGAGAAACTGGATTTCATTTGTAGATATAAAAAAAATTAATCTAATTTATTTATCAAATATTTGTTCAAAGAAAACAAGGGGTTATCTAATGTATATACTTAGTCATAGTGCTTAATTTCAATGCAAAATTTACTTTCATATCTTCTCAGTATGCGCAATGTTAAAAATAATATTTAAAAATAATCTCTGCAAAATACCACACAAAAATGAATTTTTTACATGCAATAAATGAAACTGCATTCTTTTGTTGTGATGAATAATATAGAATAAAAGGGAAAAATACAATAAAATTAAAACCTTTTGCTTTCCTAATTTCATTCGACTGAATTTCTAGTGAGTTGAGGATTAATTTTAAAGATAAAAGCCTTTTCCTTTTGAGAACTTAAGTTCTTTAAAACATATTGCAAATTAACTTCAAGGTTGTATTAATTTTAAATATTTTGTCATTAAATTATTTTTATTGAAATATAAAGAAGCATACAGTTTAAATTTAAAAATATATTATCGGATAACAAATTTCAATATAAATAGCAATGTATTAAAAATATTATTTTGTATAACAGTAATTCTCTTATACAATATCATTTGAAAATTATTTTTGCTTTTAATGTAATAAAAAATACAATAGATATTCTTATAAACTATATTCTCTTATGGGATTAAAAATTTAATTTAGTAAGAATATAATTATTTTAATATTTCTATTATTATACAATTTAGTTTACAATGTCTACTTAATTTACGATATTATTAAAAATGTTATGAATGTGCCATGCATTAGTTGAGATCATGTTAGATTTAAGAAATCACACAATCAAACAAAGTAATTTTATGAATAATATAATTAGTAGAGGTTTATGATTTTCTGATGGATATCAATTCAAATATTTTATTTTAACCAAATAACTATGCATGTAGAAATTCCTAAACTCACAATAACTTTTGGGCTAGTTTAATGAATATAGTTGTTATAATTTAGCGCTATATTTTCAATTGCAGGAATCATTCAAGAAATCATGATATTTGAACAAGCACTTTATATTTTAGATTTGCTGTATATTTTTATCATTTTTATTGTTTCTAAAATGCTGTCGCCTAACTTGTCTAGTGGTCAACGTGTCTGACTGCGGATAGGTAGTTCCTGGGTTCGAATCCTAGTTCGGCAATGGATTAATTTCTCTCTATCTATCTTGTCTTTGTCATTTCCTTGTATGATTGAGTTGTGAATGATTGCTTATCCTATGAACGGGTACCTATGGCATGTGTATACTGAAGAAGTCGGACTCCACACCAAAATATGGTTCAGTTGGAGAGGTGGAGCAGCGCACCCCATATTGCCAGTCTAGCTGGCACACGTCAACAACAACAACAACAATACTTCACTCTACAGGATTTGTATGATTTTTACAAGATGATAATGCACATAAATATTCAAGGTAAAGTTATTATAGCTTTTCATTTTGCGTATCACATTAATGTTTTGATAAGCATTTCTTTGAGAACTGTTCTACAGTTTCAGAAAGTTTTTCAAGAACTAAACATTTATGAATAATGCCAATAATGAAAGATTCAATCCTCAAACCATGTCTTTCCTGCTCTTTCCTTATATACTTTTCTCGAATGTTTGTTTGACGGATTTTCGATTCCTCTATTGTAATACTGACATAAGTACAATATATTTATGAATTTACTGTGGTTTTTCCTTTTCAAAATATTACAATAATTTTTCTGTGAAAAAATATTATATTAGATTAGGTAAACTCTATCAGAAGATAATTTTCCAAATTTATGCACAATACGAAAATTTAACATTATTAAATGACGGCATTTTTAAGACTAAAAATAAATTATCCTTTTTGCTAAAGCCATTATTCCAACAACTTTAATAAAATAAAAATTGCGAATTTCATACGTTAGTTTCAAACTTTTATATTAAATGTTTTGCCTTTTTGAAATATCCTTCAGTCAAAAATCTAAAGTTAATAATTAAGTTGTTATTTTTAAGTTTTAATTAAATACTTTAACATTAAGAAAAGCTGCTAAAATAACCAAGTCTCAGTTTTAATTTTATTGTTTCTCTTACATACTAGTTGAATTTTATTTTGCATTAAAATTTTCTGCGATTTTACTGGTTATGTTAAGAGTGAAAAAGAGACTTGGAAAAATGAATTTTTAGTTTTATTTTAAACTTTTTAATAATAAATTGGTAATGTCATTTTTAATAGCATTAAAAACCCCTATATATATATATATATATATATATATATATATATATATATATATATATATATATATATATATATATATATATATATATATATATATATATATATATATATATATATATATATATATATATATATATACGCAATAAAACAAATTTATATATAATAAATTATAAAGTAATAATGATATCGAAAAATCATTTTTAATTTTAAATAACAAATAAAATTAACATATAATTGAAATTTATTTCTTTACACCATAAATATATAAAATAAGTGAAATAATACGAATAAATATATTTCATTTCTTGTATCATTTTGTTAATCATTTGAAATCACAAATTGCTTTTGTTTATTCCAATATTTATATAACATAAGCATTGAAAAGTATTGCGCAATTAAATTAAATTTAAAATTTGCTTTTACTTACAAGAAGAGCCTCAAAAATATTTTCAATATACCTTAAATAAAGGGAAGAAAATAATAATTTTAATATTTTGCTTTATTTTAATGAGAATTTCATGTTATATAAATTTCATGTTAACAATATTTCATTTGTAATTCCAATGATGATTATATTTTTATGGTAAATGTTATACCTGGAAAGGTATTATTATTATGTATATTAACATCACTAAAGTTAACATTTTTGTGACATTAAGAAAATATTATACTCTATACTAGAAAATACTTATGTAAGACATTGCTTGGAAACATATCCTGGTGGAAATGTCTGTGCAGGTAGATCCATACTTTACCCCACAATAAAAGCCTTATTTTTTCTCGCACACATATAAATTTGTAAACTTTACACCAAGATCCGTCAAAGAAAGGTGCAACTGTTGTGGATGTAATTTAGAAACACACTAGCAATATTTAGGATAAGCTATATTAGTTTCTTCTTTCATCATTTTGCATATGAACACAACTTAAAATTTTAATATTTCTTTTTTTAAAACATCTGCCTTTTTTAACTTAAAATCAGTATTTTGTTATCATATGGTTTAATCAATAAATCTTTATTGTCGTGTTTAAACTAAAATGAACGAAAATTGAAAGAAAAGACTTTCACTTTTATTTTCTAGTTAAGGCTTTGAATTTAACATTGCATAGTGTACAGTTTGAAAACTGAAAGTTGTTGTAAAAAATTTGCATATTCTTTTTTATTTGCCTGTCATAAAGGATGTTTCTAAGCAGATGGCAATAATCAAATGTCTAACAAGTGTCTTTGAAAAGCGAAAATGAAACAAATTGAAATTATTTAATAGTGGTAAGTTTTCATCGGTGCCTGTGCTCACATTACTATCACTAAATTACGGTAACCTTAAATTTTGTTGAAATACTTAAATGTGAAAGGGAATATAACACAAAATACCACTTGAATGTGAAATAAAATATAACAAAAAGGAAGCTAAAAAAGAATTTCACTGAACATTTTACAGCAACTATAAATTCATTTGAGTTTATAAGTGTTACTAATATTTTTTGTGCTAAGTTCTTACCTCACCCATAAGAATTTTCTGCAACCTTCATGACCAAATATTCATTACTTTAATAACAAGCATGGAGCACCATTGCTACAATATTGGGAAATATGTTTCATAAAACAACGCTTTATAAATATGAGACCATACATTGAAGTTTCTCAGTTTCTTAAAAGTCTATTATATCACAATTTCTTTATGTCTGTATTTCGAAAAAATTGAGGAAGATAAATAAGTTAACATGTTTGTGATTAAAACCTATTACATTGAGTATATAATCATGGGGTATAATGATAACGATAGAAAACTTATGAATTCTTAAGAGTAGAGTACTTTAGAATATCAAAAATCCGAACATGGAGATCAGAAATTCAGGATAATCTGAGCAGCTTGTGAAATGAAAAACTAGAAATTAGATTTGAGAAATGAAAATCAATGAATAGAATTCAAAACCGAAGATAGTTTTCAATGACAGATGCATTTATAGCAATGTTTGAATACAATGTATATTATAATGCTTTGTACATTATTATGTTGAACTAATTACGTTACCTTTCTTTGACGTAACGAACTGAATCGGCTTGATGAAGTGATCTTGCACCAGTGACGCATGAGCATTACATCAGCAGGAGTTGCATTCGAGTTCTGCTCAATGTAGCAACTTCCAATTTCAAGCATTAATTAGATAGAATTTTATGAAAATAAATGCTAAAGTTAAATAACAGTAACTTTTTTGATTCATATTTTGTAAATATATGTACGATTATTTTGACAAATAATTAACAAATGTGATCAAAATATTGATGATTGAACTAAGTGAAGAATGATTTTTGAGAATTAAATGCATTTTTGCATGAAACTAGGAAATTTGAAAAAGAACTAGCATATATTTCCAATTTGTTGGAAAATAGTATGGATTTCTTGTTAAATATAAATATACTTATTCACATGATTTTGTAATAATGTTTAGCTTAGAAAAATTAATTACATGTTTCGTTTTTTTTAAAAAAATCTTTTCAATTGCAACATTTTTAAAAGATTTTTAGTGTTAAAAAATGAATATCTCATAAATTCAAATTCTCAAAAAAGTGTAATCCATCATTGAATTCTTTATTGCTTCTATGTTACATTGTAATTTTCACATAATTTAAACTCATAAGGGGAAAACATTTTAATTTCCAAAATTATTGTAATTATTAAAAATGTTTTTAAATCATATTTTTGGATACTTAATTGCAAAAAGTATGTTTTGATATATTTCTTGTTATTAAATACAGAAATTTGTATAATGAATATTGCATAATGTAATGATTTTATTTTCAACAACCATTTAAGCAGTAAATATCAAAATGAGACAGAACGAGAGAATTTTGAAGAAAAAAAACTAGAAGTGCTTTGTTCGTTAAAGGTTTTTTTAAGGATTATCCATTAACAGTTTTTTCAGAATACGGAAGAATTGCAAAGTATCTTGTATATAAACCTTAGAGTAAAGGCAAAAAATTTTAACTTGCTATTAGTACCTTCTCTTTCAAGAAGTAAAGTTTAAAAAGGATAACGAGAATGAATCGATCAATATTAAAAAGCTACGACAACATTAAGTTTTGGGTTAAAAGTTAAGTATACTATTTAATATACCGCCATTCAAAATAATATTTTGAGTACAAAATATTTAAATTGTTTTATCAATATTTAAATTAAATTATAAATATTTAATTTAAATTTAATTTGTGATTAATAAAAATACATGCAATTATATATTAATTTTAGTGATTACAAGACAATGCAGATTATTAAATAGATTTAAAAGTTAAAATAAGTTAATTGTTCTCAAAAATGCAGTTGGTGGAAAAGAATATAGACACATAGCAAATAAAAATGATAAAAAAATTTACTTAAATATTATTAAACGAAATGTTTTCTTTAGAATAAAAAATAAAACAAAAAAATTTGAAACATATATTAATGAAATATATTATTTTAATTAATGTTTAGTTAATTTTTAGTATAAATCAATAGAAAGAGTATTTAATACATATTACCTTAGAAATAAATTTATATTTATTCAAGAAAAATAAAACTGGAATCAACTATTTTTAAGCGATTGAAAATGTTCATCACAAAAGACATCGGTTAGGAGAGTTATACAAAGCTCTATTAAAAACAGATCTTCGAAGTATAATATAATAACAATTGAAACTTAGTATTTTGAATGAAATAACATTAATAACTTAACATTCATTTCCTTTTCTATGAAAATTTTAAACATTAATTTAAGTAAAAATGCTTTAAAATGATAAGAAACGTTTGCTACATCTAATTTTAAAAATATTAGATATTTCATTTATATCTATTCATTATTAAAATCTCCTATGCATTATACGTAAAATTTAATTTGATTAAAAATGTAGATTCAGTATAATTTATGTCAGTTAAATTTATATACTTTGATATCCTTAGTATAAAATATTTTGAACGATTAATTATGTTTTATCTGTTCTGAATTTGTCAGTGAAGAATTTTACAGTAGAAATAATCATAAACCTGATTTAATAACATGTTTGATAAAAGCAAAACTAATTTCTCTATCCTTTAAAATTTCATGCATGAATCATTGGTCGCCGATTGAATGAAGCTAATTAGAATACTACAAGCAAATCAACCTTATTTAAAAATAGATAATAATTATGTATATCATGAATGATGTGCCAAAGTGGATGATTACAGCCAAACTGCAAAAAGCACTCAAATTTACAGCTGCTTCGATCATGAGAATTCTTAATGAGACTTTAATTTAAATTCCCAACTCGTTTTAATTTTAAATAATATATCTATCTGCCAATTTGATTTTGAATGGCTTTCTATTGGTTGTACTTTTCTCAAGATGAGTCATATCATAAATTATGGAAATGTTAAAAGTGGTTTAAATATTATTTAAAATATATTTTCATGATACTTGTAGTATGGGATTGCGGCTCGTCATCTATGTAAATTCCTCCCAGAAAGCAATTTATGAGTTGTACATTGAAATGCTATACAAAAGCCTTAAAACCCTAGGCTATTCACTTCTTGATGTTAAAATATAATTTGTTTAGACTAATATTTAAATAAGGTTAAAAATTTTCATGTTGAAAAAAGCTAATTCTCATGGTGAATTAAATTTAATAATAATAAAAATACATTTTACTAAAATGGAATAAAATGATTTGAACTGTAATAAGTAAGTTTTAAGTATTACTTAATATTTGTAAATATATTTATATATTTTAAGTATCTTTTTAAAGTATATTTTAAATACATATAAAATTTGTATCACTAACCAAATTAAGTAAAGTATTACTTACTAACCAAATTTTTGTGTTTAAATGTAGTAATAACAAATATATTTATATATTTTAAGTATCTTTTTAAAGTATATTTTAAATACATATAAAATTTGTATCACTAACCAAATTAAGTAAAGTATTACTTACTAACCAAATTTTTTGTGTTTAAATGTAGTAATAACAAATATATCTATCGATCTTCTTACATATTTTTCTGTAATTATACATTTTTATAAGTATTTTTGAATTTTGTGCATGAATATAAAATGAAATAAAGAAAATATTATTTACTAATATTTACGTAATTTATTTTATCTATACACTATTTTTTAGAGTTTTAAAAAAATAACATTGCGTGCATAAGGCAAACATTTCAAAGATAAATGCATGATTTAAAAAGTCAAGAAGCTGATTAAAAATGAAATGATTGCCACACTTGAAGTTTAGAATGTATTTATCATGATATTTTTAGAGAAGAATTTTTTATTTGGTAATATAATTACATAATTATTAAGCTTTGATTGCTGAAACATTTCATTGTTGCACCTCTTATACAGCAAATGTTAGGGTTTCAGAAAAAGTATGAATTATTCGTCTTAAAACTCCAAATGGTATAAAACATTTTGTATAGAATTTGCAAAGAATTTTAATCTCAGTTATTGTTATAATATCATTAAAATCAACCAACATCTTAAACTTGAGTGCCACATTATAAATAGCTTCAATGAAATTAACCATTGGTCATTTTAAATGTTTTCTCGTAGAACGATTACATGATTAGAAGTTAATATTGAATTTGATATAGGCAAAAATAAAAATATATTTTTAAATTAAAATAAACCCTTAGAAACATTAGAATGCTTCCTTCTAGTAAAGTAAATTTCGACAATTGTATGGAAAAAATTTAGAAACATATAAATTTGATTTAAAAAGAACTGTTATGAAAGAATTGCCTTTCTGCTTGTTATCCCACTTTTTATTGCAATAGTTCTTATACACACACCGCTATCATATAAAACCTCACCAAGACTAAAGTACATTAGGTCTTCCCTGCAAATTTATGTTAAAATATGAACAGAATGAAATAATTCAAGTTATGTGTTTTGGCTAATTACTTTATAAAGTGATAACTACAAAATTCGAAAGGCTCACTTTTATTAGATCAGATCATAGATCTTAACAGCACTAATATTATCTTAACCTTACCACAAATATATAGGGTCTTTTCTCCAAGAAGAGTTGACTGCTAGTTTTAATCGAGTGGCAAGTTTCCTGAAATAAAACCAGTCTTCATATATAGAAGACTTAAAGGTACTCTCTTTGCTAAGTTCATCTGCAAAATTTTTTATCATCTGCATGCATGTATATCGTAATACTTATTGCAAAAATAATCTTACTTTGACTACTCAAGCAATCATATTATTGAACAATACTCAGTATCATTCAGTCACTGCATTATAACTTTAATCTAAGTGTGAAATTTCGGTTATTGTTCAGAAACAACATGCCAGTATGTTAGTTGATACACTTACTGACACACTAACTCAAAACTTACTCTGTATCAGTGTGCTTTGTTAAAAAATTAAAGATAAGTCAAAAAATCATATCAGATCAATAAGATTCGCCTAAAACTCTAAACTTCTTCTTTGCAGTTCTCTCCAGAATTACTCTGCTTTGAAGATAGCGTCATCAACCTTGCTATTATTAACTAAATCTACAATACATCACATTGAAATGTATGAACATATTCAAAGAAAAGTATCTAAAATTGAAACAAACCTTTATTAAGTTAGATATTTAATAAGTACTTAAGCAAACCAAATTACAAAATTAGACAGAAACTTTCGTAAAGCATGCCAAAGAGATTTATTCCATTTCACAGACATTTCGCTTTTTCAGAACTGATTGATGGGATAATAAAAAAAGATAAATAAATTTTCTTTATATTCAATTAAATTTATATAAATACAAAACATTTTGCTTCTAGCAAGGTTTAATTTATGAGAAAACTGATTAATTTTGCTCTTTAGTTTACATGAACTTGGCTTAAAGTAGATTTTGGTAATAACAAATAACTTATTGTTTAAGAGACGTTGAACATTTTATTTCATAAATAGTTTATTTCTTTGTGTCTTCATCACAACAAATTACATAAAATATCTATTCTGATTATCATTATTTAAATATTACTCATTATATACTGTTAGAAAATCTTCTGTATTTAAAAATTTATCATTAAAATAACATGGATGTTTTTATTTTGGGTATTTGATTAATTTTTATATATATATATATATATATATATATATATATATATATATATATATATATATATATATATATATATATATATATATATATATATATATATATGTATGTATGTATGTATGTATATATATATATATATATATATATATGTATGTATGTATGTATATATATATATATATATATATATATATATATATATATATATATATATATATATATATATATATATATATATATATATATATATGATATATATATATATATATATATATATATATATATATATATATATATATATATATATATACGTAGTTTTGTATTGAAATTAATTTAATTATTTTTAAGTTAGTGGTAAAATAAATAAAATATATATATGTCTTTTCTGGAAAAGAATATATGTTTAAATTTGATATTTCTGCTTTTAAAACACAAAGTAAAAAAGGAAGCTATTTCAATAAAATGCATTTAAATATAGTTTTGTCTAACAAAATTTCAACATTTTAAATAAATTCTGAACAAAATGCATATTTAATAAGATTTAAAATTAAGTAAAAAATTAAATTTTAGTTAATTGCGAAATCTTAAGGGTGAATTGAAGTGGGTAATTGCAAGTTTCACATTAGAAGAAGAAAAATTTAAATAATGAAAACTCTTAAAGGAATTCTCATAAGAAATTAAAATTGAAAAAAAGATAAATGGATTTTGTAAAAGGACTCTTTTTTATTCCTTTGTGAAGTCCATTTAAATTAAACTCTATTTATAAAGCAAACACTATTAAACTTCAAGGTAATTGACCCAATGGAGTGGAATAATAGAACAATTTAAATTATTCATTTGTCTTGAGATGATATAGAATTTTTATTTTTTGAACTTAATTATTTTTGCAGTAAAATCATTTTGATTTAATCAGATAAAATTAATTAAAATTCATTACTTATGGATTTGAATAAGGGTTTCATTAAAAAAAATAAGCTATAGAAAAATAAACTCTACTTAGTTTGGAAACAATTCCTTTTTAAGAATGAGCTTGATATTCAATATATAAATTTGTATAAAGTTAAAAAATTACTACTTTATTATTTTTTATTACATTCATTATATATTTAAAATCCAGGATTTGCGAAGGGAATTCCAGGCAAAAAATAATTAAATATCTCATTATTTAAGTATTATCATGTATGAATATAATATTTACCTTAATTTGAAGGAAGGTAAAATCTTTTTTTCATTGAGATTAACTTTTTTATCACTTTAATAAAGGAATGACAAATAACATTTGCTAAGAAATGACATATATGCTTATGTATGTTTGAAAATCTTTCTGTTAAATTTGAGGAACTTAGTTTTGTCAAACGTATTTCGAAATTTATTTTTATTTGCTTATGTATCTACATTAAATATGCCTTTAGTATTTGTAAAATTACACAGCATGTATTCTTTTCTAAATATTTGAATTATATTTTAGACTTTAAATCAACATTTCAATTTCGAAAATTGTCTTAACTATGTACCCTGATATTATAAATGAAGCTGAACATTATTTTTTGCCATTGGATTTTGAATACAAAATTATTTTGAAGATGAGATAAGAAACTGCTTCTTAAGCAATGTATTCCATCTGGTAACACTACAATATGGAAAATATATTTATTTCTAAGACCATTTCACTTAACTTTAGTAGATTTGAAAATTCTTTAATTTTCTTTCAAAATGATTTTTATTTGTTTACGCATTTATATTATGTGGACTATTTACATTCTTAAGATTTTACTCAATTTGTTAATTTGTAAATATTTTAATCATATGGATTTTAAAATATTTATAAACATTTGTAAATTTTCTTAACTGTTCTGCAAAGTATTAAAAATTTAACGTAATTTCTTGCTCCCAAATAATTGTAAGATAATTTTGATTATGAAATAAGAAAACTACCTTTCAAACAACATATATCATTTGGTTACACTACAACATAAACAAGTTTATTTATTCATGAAAAAATTATTCTTAAATTTATAGGATTTAGACTTTTCAAATTTTGCTTCCGAAATTTATTATTTGTTTATATATTTATATTTAGTTATACAAATTATTATTTATTAGATTCTGCACCATGTATATTAATTGAATATTCTCAGTGTATTATAGATTTTCTCAACAACTTTGTGTGCTATTAAAGAAAAATCGAATGTAATATTTTTTCTTTGAATAGTTGTAATGTAATCGAACAAGAAAAATAATAATTCACAAGAAGATCCTATTTCAATAACTTTCATTAAACATGCATTGATGTAAGTGAATAATTATTTGAATTTTAGTTTTTCCAATTTAAAGTAGTAATTTTTATTAGTATGAAATTTATTTGATACAGATTTATAATAACAATATATTTTAGTTACTTTATAGTATCATATAACTGTAAGAATTTCTCAATAAAATGGTTTTCTTTGAAATCTCAAACAATAAAATTTAAGGTTTTAAATTTCATGCCTAATTTGCTTAAATTTATTAACATATCTTTAAACATTTTTTACATTTCTCCAGAGGATTTTCTGTACATCAAACAAAATAAAAATAATCATCATAAAATTATTTTTAGAATTATACTATGAATTTTTTTTCAAACTTGTTGTTGCTTCATATCCTGACTGATACCCAAGTTCCATGAGCCCTAAAAAAGTCCGAATATATTAAAAGAGATCTAATAAGTAGTCGTGAGAGAGTTGAAGACAGTTCAAAATGTGTTCCAAGGAAGCATTTTCTGAAGCACATTTGTTGTATTTTGGAAACATTTCCTGACTCCTATGGAAACAAAGTAACCTTAAATTGTCACAGACATTCTAGAAAGAAGAATCTGAGTTTTTCCATCGCAAGTGAGGCCTAGAGAACTTTTCGTGTCTACTATTCTTTTATTGGAGGCATTTGCCATTTAATCTTGCCTCTTTTAAAGCTAATAAGCACAAATATTTGCTAGCTATATAAATAATAATTACATTAACTTAAATAGTAAAATAATTGAAAAATTTAGCATGAAAGTGATAACTTAATTACTCTACCAGAAGAAAAATTTCTAAGAAGTGAATTAATATGATGGATAATGTAAATATCTATGCCGTTATTTTAACCTCTTTGATATGTTATTTTTCCTTACAAGTATATAAAAATATGAAGTTGTTTATCGAGTAGAGTATTTATTTTTTCAAATATATATATATATATATATATATATATATATATATATATATATATATATATATATATATATATATATATATATATATATATATATATATATATATATATATATATTGTATCTTTGTTCTGATTTTTTTATTCTTTTGAAAAACTTTATGCAAGTAAATATTCAAAGTAAGTTTATAAAGTAAAAATTGTCATTTTTGTTTCTTACTGTATAATATTTAAAAGAGCTCCTACTTATATTTATATTCCTACTTATATTATTTAAAAGAGCTCATGCGTTTTAGGAATTTATGTAACTTTTTACTAAGGTTATAGGGTTAAATGATGCATCCGAAATTTAAATAATAGGAGAAAAAATAACACCATTTACAAATTAATATTCATTCTGGCTCATAATTGCTCAAAAGTTGAATTTGCTAAAATTCCTAAATGTACAAAAGTTTATTTTTAGTTTATTTAATTATCAAATTTTTAGCTTGAACAAAAAGTTGATTTAAAACAACAACATTCTATTGGAATTGAAAAGAATGTCATTAGAAGGATTTAGAATTAATTTTAAGTTACAAAGAATGTTAAATGTTGAACAGAACAAGATTCCTGAATGATATCGAAATCAGTTATGATAAATAAATCTCATTTAAATTTTGTCGAGTCAGGGCAATCAATATTATTCATCTGCAAAGACAATTAGTTACAGAAAATGGCTGAATGGTCTTGTGCCAAACTATCCAAAACAGTATTTCATTAGGTTTGTTTGTTTGCTTAATGTATATTTTGATGCATAATTTTATAATATCAACCATTTTAATTTTTTAATAACTGAAATTTAATTCAAGCAACAGATAATTCAAACTCTCCACGAGTCAAGAGAAATTAGTTGAAAATCTACTTACCATTTCTCATAATTTTCATTTTTTATAATGATAGATGTTTATTCCGGTGAATAGATTTTCTGAAAAAGCTCCTAAGTCACGAACTATTCAATATTTTTCTATTTGGAATTGATTGTAAAAAGTTTAAAAAAGAATTTAAAAAATGAGGCTAATAATTTAAGAGCTCAATTTCCATTCGATAAAATCCTTTTTTTAAGTGTTCATTATATTTTTTTAGAAATAAAGAGATTTTAAAGGAAAACAAATGTTTATTGCTTTTTATACATTTATGAATTCTATAATTGTCATTTAAGCATCCCATTTTTACATTGAAAAACACGTATAAAATGATTTAAAAGGTTAAATTAAAATTTTATAATAGCTATTCTGTACACATTGTGTATAATTTCCCCAGATTTAATTAATATAAAATAGGGATTTTTTTATTTTCTTATTTACTTTAAACAATTTATACTTTCATTTAAGATATACAATTTATAATAAAATACAAGTGTTAACAATTTTCTATATCTTCAGCAGTATTAAAATTCTATTAGAATATTTATATATTTTAATTTCTATTGCTCAAATGACTTTAAATTCTAGCACAGTATGTCAGTGTTTTTTATAAAAAAATATTAAAACTATTGATATATTAACAACTAACAATGGCAAAACAAGAATTTATTTTTGCTTATTGATATATTCAATTTTTAATATATTGATATATTCAATAAAAATATTTCTTATTAAAATTAGAAAATGTTAGCGTTTTGTCAATTGAAGTGTTTTCTGATTTTGATAGATCTTTTTAATATACTTGAAATCAAAATATTTTTCACAAAAACTTAAATTAATGCAATCTTTTCTTTTGTTTACGTTAAATATTAATATGTTACATAATATATATATATATATATATATATATATATATATATATATATATATATATATATATATATATATATATATATATATATATATATATATATATATATATATATATATATATATATATATATATATATACATATATATATATATATATATATATAAGCAACCAGGCTGCATTGATTTAAGAAGCAGCTCATCAACAATTCCATTCAGTTTCTTTTAAGTTGACTTGCAATTACTCTGCCCTTTCAAAACATATAAAAGTTTCAAATATAATAAAATTAATTCAATGGCTAAATATATGTGTAATAAACTCAAAGGGTAAAAGAAAAAAATCACAATATTACATGTGTTTATATTTATGTTTAGTTATTTGACAAAAACATAAATATTAGATACATCTTATAGTTACGCCTAGCAGTTTTTACTTGGATTATTCTTTCCTTGCCATCTCTATCAGGTATAAATTCATAAATTCCGCAAATTTTCCAGGTATATAATAGTAATCTATTTTCTTTTCATAAGACAAATCTGGTTTAGCGTTAATTATGATCAATCTGAAATTCAGATATTAACTTCAGATTGGTTAGGTAATCAAGCGACCGCTTATTTAATTGAATTTGACATAAATTGTTAATAACAACGGGACAAATGTTATTATATATCTTATTGAAGCAAGGCATTTAACTATTTAGCAATTAAAATGTGTCCAAGTGTTGAAGCATATAAAAATTATTCGGATGTGAGAATATTGGAGATAAGGAAACACTATTTAATTTAGCATCTATTTGAGTAGTTATTGCAAAAACTCACCAAGGGTACGTTTATGTTCTCTTACACATCATTTTAAATGGGTCTTAAAATCTCTTGGCACCCACCTCCCACAATTCTCTAAAATTAGGAGATTGAGGAGGAATAAAATCCCACTAAATTCCATGGGAAAAAAGAGTCACTCGCTGAGTCATGTTTGAATAAGGCAAGAATCCACTTAAAATCTGATGCAGCCTCACAAAAGTTTCTTAAATTATTAGAAAGTAACCGTTAGGATAAACATTTCCAGCTTACAAACCTTTTCAAATAACCAATTAATGCATCATCTATTAAGTCATATAATATTTCGAGATATACGATACGATTTTGTGACTAACATACAAATATGCATATAAAAATCTATTGGAATACTCATTTCCCTACTCTTTAAACTTTGTCAAAAATGACCAAACAGATCTAATTCAATTTTGAGAATTGTCTTCCTCACTAGATTTCTATCTTTAAACAAGGGTGACATAATTTGACTCCTTTCTCTTGGATTCACCTTCAAGTATGCAACATAGTAGTGTATAATTTTCCGCTCCGTATTCCAGCCGCTTAAGATTGATTTTCTTGACGTGCTATATGTAATAATGTTTGAGTTCACAATGTTATTTTTGAGATGATGGCAACTAAAAATCATTTCAATCGACTTGTGATCCTTTGACAACAAGATAGTATGTTCTATATCAAGAGGTAAGTTACAGTTTTAGTGTTGCCTGCCAATACAAATGAGACATCCATAACCTAGAGAAAGAGCACAATTGAGATTTGACTCTTTTAAGGACATTTTATCTGCTCAAAGCTCTACCACCTTAAAAAATGTTAGGTCTGTATTACACTTAAAATAAATTTTTCGGCTCTCTCTTGTTCACAAATCTTAAGATGACCACTATGAACTCTGCCTTTATAATTGTCAGTAAATATAATTTCAAATGTGAATATTCCAATTTACGTAAAAATTAGTTATATTAAAAATACAATCCTGGATATGAGAAGTAATAAGTTGTCCTCAACCTCATCCTGAGAAAGTATTTTCACTTCTCACGTGATTTTACTTTAGGTTTTACTGAAGATTTATTACTAAGTTCATCCTTATCAATAAATATTGAACCCTTCTACTAAAGGAAAAGTTCTTTTATTTTTACTGGTCAGACACCACGAGATATTAGATTTGCAGGATTGCGTTGTTTTTGTTGCTAATCCCAGATGGTCCAATTCCTATCCTAGACCAAGTCCATAAACAGCCAGGAAATCCAAAAACATAAGGGGCTTTGATAAAGACTCTTTCAAGTCAAAATTCAAGCAGCTCAAGATATGCTCAGGCGAAGCCTGTTCAGCTTTACATTTTGTGCGCCGACTAAAAGTCTTTTGACAGTGCATACATTTGAGGCCATAATGTGGTTTTTTCCACTAATGTGGTTTTTTCAAACCCTCTTCATAATTCTTCAGCTTTTCTTCATTTATTGAAAGTATTGTATTTAGCCTGGGGAAATGAAAGCTTAAGTTTTAGTTTAAAAGCTTTGAGATGGGTCCACATATCATCGATAGATTGTTTTTTTCCTTGAGTATTGATATTTAAAATATTTATATGACAAAGAAAATTTGTGAAAAATGCAAAATCTGAAAACCATTCAGTATCTTCTAACATATTGCATTCCACAGAACTTTCTTTTCTATGGAAGAAAGACATTAGGTCGTCTTTCAGCTGCCAAACTCATTTGAAAACACATATGCAATGTGCTACCTTACTTTCTTGTAATAATTACATCTTAGTATTCAGATTATATAGACTGAAGAGAATCTCGAAATTGCTTGTGAGCAAGACTACGAGATCGAATGATATTTACAAACGTCAAGATTGCATCAATTTACGTTTTGATGTTTAATGCACAGATTGAGCCCTCAAAACATTAAAATTTCCCCCCAAATTTTCCTGATCCAACGATATGTTACTCTTGATTATATTTTAATTAAAAAATTAAAATACAATCTAGAGTAATGCGCTTGAAAGGTTTTTATTCTGAAGATGAGTTTGAGGTGAATATGAATGCATTTTTCATTTTGATTCCAAGAAATTAAAAACTTAAGACAATTTATATTTCTAAAATTCATCTATAGAAATTCAATGATTTTGAAAAGATTACTTAGCATACAACATTATGTAAAAATAACTTCTGAATTGAAGTGCATTAAAAAAATTTAAACGTGATCCTTTTGACAGAATATTATTTTCTATCGTTTTTAATTTTCAATTTTTTAATTTAGGTAAACTTGCTTTTTATGCACATTTATATATAAATATATTTTATTAATTAACATTAATTATTTACATACTTTACTTATAAATTCAACATAAGGAAACAAAATATTATATTTTCATTCCTATCTTAAATTTAATTTTCCCATGTAAAATCTTATTAAAATAAATACAAGTACACTTTCAAAAGAATCACAAATTTTACTAAATTAAATTCTTTATTTTAAAATGAGTAAATATTTTTTGAATATGAAACGTATTTTAGCACCTGCTGAGATTAATATAATTTTAAAAGAAGAATAAGAAAAGAAAGGATTTTAAAATCTGAAGAACTTTCAAAGAATTGAATGTCATTTACAATAGTATTTTGTTACTTTTCCTGAATTCAATTTAAATTAAAATTTATCAAGTTAGCATTATTAACTATTAAAATAAGTGATGCAATGGAGCGTAGAATAAAAGAAAATTGAATTATTTATTCTATATGAAAAGGAAAACTCTTAAATTGGTTTAATTTAATTTTTTTATATAAAGATTAAGTGAATTTAATTAAATAAAATTAATTTCTTGTTACGCGGGAAAATTATTCGGAAAAAGATAATTAACATTTATAATAATATTTTACCTTCAAAGTAATATTTTATATTAATGTAAATACATAAAAATTAAAAAATTAAAGTATGTTTAATATATTAAATTTTAATTAAAACTGCAATGTAGATTTAACTTTAATTTTTCAATCATGATGAAATTTGTTTAATTATTGATAATATTATATTGTTTTAAATAACCAATTGTTAATTATAAATTAATTTTATATGCATGTAATTCTTATATACTACTATTAGTTTTCATATTAATTCTTCTGCTCAAATTATGGTTTTTCTTATTTTATAAAAATAAATTAAAAAGAACCATCTGTTGTGCTATAATTTTCTTTTGATATGCAATGAAAATTATTTAATAATTACACATTAAATAGATATATATACACACACGTACATAGATGTACATTGATGTTGAAATATTATAAAAGTACATCGATGTTGAAATATTATATTATCAAAATTTTGCTTGTTTGCTTGCAATCTAGGAAAGTGTAAACCTTTGGAAAATAATTGCTAAAGTAAACAACAAAAATTTCTTCAATATTGCATGGAAACCATACAAGTAGCACTTTGAAAAATTTAAGATTTAATTTCATTAATAAATAACAAAACTTATATTTTTCCAGTCATACTTCAGCAATTTATGTTAATTTAAAATTTTAGCTATAAATTGAAAAACAATTTTTGTAAATTAGTTTTTTTAATTTAAAATTTTTTAAATTTAGAAAAAATTAAATTTTAGAAAACGTGTGAACATATTTACACTGATGATTTTTGAATATTTTTATAATTAAGTTAAGTTATATTAAAATTTGTTGAAAATTTAAACAATATAAAATTTAGTAATTTAATCAACAGGTAAATGTTTTTTTATTTATTTATTTATTTTTATTTATTTATTTCTTTTTTTTACAAAAAATTGATCTTAAGCTTTGAATTTAAAAATATAGATTTCCAATCATAGGATAGATAAGAAATATTATTTCAAAACTATGCTGGCTAAAAAGAATTAATTTTAGCATAATTGTAATTTAATATATTTTACATAACAAAATATAATATTTAAACTTGAATTAAATTTAGTTCTTAATTGAATAAGAATAATATTTTGAAAGGTATCTATTATTAATTCTTTCAAAAATTTATCAGATTTCATTAAGTATAAAAATGAAAATGAATTAAAAAAATGGAGTAAAATATTTCAAACTGGCTCGTGTACTCTTAAAAAAGGCAAAACTCATTTCGATATTTTTAACAGAATAGCATTTCCTTAGTAAAATAATAAATAGTATAAAATGAAGAATAATTTTGCACCCCTAAAAGCTTTCATGCTTAATTTACTTGCTTGCATTAGCAAACAATTTTTTCATGAGAAATATTGAAGTCAAAATTTATTATAAGCTAAATGTAATTTATTAGGACTTATTTAAAAGAATTTATATTCCCTTCTTTTATTTACATACATTTTTTTAATAAAACATTTCTTTATTTTAATGAAATTTTTAAATATAAAGACTTGTATTTTACATATTTTGGATTAAATAAAAATGCATTACTTTAATATATTTTGACTTTCTGTCAATTATTTTTTTCGTGCATCGAAAATATGATTTAATTGACATTAGTAAATATTCTGTGAGTACTATGAAAAATCATTACAATAAAAAATTAAATTAAGTATGAAAATTAAAGCCTTACAATATATTTACTTTTAAAATAGTTATTTATTTGCAAAGCTTAATACTTGTAATATTAGAATAATAAATACTGTTACTAGTTGTAAAACTAAATGATTTCTTTAATATCTGTAAATGATAACATGAGTAAGTATTTGTACTTTCTTTTATAATTTTATACCAATTTATTCTTGGAATATGTTTCAAAAAGCAGAAACTATTAACATTACTTATAAAAGCTGTAAGTTTCAAATTTAATTTTATTAATTGTAGGTAATTATTTGACTAACGTGAAATTAAATTGAAAAATAAAAAAAAATTGAGAAATGTTTGCATGCAATTTTCTTGATAATTTCAACTTACTGCTAAATAAATACAAAATGAATATTAATCGTTAATTCATTCTAAATTTCAGAAGTAAAATTATGAATTGTGCAAAATTATATATTTTAAAAAATGCTTAACTGTAACCGAATTTATGAATATTAGATTACTATGGATACTTTGAGCGATGGATAATTGAAGGAGCTTCAAATAACATATGTTTAACTCTGTTTAAAATGTATTTATTTATTGTATATTGCTATAGGTCATTTCTTTCATAAAATTATGGCAGCATCATGCAAGGAAAATAAAAATCTATATAGATTTTCTAAAGACTAAGAAATCTCTTAAGAAACAGAAAATATAATTATAATATTTTGGACTATAAATCGTGCTTTCAATACTTATTTGTTATCAGAGTTTATATAGAAATAAATAATTGTCTTGTATGTGGACAAAAGCTAAAATATATAAATAAGTGTATTTTAAATATTTAAACTTTAAAAAAATTGTAAAAGGATGTATTTTAGTTCCTTGTAATGTACACTACTTGACATTAAAAATGCAGCACCAAAAAGGAGTTGCCAGGAAGTGACGAAACAGATAGAGACAACAACAAGCAATAAGTGATCTATATTTCGAAATTTTATGCATAATACAGAGCAAGAACAAGGGCTGGCCAGTAGGTTGTAGGCCGTGGAAAGCGATACCGGATGCAACATGTGTAGGCGCCGATTCAATGAAAATACAGATGGCTTCCTGAGGAATGGCTTTCCATTCCCTGTAACCATTTACCAAAGTGCATCTTCTGAAGAAGACAGTGGCAGGTTATGCAAATGGCGTCCATTCATATCCCAAACAAATTCGATTGATGAGAAATCTGGTGAATACGATGACCAGGAAAACAGCTCTACGCCTTGAAGGGCACATTGGCTAATGCGAGCTATGTGCGTTCTGGAGTTATCTGCAAATATATTTTGTAAATATATCTCGTTTAATGAATTGATTGATATCAAGAAAACACAACTTTTTTAATTTTTTAGGAATTTATTGAATAAAATCCACGTTTAATGTCTCCTATTGGATTATATTTATCACTTTTGAAAAAATGCAATCTTATGAATTAATATTCTTGATAAGTTAAAAGTTTTCTATATTAATTAAATTTTTATATAAATATCATTTACATTTTTTAATATTGTTGTAGTGATGGTTACTTGATTAAATAAGAAAAATTATTAATAGAATTTAAAGCAGAATATTAAAAATTTTGACTTTTTCTAATTAAAAATAATAACTTTCCTTCTTTTTAACTTTGTCAGAAATTAAGCTATGATTTTTTTTAAAATGTTCAGTTATTATTTTAATTGAAATTTATATTACAAAATAAATTATGTATGTTTTCATAAATAATAGATATAAAATTTATTTTGAACATGATTAAATATAATCTAATCACTAAAATTTTCTTATAAACTAAATAGAAAATGCAATTTTTATTGTAGAATGATTGTTGGTATACTGTTACAATTTTTTTAAAAAAATTAGCATTTTATTTTAAGACAAAATGTTTTGAATACATCGCAATAATACGAAGACAAAAGCTCTTGTTATTTAAAAAAAACTATTATGCTATTATTTTAAATAAGTAACAATCAATGGAATGAAAATATTGGACATATTTGTCAATACTTGCACTCAAACACGTAGTTCTTAATTTGCAAGGAATGAATTTTGAAAGCATGGATTGCTTAGATATCATTGTAAGATATATAAAAATATCATATAATTTTCGTTTTATAGCAATGTATTGTTGTTGTCAAGAAGTGGGGCATTTTAGCCTTTCATAATAAATGATCTAAAAGTTCATTGCAGTTGTCATATGTAAAATATTCGATATGCATTATATAGTATAATATGATATTATTTTCTCAAACATTAGTGGGAACACAATGTCAGTTTAAAAATAATCTCACCTCTATTCCTGTATATATTACAACAAATGAATGGTTAGACATCCTCAGTTTTCTTATTGGTTTAGACATCTCAGATTATAAATCTCATTCTGCAAACCGTGTCTGAATGATCCTTGTCCATACAATGTATGGTGGTTTCAGGCAGAGAGCATACTAATATCCCTGAAGAAATGTTATATGTACATGTTTCTAAAGGAACTATTTATGTACTTTATAAAATTTCCAGGTTCACATATGAACTTTAAGTGTAATATTTTGTCACATTCATGACAGAACAAGTATAATTTTTTCAGTTAACTATAATATGAGATTTCAATATTCACTGTGACGCTTTTACAAATCTGAAAGCTGCCCACATAGTTTATTAGACTAATTTGACTCAAGATAAAACAATATTATATTGATCAGATTTGCTCTCATTTTCACGTCAAGGATAATATGTAAATCAGGGATAATCTTTAAGTGATTGAAAAAATTTTGTACTTTTTTATTTTGGACCACAAGATATTGATATACCAAATATCTATTAATTTTACAACTATCAATATATTTCACATTTTACGTTTATAATTTTATAATTCTTGATACGAATATATTAATAAGATGAGAAAAACACAAGAATTTTAGTTTAAACTAAGAATTTTGAAAATGAAGCTAAAGTATTATCACTGATTAATTGTCATGTAGTTGGAGTAACATGTATTATTTGACTAAGTAATAATTATAATTAAAATATCTTTAATATAATGTTCTAGGAAAATATAAGTAGTTTGAATTAAAAAAATTGGGTTAAAAATTTCTGTTTTCCTTACTGCATGATAAATTTTTCTAAACTTTTTATTTCTTATATATTTAATTTTTATCTTAAATTCAAAATGTAAGCATTATTTATAGTATAAATAAAAAAACATAGAAATAACTTAGCTTATTTTGAGTATTCTTTAAATAGAATTTACAACTCATTATAATAATATATCAACACAGCTTCTCTCGTAAATAAAATATCATGTTAAAAATCATCGTGTTTAATATTTTTCGATGCCGGGATGCAAAAACATGGTAATTTCAAAAAAGAAGATAAAAAATTTTACACCTCAGATATCATATTCAAATAATTTAAACCTTAAAAAAGTCAAATCATTCAACATATCTCCTCTTCTTCTCAACAACACCTCAGATATTATATTAAAATAATTTAAATAATTTAAACCTTGAAGTCAAATCATTCAATAAATCACATAAAATTATTTCACTTTAAGTGCATTTATGTTTTTTTAATTAAATTAAATTTCCTTATTCTTAACTTTTATAGCAATTAAATTTTAAAATTGCAAAAATAACGGATTGCGATATTTTACTACTGATATTTTCATCATTAATAAAATATCTCAATGTGTTATTTTTGCAACACATTATTTCATATAACCACTGTAATTTCTTGGTCGAAAAATATATCTAATTTAATAAAATATAAATCATTATTTTAAGCGCATAAAATTTACTATAGTATACAAGTATTGATGAATGAACTAATTCTTCCACTGTCATTCCATGTTTAATATAGGGTAAAAAAATTATTTCAGCACATTAAAGTTTAAATTAATATATTTTAAGATCTGAGAAATATACCATTTAAAAAAGGAAAAGCTATCTAAAGTATGACGAGTATACTTTTTTGAATTAACTAGTAAAATCTGAGTGAGATAAAAATACATCAATCAAAGTGATGCATTGCAATATTTGATATCTGATTCTGATATTGAAATATACTTGTATACTGTTAGAATATAATAAAAAGTCATGTAATTTAATGATATTGCTTTATAGTTCTTAAAGTGGTGCTGAAAATATATGTGATTGTTAGAGATAATTTTTTATCTTGAATCTTTTATCTTTTTAAATCTATATATTTGGTGATGGTGGGACTAATCCCCACCTGGTCTAGTGGAACTAGACCAGATCCATGAGATCATAGATAGCCAAAAAAGTCCAAAAGCAGACGTGGACTTTTCACAACCTCTTTACGAGAAAAAACCAATCACTTCAAGATGTGTTGCGGGCAAAACGGAGCATTGTCGAATTTGGGGCATGATGGGTATTTTCTTTCACCGTCTTCAAAGATCATACACTTCAGGTGGCCAGTAGAAAGTCGAGACAGTGTCGTCTGATGTACTCTGGAGCCCTTAAATGTTGTGGTGGCTCCAGGATGTCTTTGGAAGTACCAAGGGTGAGCAGGAGAGTCAGCCCAGGTTTTAAAAGTAAGTTGTTTAGTAATGGAAGAGCTATCTGATGGTGTTAGTGCCATGCGATCTTCCGGGTTCAAAGGATTACAAGCCTTTGCAAGGTTGTCGGCTACTTCATTTCCAGGCAGACCAACATGCGAGGGGACCCACTGGAGATGGATTGGGTGTTGAACTGAAAGGCTTTTCAACAAGAGTAGAATACTTCTACTAGTACTGTCGCCGATGGATTGCCAATTGAAAAGGTGCTGGATAGAGGATCGACGGTCTGTAAGGATCCATATCTCCGAGAAATCATTTTGTGTATTGTTATCTAACAAAGAAAGTCCACTCATGATGGCGATGAGTTCCGTTCTGAAGACTGACGTGTGGTCAGCAGTTCTTTTTACAAGCTTGATGGAATCGTTGGGGAGTTCAATACATACTCCGCTGCCAGTTGCATTGGTCTCCAATTTGCTTCCATCAGTATAAAGCCTGGCTGCTCCGATAGGAATCTTGTCAATTGTCTCCAGAGCCAATTGCTTTAGTAAGTATGGGTGGTCCGACTTTTTACTTGCATCGAGCGTTAGGTTGGGATGGAGAGTGACTCCCTGGAGGCCAAACGCAGGGTTAATCAAAGGTGTCAAGCAGAAGGGCTCAACATAATGATACAGCAAGTTCTGTAAGTGTGCTTGGGAGAATGGACTATTACGTTTTAATCTTTGGTTATTGCTCCAATTAATTAAATATTCTGATGTTCTGTGTTGGTCTCCAAAGCTGATCAGTTTATTGAAGTACTTGGTTAAGCAATACTTCCTGATGCTCAGCTAAGTTCTGCAGGCATAGGAGCCAAGTCAGACTTCTACCTTAGGTTCTAACATAGGACAAGGTGCTCCAGGTCTCCGGATCAACAGAAGCTGTCAAATTTTCCCCTTTACGATGAGTCACAAACCTAAATATTTTCTTTCATTTTATACATTTAGAAAATTATAGCTCAAAAGTTTTATTTAGCAAAACAAACAGTTTCCTCATTAAAAATAATGAAACTATTAAATATTTTAATTCGATATATACGATCTAGTTTCAATCGCACTATATTTTTTGTATAAAAGGGAAAAAATGAATAATTGAAAACCGAAAAATAAAATGCAAGTTTGAATTAAAATCCTTCACAAAAATGTTACTAAAGCAAAGAAGAGAATACTTAATTTTTTTGCAATGTTAATGAAAATCAGAAGTATATAATAACATTAGTTATCGACGTAATTTCTTTTATTAAAACAACGTAAATTTATCTGTAACATTACTTTTCTAATCTTTATTTAAAAATATTTTTCCAAGGAAAAAGCAGCTATCATAATATATTATTTTGTTATTTATTATCAAAATTTTTTTAACATCAAAAAGTCAATCAAACATTTTTATTTTTCTATCGAGACATTTTGCTTCCTTATTTTAGATAGAATAATCCAAAATATAGATTAATCTAAAACAAATGTATAAATGAAAAACTGAAATCATTCTGATCTTGAATTTAAAATTATAAATAAGTTAAAGAAATATGCACTCATCGAAGTCTTAAAATCCTTTTATTTCTTTTAATTGTAATAGTTGCACATCCATGAAAGTATTTGAAGCTATTTATGAAATATATCTCATTAAATTGTTGAAATGCTCTTTAAAATAAAATATTTTAATGCATCTTAAAATCATTTATTGATAATATTAAATTATTAAATTTGCTAATTTAATTATGTTTCTATAAAGCTGTAATTTCCAAATATTACAATCATGCAAATAATTTGTAATGAGAATAATTTGCAATGTCCTAATATTTAAACACGTTATTCAAAATATCATTTACAATTGTTTCTTGCTAACGCTAGCTAAAATTTTCTTATTATTTCATTTATACATTAAATATATATCCTAATTTTAGTTAAAACGATATTATTTATTGTTTCCAGAATGAATTTTTTAAAAAGAATTTAAAATGTAAATTTTATACTTACTCATTCAAATGTAACACAGTAATCAATGAGTAAAATATATTCATTGATGATTTCATTCAATGAACACATACAAAACACAATAATTGAGGAATACAAGATACTTAATTCTGAGATATATATGGGCAATTTTCCTATAAAAGTTGAAAATTACATGCAGCTGTATTGAAGACCGTAACTCAAGAGAAAGATATCCAAGAAATTTATATTAATATATGCTTGGTATTAGTGTACATATGAGATTCATTTACTTCAAAGCTACTTAGGATTCCAGACACAAGTTAAAGAAGTAAAAAGCCAAAGACAAACAGTATATATATGCCATAAAAGATATAAAAATGAAGTCTTTGTAGTTATTTATTGGAAGAAACTCTTTTCACATTCTTGTGTTGTCACCGGAGCCTCATGGTATTTGGGTATTATTATGAAAAAAGACGTCAGGATCAAAAGATGCACCAGAAAAATTTCTACGTCATATTAGAGGATGAACGTGCTAGAAGCACAAATATTTGACATTGATTTTCTTTAAAAGAAAGTTGAATCTTTCCTTGTTTTCTTGTTTGTTAAGTTCTTGTAATAAAGTAATGTTTTTTATTCGCATCATACTGTTGTTATATTTATTATTATCTAATTAATATACTTCATATTATTTTATTCATTACATATTTCTAATTTCTTTTAAGTCATGCCTCTGAATAATTAGCATAAATTAAATTCAATGAAAAGCTGAGACATTTGATGTATAATTTTGAACATTTGATTGATATATGTTTATAGTGCTATAATTTCTAAACGTTAAAATATCATACTTAAAACATCAGAAATGTATAGTTTAGAAGACAAAAATTTAGTTTATCACCTTTGTGAAATTACAAAAAATATTTTTTAAGCATTTGAATGTAAGAGCAATTTAAATTAATCATTATAAGTTTCCGCTGAAATCATGATTTATGGAATTAATTTTTTTAAGAAAATGTAGGAAGAACAAATTGAAATAAAAAAATGTGATTAAAATACTCTATTTAAAAAATTATAGGTTTAAATGAGAAGTAAACACCTTTTAAAGAAAATACATATTTTTTCAATAAATTACATAATTTCTTTTCTAAGAATTATACAGAATTTACACTGCGAAATTTTTATAATAAGCAAATTTATATTCAATTATTGTTATGTTTTTTCATTTAATTGATTTAACTAGGACTTTGGTACATATTTCTTTCTGAGAAGAAATATTTTGTTTCATTTGAATATCAAAAGTATATTGAATAGAAAAAGACTTTAATTGTTGTACTTGATAATTTGTACGTATTTTATCCAAGTCAATGTCCATAAAATTTGTTGCATTCAGTTATCAGATTCCGCATTTTAAAAGTGATATATATTTATATATATATGTCCACTAAAGTCCCTTGCCACCCTCTTAACTTCGGAACGGCTGCTACTATATTTATAAAAGTGGTGTCTAGGTATAGTAAAGTAGCCATGCGCTTCTAAATAAAACAGACTACTGCGCCACCTGGTGGAAAACTGCGGAATTAGCATTCTTATCTCGAAAACGGGATGAGATAGAGAAAAAAATGAGATACAAAGTTGTAGAGCATCCTCGATTTAGTACGAAAAAATACCTTGTAAGCATTAATGTGAAGAATACAACGATTAAAACGCGCATTTGTTGTCTCGTGTTGTGACGTGACAAAACGATTTAAGAAAGAAAAAAAACAAATAGTAATAACAATATACTTTATTTAAGATGTTAAACATTCTCACCGTCAGCTGCAATGCACATTTGGATCCTCGCTTGCAGATCACGTTGCACACGTTGGAGCACGCGACCGTAATGCGTCGTTTAAGGTCATGGAATTTTTGTGGAGGCGTCGCATACACCTGCTGTTTCAAGTATCCCTACAGGAAACAGTCCAGTGGAGTCAGATCAAGAGAACGTCGAGGCCACTCTTTGAAACCGCCATATCCTAGTATTTGGTTGCCAAATTAATTGACGAGGTACTGTTTCACTGGAGATGTCTTGTGAGCAAGCACGCCGTCATGTTGAAACCATAGATTCTTAAAATGAAACAACGGCAGGTTCTCCATAAAATCGGGTATCACCTTCTGTAGCAATTGTAAATATCGTGCACCCGTTAACGTGTTATTGCGAAATATTAGGACAATCAGCATGTTATTGTAAATTGCGCAATAAACGTTAATAGCATACCACATTTGATGTCGAACAACGAAGAAACATTTTGGATTTTCCAGAGCCCAGTAATGGGTGCTTTGCCTATTGTACATGCCATTCCGTGAAAAGCATGCTCCTTCCATCCACATTATATCTGTTAAGAATGTTGGCTGAACCTGTATCTGATTCATGACGAAGTTGCACCATGCATAGCGTCGCTCGGCATCCCCGTCCACTAAAACCTGTTCAGGCGTTGGTCAGTATGGATGAGCACCTGATTCGCTTAGGATTTTCCAAACCTGACTTTCGGAGAAACCACAGTGTTGACTGATCTCTCTTAAGTTGCATTTCGGATATGCAAGGGCATATGCTAATACCTCATGCAGTTGAACTTGCCGTCCTACCTTAGCTGGTCTGCCAGATCGAGGTCGACTAGTAACGCAACCTGTCTCCCTTAAGCGTTTTACAACAGTTAGGATGGTTTGATGAGAAGGATGCGGGCCTGCTGGGAAACGTTGGCAGTACAACCTTGCTGCTGATCGTGCCTTGCGTCGACTTTCACCGTATAGTAAAACCATCTCACAATACTCAGCCATGACCATGAACATCAACATACTACAGCCCCAAGAAGATTTCTCTTTTAAAGCTGTCTCAGGTGAACAGGCGTGAGGTTTCTTACGTATTTGCATACTGCATACAAATTGTTGGAATTATTTTTAATACTTCCGTTCTTCCCATTTCGAAATAAAAGTGAAAAATGTAATCATGAAAACGATTTTTTGTCTTTTCAAATATGCACCCGTACGATGTGCCACGTCACAGCATGAAACAAAAAATGCGCGTTTTAACCTTTGTATTCTTCACATTAATGCCTACAAGGTATCTTTTCGTACTAAATCGAGGATGCTCTACAACCTTGTAGATCACTTTTTTTACCTATCTCGTTCCGTTTTCGAAATATGAATGCTAACTCCACAGTTTTCCACCAGGTGGCGAGGTAGGTGGTTTTATTCAGTAGCGCATGGATACTTTACTATACCTAGACACCACTTTTATGAATATAGCAGCAGCCGTTCCGAATTTAAGAGGGTTTCAAGGGACTTTAGTGGACATACTGTATATATACAGGGTGATTATAAAAAAACTTTGCCAACATCTGCACTTCTAGCGTCCATTCTATTTAACCGATTAAGATGATACTTCAAATATAGTTCTTTTGAGATATGCGCTCGAGATTCTGTGAATGGCAACACAGTGGCCCTCGCGGTTACAGTTATAGTGACAGAAATTCGAAATTTTCGAATAGCAACGTCTACTTTTTACCATCGCAAAATGTTCAGCACATGCGAAAACCCTAAATAGCGTTGAAACAGTACCGATATGTCCGAAAACCGACGTGTTATACACATACAAACAGTTCTTCAAGGCGCACGTAGGAATAATGCATACGACAGAGACAAGACACTGCTCAATGATGAGAACACATAGAGAAAAAAATCTTTATTAATTTCAAACATTTTCCACATGAGTGCCATCACAGGCAATTACGCATTGCATGCGGGAGACGGTGGACAATGTCGCTGCACGCAACATGGCACGAGGGATGTTTCCAATCTCACGCCGTATAGAATCCTTTAAGTACGACAATGTTTGAGGATTGCACAGATAAACTCTGGATTTGAGATAGCCCCAAAACCAGAAATCCATAGGCGTCAGATCTGGGGATCGCGCAGGCCACGGAAAAGGATAATAGCGTGAGATGATGCGATCACCAAAATGCTGATCCAGGAGTCTTTTAACTGACCTCGCTATATGTGGAGGTGCGCCATCTTGCATCCAAACAATGTCATTGAGTGCATTCAGCCGACGCAACTCCGGTAAGACATAATTTTTCAGCATGGCTGCATACCGAGGGCCCGTTACAGAACATGTTGCAGGGCCAGTCGGGGTCGTTTCCTCAAAGAAGAACGGGTCCAGAACAAATGTAGCTGTAATGCCGCACCACGCAGTCACTTTGGCGTCAAATAATGGTACTGGCGCCACAGCATGAGGATTCATCTCTCCCCAGTGCACACAATTCTTTGTGTTAATGCTGCCATTTAAGTTGAAATGCGCCTCATCCGTCCATAGTATGCGAAGTGGCCAGTCGTTATCCGCATCATATCGTAACAAAAATGCATTTGCGAAGTCCAGACGTTGTTGTGGGTCACCCGGCTCCAACATCTGGACGCGCTGGAACCGATAGGGAAACATGTGAAGTACCGAGCGCAAGAGCTTGCGGACCGTTGAGTTCGGAATATCCAACACGCGCGCTATGCCTCTTGCGGTTTCTGTGTGTCCTGCAGTCACTGTATGGTGCACTTCCATGACAACGTCCTCAGAAACAGTTGGCCGTCCGGAGCGCTGTTTGTCACAGGTGCAGCCTGTATATTCGAATTTCCGCACTAAATCACGCAGAGCTTGCAGAGTACATGGGCCGCGTCGTTGTCGATGATTGCGGCGATACACACAGCAAGGCTTCCGCAGCGTTCATCCCATTTTGGTAATAGAGTTTGATCAATTCACCGCGAACTTTCCTAGGAAGACTCATATCGTCGGCATGTGCGAGTTCCCGAATGACGACTTCGCATACCCGCTTGGTATTTTATAGGTTTCCTACGCTGAATATCTGGCGACCGGCGTTCTGTGATTGGTTTCTTGACTCTGTCACATGCAAATTTATTGCGTGCGCCCAGACCGTGTTTTATTGGCCGGTTTTCAGAACTCTTTTTTGTGTTTGCAGAACACGTCCGTCCGTTTTTAGACATATCGGTACCGTTTCAACGCTATTTAGGGTTTTCGCATGTGCTGAACATTTTGCGATGGTAAAAAGTAGACGTTGCCATTCGAAAATTTTCGAGTTTCTGTCACTATAACTGTAACCGCGAGGGCCACTGTGTTGCCATTCACAGAATCTCGAGCGCATATCTCAAAAGAACTATATTTGAAATAGCATCTTGATCGGTTAAATAGAATGGACGCTAGAAGTGCAGATGTTGGCAAAGTTTTTTTATAATCACCCTGTATATATATATATATATATATATATATATATATATATATATATATATATATATATATATATATATATATATATATATATATATATACATATAACTGAAATATTCACGTTAAACCTCCGCTAAATTAATTGTTTCGCATAAGTTGAATGTTAAATCATATTTGTATTGAATTTCTTGTGATATCACCAAAAACACACACTTGATGTGATCATTGCCAGAAATTTTCAGATTGATGTAAAGATTATGCATGCTTGTGTATCTAATTATTATATATTTCCTTTATTAAAAAATTATTAAGTATGTTACTACACATTTATGGAAACTTAGATTTTTTAAAATGTCTTATAGAATATCTTCGTTTTTCCTGAAAAATGAAAATAAAATTAAAGTTTATTCTAAAGTCTATCTGTTGATTAAGAAAATGTGATTCTCATAAAAATGTTTTAAAAGGAAAATATGATTCTCATAAAAATATTTTAAAAGGAATCAGCAAATAAAGAAATTACAAATTACTGTTATTGTGTATAAAACAGAAGCCTTTTTATACATAATGCATGGATTAAACTGATACTTTATTCTATTTTTTAATTAAGTTTTCATTTTCTTTAATCATGGTTAGTCATTATGGATTTATTATGAGAGATACTACATTTTATTTACAATTATATCATTTTCTTCATAACTTTTGTAAGTATGTAAGATCAACAAATTTTATACCTGAAAATAAATTCTATAAAAAAATTATTGCAATTGCAATGAAGATAAAGGTATTTTTATTTTGAATGAGCTAAAAAATACAGAGCATTTGAACCTCTCAATTGTAGATAAGAAAAACGAGCACCATTTTTTCCAGGAAACAACAAGAGATAAATATTTTATCACGTATTTCGGATCAACGTTTTTTTTGATTTCTTATATTTTTCTTGCCAATGGAGTCTTTTGACTTCCATGACAGAAGCAAACTTCTGGATATTTCCGGTGGGGAATAATGCAGTAACACGAAGATACATTCTCCAAATGGATATGATGTGTTCCATTCCTTCAACTCTTATCAGTGTATGTTTCGTTCTTATGGTGTTCAGGATTAATCACTATTTATATATTCGTGTCATAAGACATTGTCTTGACGATTTTATCTAATAGTTATGGTATGTTTACAAAATATTCAGAAATAAATTACGTAGTTCAATAAAGTACAAAATCTAATAATTTTTTTGCAGCTTAGGAATTATAAAAGATCTAATAAGAACATATTTCACTTTTCATATCACATACTCAATTGGTCATAATATATATATATATATATATATATATATATATATATATATATATATATATATATATATATATATATATATATATATAAACTATGAAACCGATAGACATTTACACTAGCTGCGTTTTAACGGGTTTTGGCTGTCTAAATCTGCCAACACAAGATGCTAAATGTGACAGATCATTTGCTTTTCTAGAGAATGAGCACGTGATGAGATTAGTACTTATAAGCTTTGATAATCATTTTTGATATATTATCACCTTTTCTGCATACGATTGGATTTACAGAGTCTAGTATAAATTCTGTATGTAATTATATCTAAAGTGATGCATTTTCCTAAGAGTTATCAAGGGGTTATTTTCAGAAATCATTGTATACAAATTAAATTTTTTTTAAGTTTAAGGGTAATCTAATTTTTTTTGCTCGCAATGTTCAAGCAAATGTTTTATGCCATTCTTTTGACTAACCAAAGCAGAATTTATAATATCTATTGCATTGTAAAGATTATATTTTATGCAACTGTTTTCAATTTTATTGATTTCTAAGAAATCCTAATATCAGATTCATATCAGACTTGCCCTGAATAAATTCCTCAGCCAAAATGAAGACTAGTTTTTCACAAATATATTCAAAAATACTTGGCTTCTGCTTGGAATGATGGGAAAAACAATGTTTCTGTTAAATCTATTTTTCTACAAATCACGAAATCAATAGTAGTTCAGATATCAAAAACTACAAAAACCTTTTTTTAACTCTATAAAAAATAATATATTTATGGATAGTCGTAATCTACTATCTAGTATTCTGCTTATAAATTTTAAAGACTTCTAATATTGAAAAAAAATAAAGATTATTTTGTAATGAAATTATTACCTATTAGGACTATTTGAAAATTATCTATTTCATTGAGATGACAAATTGAGAATTTCTGCATTATCTGCCTGAAATAATTTATTTGTGAATGTAACTAATTTGTTAAAAATTAACATGATATATATATATATATATATATATATATATATATATATATATATATATATATATATATATATATATATATATATATATATATATATATTAAATCAACAGTGAAATCAAAAACATAAGTGACATGTAAAATTCAAAAATATTTACTCCTCAAGTTTTGAAAATTCCAGATATAATGGAAAAAGTATAGGTAACACATTATTATGACTAAAATTGAGTTCCAAAACCAGCTTAAATCTAGCATAATTTATAATTTCCTTACAAATCAATAAAAAATTTTTAAGATTCAAGTACAAAAAAGTTAATCGAAAAAGTTCCTTATAAATTTAATAAAATCAATTAAATAATTAAATTACATAAAATTTTTAAAAATATTTTTTAACATTAATCACTTTTATTGGATAACAATCAACTTCAGACTTCTCAGGCTTTCATTTGATAGTTAGATAAAGACTTACACCTGCTGAGACTTTGTTTTGGGACTCTCAAATGGAAATGTCACTCACTCTCTTCTGAGAATTAATTGAATTGATTAAACAAAATTTCAATAGATCTCAGTGAAGGAACTCTTTCTTCCTTTTAAGAATTCTTAAAAGGAAGAAAATTACCTCTCTTGGTTATAGAAGAATTATAAAAATTCTAGATAACAATTAATCAACCCTTGAATATTCTTATATACAATTCGCTTGAAAGCTATTTCTTTAATAGTTGGTAAACTATATTGTTTTACGCTTAAATGTCACAGAGAATTCTCTTACCACAAAATAAATTCTATTCATTCATTTTTCTTGTCTTTTAAAGAAATTATTTAGATATGCAAAAATGTTAGTAATTCTTTTAATTTTATTTAAATGTAAGATTTAAATATTTAGTCAACGTTCTGTTTGTTAATTACTGTGATGAAGATGTAGTACCATACATTTTATGTGAAATAAGTAATAAAGACTGAGAATGCAGCAAAAATACCGACTGTAAGAAAAATTGTTATCATACAATATTTGAATTAAATTTGTTTTTCCTGAATTTGAAATGTGCTTGATGATATAAAAAAAGTTTATTTTATCTATAATGTTAAATGAAATTATATAGAAAACGTGTGTATTCAAATTTAATTCTGAAATAAGTATATTTTTTAAATCTATTTCCAATGTTTCTAATTTTTAAGGATATGTTTAGAAATAATTTGTAATAAACAAAATGTTTATAACTCAATGAAACTTGTATCAAATTTGTATTAAATTGTACATTAAATTAACATTTCATTAAAATAAAATCGTTGCAATATTTTATTACTATGGTGTTATTCATAATGAAGTTTCGTGAGTTTTGCAAACTGTTAATGGAAATTTCTTGTACACTCTTATTCATACGCATGAATTTCTACTGCGTGCGAGAAAAATATTGTAAAATATTAATATTGTCCAATTTTTGTTATAATTTTACGAGACGATTGTATATATTTATAAAATATCTTTATTACTTGAGAATATTTTATAAAAATATTCTTAAATAAGAACTGCATTTCAGTTTAAATTGAAAAATATAAATAATTTATGTATAAATTTTACTTTGTATTTTAATAATGTTTACCACAAATTTAAACACAGTAATAAAATAATATACATTAACAATATTAAAATACAACACATACGGTTTTTAATAATACTTATAACAACAATTTCGTAAAAATAGTATTTTATTCGTAATTATTATATTGTTTCAAGTATATCAATTGCAAAGATGATTGCATAAAAAATTTAAATGGTTAGTATACTATTAAGTTAGATAGTTTGTTTTATTACAGATTTAACAAAATCTTTTTATTCAGCTTAACACATTTATGTTAACCGGAAACTAATGGATGCTATACTTCTTATTGTCATTTTATAAGTTAGAAATAATTCAAAGTATTTGCATTTTATAATTTAGATATACTTATATGCACAAACAGAAAAATATACATACACACACATATACATATGCATATACACAAAGGAAATTTTGTTTAAAAATGATTTATTTATGTTACAACAAAGTAGAGCTCCAGTGACTTAGTAACTTCTCACCGCTTCTCGTTAATATCAGCAAAATGAAGCATCATTTGCAACAGGTAATGATTGGGTGTGGAGCATACATTCTACCTAACTGAGTTTCTTCATGGGTTAAGGACGTGTCCATGTTATTCTGTGACATCCAAAGTCCTTCTGCTGGTGCTGCGTGGATGTGGAGAGAAGGGTGCCAGTTCAGGTGTAACCTCGTCACTTGACCGTGGTTCAAAATTATGAAGCGTTTGGTGATAGGCGAGTATTCCAAACTCGTGAACCTTAAGATACAGTCCGGGAATTGGTCGCATTGCTCTGTATATTATAACAAAGTTTTGAAACATAAATAAATACACATGTAAATATTTTCAAAATGAAAATTTGAAACTAAATAATAATTTATATAATTCAAAGTGACACATCAGTAAATATATAATTAAATTTAAATATCGAATTATGTTTAAATTTGAAATGATTTTATGAATATTATAATTAAAAATTAAAAAGCTAAATAACTAACTGCGGCTACTCAAATTTATTCATATTTTGTGTTTTATTGAATTTACAAAGTAAGAAATTTCTCAATATAGTAAAAGATAATCTAAAAATATTAAATAAAAAATTCCTAAATTAATAGAATTAACTTGAATTTTTGATTTCGTGATTTCACATATAATCTGTATCCAAATCAAATAAAAAAATAAGGATCTTAGTCATTCAAAATAAGCCGACAGATTGCGTATAGGTTAGCTTCCCTAACTTCGAAACAGTAGCTCCTAGGTTTGATTCCTTTTTCGGGCATGGATGTTTCCTTCTCTCTTTGCGTATTTCTTCTTTATCATTTTATTTTTGGAGTGAAGATGGCACACCCACTGAGTGTCCCCGCGATATGTTAGGCCATCACTTCAACCATTATAGAGCTGAGTAGGGTAAAAGGCCTAAGGGCAGCCGAGCATTAGAAAAAAAACATTCAAAATCAGCTGAATTTTAAACTTATTCTATTTATTTTAAAATGCAATGCAAAAAATTGATGTATGCTTCTATTTACTTTTAGAAGTCCATATCAAAGATTTCTGAAAAGTAACATTAAAAAAAAATAAAAAGTTATTTTCTTCAACACATTTATTTCACATGCACTTTTGTAACAATTCAGTTTGCACTTTCATTTACATGTTGAATTTGGAAAATGTGTGATATTATATGCAATACATATAAATGTGATTGATAACATACGGCAGATTTGTACGTAAATGATGCAATCCTTCAACAAGCTATCTGAAGTAATAACATTTCAATATCCTCAATAATATTTAGTAAGTATATTAAAAAGTTGTTGGTAAACATATTTGACAAAAATTAAACTGCATGGGTAGTTTCTGATTTTTGTTTCAAATGATGAAAATTATTCGATTAATTAATTCAAATAATATAATGCAGAAATAAAAAATATCTGTATCTTGATATACTAAATATAAAAGGAGATAACATGTAAAATACGGATGTTCGAATTATGCAAAAATGAAGACAAAATTAAATGATAAATAAACTAAGAAACAAAAAGAAAGAAGTCATTAAGAATAACACTAAACAGTTGTTTCCTATTTTTATATTAAATAAATTTGAATTTGTTTTGAATTAAACCAATAAAATTTTCTTGCTATTGTAATTTAAATTAAAACTTTTTTGTAACATCTTATTATTATAGATTATCAATATCATTGTGTTGAGAGGATATGTTTCGTAATGTATTAATATCTTAAATATTATAGGTTTAATATAAGTTTGCTATGGTAATTTCGATGTATTTTCATTTGAAAAAGTAAATAGCTTAAGAGATTTTTAATATTTTAAATTTTCATTCGAAAAAGAAAAGATTTAAGAAACCATTATTGATAAGCAGGCTTAATTTTATCTTAATATTATCATTCTCATTAGATATTTTATTTTTACAAGAGCCTAAAAACTTTTTTTATCACTAAAGGCATTTGATCTTAAAACCTCACATTGAAATTTACTTATAATTGGATGTGAAAATAATATATTTTCTTTACAGAATGTGTATACATTCATAGTATATTGTATTGAAATAGTTGTGGTTATTACAGGCACTTTCAAAAGTATTTTTTTCTTTATCTCTTGATGATTTGGTAATTTTTAAGGATATAAGGATTTTTAATAAAATAAAATGTATGCTTTGGAAAATTATTAAATTATGAATTAACCCTATTTATGTGATTTTATTTATTCAAAAACATTTTCTCATTAAACATTAATATTATTAATAATTAACATTTCCAAAAATATTTGATACTCTTTGAAAAGTTTCACGGAAACGCAAGTTTTAGCCAAAAGAAAAGAGTAAGCATTTTGCATTTAGAGTTTTGAATGAGTATGCAACAAGAAAGAGTGATGAACTTCATCAAAAATATTTTTGACTGTTTAAAAACGGAATCAATTTCTTGAAAAGTAATAATGCAATCATATATACTATTTTTCAAATAAACAAACTTAACGATTTCCGCTGGTAAAGATATCAGAATATATTATTTATATTACATAAAATTTGTAAACTTTTATATTTTTATTTTGATATAGTAAAATTTTGTATATTTACCTTGAATTATATTTACTACTTTACATTAAATATTCATATATAGTTAACTAAAATTTTGTTAAATAGAAAAATTTAAAGAAGGAAGAAATAATGAAAAAAATTGAAGTTTGTAAAAAAAGCTTAAAAAAAGAATCGACATCTTTTAAATAACAAGTTTTTCTTTTGTTTTTAATAGTAGAAACAAATATTCAAGACCTATATATTAAAGAGAATAATCTATTTTCAGTATGATTTAAATACATTCCCATATATTGTAAGATTTCCTTTTCACATCGTGTTTCATCAAATAGTCCATGCTTCTACCGTCTTTAATTCTAACATCTGATGATGCTGCATCTCTTTGATGAATAAGTAGAAGAGCAGATTCAACAAAAGAAAGACCAGGACATAACCGCTGACAAATGATATATGAAGATGACGCCGAATGCGCAAATTTTGATCTTTTGACTTGTATGGGCATTCGTCTTGCTTTCATTGGGTCATGTATATTGATTATTTTTTTTGATGAATAACTTTAGCTTCATAATGGTTTTAGACTAAATATCATGCTCAAAGATGCTTATTATTAAACCCATATTGTGAAATTGCATTTAAATTAAGTGATCTTAGAAATACTGAAACTAATGTGTGATGAAAACATTAGTTATTCACCATTTTGAACAAAATAAAACAAATATAATGAACGTATAATGAAAAAGTTCCTTACTTAGAATTTAAGTTATAATTTTTATTTTCTTATATTTTAGACTGTCATTATTATAAAAAGATTGTATATGCTTACAGATTTAGAAAACCTTATTTTGACTATCGAAATATGAGTAAACAATAGGATAAAACAAATTATAAAATGCAGGCAATATAATGAATACATTTTTATTTTATTCATTTTATATAATTGTTTTGACCAAATTCTTTTTAAATCTTACTTTAAAGAAGTAAAAAGTTTTTCCCTCCTTCATTCTTTACATTTTCTTCTTTAATTTCTGGAAATAGTTTTTAAATTTAGTTATCCATTTTTAAATGTTGTGCATTGAGAAATAAGAATAACTAATTTTGTTCAGTTGAAATGTTTGATAGAGATTGTTTTTTTTAACGATATTTTATCTATTACTGTTATTAGAAATGTATCTAATACATAAAATTTAATAAAAATAGCTTCAAAAATATTTTTAAATGTTGGAATCCTTAAAAGGAGAAAGAATTCATAATGAAAAATTACAGCAATAACAGATTTCAGCGTCATGACGGTAGCGGTCGACTTAGGTTACAACAGATAGATAGGGCAGAGTGACAGTCAAATCAGCTGCCATATTGCCTGATTCTCCGCTATCAACCATCAGACTTACAATCCGCAGATGAGTGCCCACCAAAACCATTTACAGAGGACAGATAGATTGAAATTTACGCTGGTAGCGACAGTCAAGCCACCTACCACTCACGCTTGCACACTGTCGAGTCAGATTATAGTAGTGCAAGTTGAAATGATGCTGAGTAGAAACATATAGTCCTTGACGACGAATATCACTTCCAACTGTGTCCTGACGATAATCGAAAACGTGTCAGGAGACGTCCAGGGGTTCTCCTGCTTTCATTATTGCATGCCACTGAAGTTTTCAACTAGAAATTATCATTGTTAACTGGATCCATTTGATCATTATTAGAGACACCCTAAGGAATAGTGGTACATCTACGACATTCTGAGACCTGTTTTGCTGCCTTTCTTTTGCAACACCTTGACCTTTTTTTCAGCTATACAATGCCAGATCACTTATAGCACGTGCTACTATGAGCTGTTATACAGCTTGTCAAACACTTCCTTGGATAACCAGGCCTCTCTTATATAAAGCATGTCTGGAATATGATGGGAAAGTGACTGCTTTAATAAGGGAACATTGTTGACCAAACTTCACAATTGGAGTAAATTTGGCGAAAAATATTTTAGGAGATCATTCGCTAGCTCTAACAGTATATGCCACTCTATGTGGCACTTGCATCCAGGTTAGAATTGAGTCAATGCGTTAATGAACTCGTTGCTTTATATTTATGTAACTCTGAAATAAGTCATTCAATTGCACTGAAATTTAAATTATTTTCTATTCTGTACCTAATCTTCTTATCTGTCACTTCATGTTGAATTATTCCTCTTTATGGGTAAATGGTTTTAGTTATAGGGTGTATTTTAAATATAAACAAAAAAATACCAAACCAAAGTAAAACTTAGAAAATTAGAACTCTTTTACTAAAATTGTCTTTGCAATACTTAGTGATACATATATACAGATTAATTTTCTAAATTGTTTTTACATGTTAAGAGGAGTAAAAGTACCCATTCAGACGGAAAATAATTACATTAGGACATAGGGTTGCCTTCCACTCTGTGAGGCAGAAAAGAGGAAAAGGAGAACAGTACAAAGCAAGGCTACGATAGTAAGGATAGATTACAAGTACTTATCACTTGTGTGTAATTACTCTCAGTAATACCTTTTGTAAGCACCAGAGAAATTTTCCATGAACTTCTGTGAAGGTATCCTTAGTGATTACCTGGTTGACTTATACAATCCTACCATACAATTTGACAGTCGCAACATACCCTATTTTCTTGGTACTAGTGCTTCCCAGGTAAGCAGGCTACTCCGTTTGCATTCAAAGAAACTTATGCATGATGGATCCTCAGTATATTTCTTTATAAAGCTGTGTAACTTCTCGAAAGCTTAACTTTGTGATACAGAAAGCGAATGATAAAATTATCTTTTTTAACCAGATATTTTATCTTTCTGGTTAAAATATTTGTCTAATGTAATATTAAACTACAACAAGAAAGAAAACAATAAGTACTATGAAGTAAGAAAACAATAAGTACTATACGTGGTTTACTTGTGGCCCGGACTCCTTGCTCATCTGCCCTAAGCCCTTTGTACTTTCACTTCTGGTGAAAATTGATATCTTTAGTGTACTCATATGTACTCACTTTAGTGACTCATATGAAGAACTTATAGGGATAACAGTTGTTATCACAGGCGGAAAAACACGACACCAGGAATTTTAACTAGGGGTTCTGGTCGATCATTCTTTCGGTGGTGACAGTTTATCAACCATTCTCGTGAATAGTATTTTGTGAACACTTCTCTGTATTTTTAACTAAACAATAAATTTGATTGTACAACTTTGGTATTGTACATTTGCTTTTCCAAAAATGTTCTAATCTCAGATGAATTAAAATATCCTCTTTCTTGCTTCTAAGGATAGAAACTAGAAGCAACCCCATGTTCTTATGTAATTATTGCTCATTTGGAATATATATATATATATATATATATATATATATATATATATATATATATATATATATATATATATATATATATATATATATATATATATATATATATATATATATATATATATATATATATATGTATGTATGTATGTATGTATGTATGTATGTATGTATATATATATATATATATATATATATATATATATATATATCAAAAATATATATATATATCAAAAATCTTTATATATATATATAAAGATTTTTGCTTTTCATAGAATAATTTCATAAAAATAAAGAATCTTGTGCAGTAAAAATAAATGCTGTTCTCGTAAATGGTAAATGCAGTTGATCTGAGATAACCATTGGAGTTCAAAGAAGCGCAAAATCACGATAAGAAATTTATTTGTACATTTGTTACCATTCTATACTAGAAGTATCTTTTGTTTTGTCGGAACTGAAGTTTAAGAAAGTTCTCAGAATCCAGAATTCAATATTTTATGAAATATGTTTCTTCCTATGAATTTTCTAAAAAGTAAAAATATGTAACAAATTATTAATTCACAGTCTTAATAAGAAAAAAGATATAGTATCCGGTTGAGCTATACATTTTGAAACATTGAAATGGTGATTAAAATATTCTTTTTTAATTGAAACGAAAATATTTTCAAAATCTTTAGTATATAAATGTTTTACGTAATCCTCATGCATTGAAACATATATAAAGAGTAGGAATTCCCAGTGATAATCTTTCTCTCATTGTATAGATATATTTAAAATTTTACCAATTAGAAACATAAAAGTTTATAATATGTGAAACATTAATAAAATAAGTTTATATTTATAAAAATATATACAATATAGTTAAAGTAAAGTTATAATGCTTAAAATAAGACATGTTAGAATAAGCTTATGATTGATAATATGATATGACGGATCTGAAGCTGGCAACAATAGCGTTTTAAGCAAATGAAAAAAAAAATTACCTTCACATTTGCCACTGGGCAGTTCTGTCTAAATTGCTACTGAAAGAGCATATTCTGTAAATATAGATGTATATTGAGAATTTGAAATAGTTTGAGATAAATTGTTAAAAGTGATATTTAGAGTAACTATGTCTCTTGAACAGAAGAAAGCAACTCTTCAAAATTTTATGGAGTTTCACTGGAAAGAGACAGACATGTTTTTATTAAAGTAGATTTTTTCAAATACGAAATAACAGATTCTTTTCTGGAGTGATACCATATAGTAGGAATTTGGATTAAATGGCTTAACAAAATCGAGCAACTAGAAATTCGAGACTAGATGCTGAAAAACTATTGTAGTGAGTTGATGGATACCTGGTTGGCATGACGCTTTTACCTTCATGGAAATAAATTACCCATATATCATATCAATTGGAGGCCAAACATTGATCCACTGTTTCAGATGTATTAAATTTGCAGCAGTATTTCTTTGATATAAGCAGCAGCGTGACATCTTGTAGAGACTGCTTAATAAACAGTTGAAAACTTATTGATTTTTGAAACTGCAATGAGCTAATAAACATAGAGATTGGCGTTATATAAAAATTGTGGTACATATTGAGCCATTCTCTAGTTAGACTGTCTAATTTTGAATGTAACTTTCAAGAATCTCTCTTGAACCTCATGACGAATCTGTAAGTATGGTCTAAGGTGGGTAGAGTGTCAAAGATGATCTCAGTAGTTAAGATTTGGTAGCAACATTAATAGTAACATATACGCCTGTAAAACTCTGCATATCTAGATGAAATTATTTCTTTCCTGAAATGCCTGTATGAAACTGTACTTCAAGAATGTATGGGACTATTCACAAGATCCATAAGCATAGAATACACTTCTTCAATTTTGTAGATGTATGAAGGATATTTAGTACAGGCTATAAGAAATTAAAATATTGTACAGAACTTATTGCATAAAAAATATTTAACCAGCTTCATAGCTTTTAAATGAGAATATTAAAATTTTTAATAATATATATCACAAATTGCTTATGCTTATATATTTTGACACTTTTGTTACTAAATATTAATGCTTACATATGTCGATTAAAACTTATGCAGTTTTATCACTAAATTACAGAGATATTTTAATTCGAAAGCTACTGAATAAGTTATTTTTTATTTATTTCTCATTTAAATAATATCTTGACAGTCAAATATTTATTCATAATTTAAAAATATTTCATACTCATAAAATATGTTCTTAATTTAAAATATTTTTGTTAATATTTTTCAATGTTCCATATTAATTTATTTAAGAAAAAGAAATGAGCAATAGTTATTTATCATGATTTATACTACATCAATTATTATTAAATTATGTATTTGTTAAACTAAAATTGGTAACTAGTTAAATTTTTTTCATAAATATTTCTTAAACTTCAAACCATTTACAAAACACGTAAGAAATACTAAAACTAAACAGCTCACGTAAGAAACTAAGTTAAAAAAAGACTTAATACCCATTCCATGTTTATTCGAAATTCTAATGCTTTTCTTATTTCTTTTTCGAGAGGAATGTTCTATGAAAGAATTTAAACACAAAGTAGTTTTCTCAAATCCTGCATTTCTATATCATTTTGTTCCGAATAAAATTTTCAGAAACAATTCTTCCTATAGTTAAAACAATAAAATTGGTTTTCTAAGTTTGTGCATTTAGTAAATAATAACATATTTTCAATTGTTTAAATTATTATTTATGGTGAATTTTAATATAACTTAAATTGCATTTAAGATAACATGAAAGAATTTAGGAAGTATAATCTTAATATTTCAGATAAACGTAGGTATACATGTATAATCATAAAAGTATATTTACCTAATTAATATTCTTTTCAAATAACTTAGTTATAGAATAGTAAATTAGATGATATATTTAGTTTATTGTTTCCCTTTTTTGAGGTTTGTTATTAAAAATAAAAAATATTTGCTTTTTATCAGCATCAATACATTATCTTCATTATATTTAAATTTTAAAAATTAATACTTTTCTCTTTAATTATTTTTAATCTCAAATCCGTTCATTCATCAAAAACTTTTGTCTTTAAATAATTCATATATTATAATTTCATGTTTTTGTAACAAGTTGCTTTCAGAAATCAATTTGATGTTATTATCATTATGGCACAGTAAAAAAGCTTCATAAAATATATTGAATAATTTTGATCAAAATCTAAGTTTTTATAAACTATCTCTTACAGAATGAAGAAAGTAAAATAAAGTAAAAATAATATGCAAAATGTAAAGTATGATTTCCATACGAATAAATTTATAAGCGGTCAATACTGTTGAAAGTTTTCAAATAAAATATAATTTAATGAAATTTAAATATATTTCTGAATGATTACGTGACACATTTGAAGTAAAAAGATTGGTACTCGTAATATTTTTTAAATAAATCAATAAAAAGTTAATTTTATTTTGGTGATCATTTAGTTCAATATATTTAAAATATTTCAAAAATATTAATGAGATAAAAACTTGATTAAAATTATTTATTTTATTACTGATTATGTTACCGTTTGTTCTGGAATTGTATATCTTAATAATAATAAAACAGCTTATAAGCATAAATTATATTTTATATAAGCATAAAATTATATTTTATAAGCTTTTATTTTATATAGTTTAGATCTTAATCGAGCCCACAAATTAGCACTTGCATGTTGTGCAACAGACTTATCTAATGATTGAAGGTATCTTTGAGGCAATTACATTATGAAATGTGCAGTTGAAATAAAACTTCAAGTTGAAGCAAAAATATGAAATTTCGTGTTGCAAGAAAGTTTTTTATGTACCATATTTAATTCCATATTTAATTATTTTTGAAATTAAAGATATCATAAGTAATTCGGAGCTGTTCTCATTACTTTTCATAGACCAAATGCTGCTGAATCTTATTACATATAATTAAAGTAATTTAAATATATCATTGAATTAGCTTAAGCAAGAGCAAAAACTCAAACGTGGATCTCGAGGGGAATGTGATTGCGGACACTTTGGCCAAAGCTGGTGTGGCTGAGGACGGTGTGCCAAAGGCACTTCTCACATTTCTGGACATTCACTCAAAGATTAAACACGAGATTGTCCCTCTTGAGTATTTGGTACCGCTGCGCACATCCAGGTGCTTCTTTAGCTGCTGATCTTAATAGACATGAACAAACGGCTATTGTCTGTTTCAGAAGGGGCCATCTTAGTAACTTGAAATTCGTCGAGAATACGAAGAAATTCAAAATTTGCTGTAAGTGTTTAAATGAACAGACCTCTCCTGAACATATTCTTTAATGCCTTACTCTCTCCGGGAGAGATCTGATGGAGATTCCTCTTATGGTGCTGGACTTCTTGGAGGTGTACGTGGACCTAGTCTAGCACTGCTGACCTCGAGGGCATGCAACAACAACAGTGCAAAAATGTAAATGAATTTTAAGTATTTAATCATGGTTAAAAAATCTAAAATAGAATGTAACTAATATGAGTTTTAAAGAATTGTTTTTATGAAAAATATAGGATAATTTTTTTAAGGTTTCAAAATTCAATTTCTATAAAAAAGAAGCACTGATTCAAAGAAATTGAAATTTCGACGTATTTTTCTAAAGCAATGGGAATTTCAAATCTTGATTTAAAATAAATTGAACTTATAAATGGCGATACAGGAGAAAACAGTAAGTTAAAAGGAAAAAAGATTTTTATCAGGGAAGGAAAAGATGAATGTTTCTTTGAGAAAAAGAAAATTTAGTAAAACTATCAAAAATACTAAATGTAGTAATTGGGAAATTGAATTGCTATCAATAATACTAAAATATAACGAAATGAAAACACTTAGTAGTCATTGCATGCCATGCCATTAATGAATGATACGATATTTTTTTAACATTATGTTAAATTTCTCATTTCTTAAGGGAATAGTTGTGAAATTTCAAATCTTTTGTATCAGTATTTTTTATCGTCGCATTGAGAATAGCCTAAAGGCTGGAAAGCGTTGTAAGTTCTAGTGCATATTGTCCTTCCGAAAAAATGTTTTCTTACAGGATGTTTCATATACATGTCTCTCAAGAGTAGAAACCTTCTAAGCACCCACACAGATATTATTAAGAATGCAAAAGCTCCCATCCATCTTTCTATGTTTAGCAATAGGTGATTGAAGTTGGGACTCCATAAAGTTCCATATATTCCACTCCATAAAGTGCAGTCAATCATTGGGTGACATGATGAGCTTTGACACCAATGCTTAGTAAACTTAATAGTTTTTAGAAGTTTTTGAGTATATGACTAAATTATTTATCCATTTTTGGAATATAACATACTATTTGAATTCTTTTTAATAGAATTTTTTCTTGAGCTTGCTTTATCATTATAATAAACAATTACAAAAGTCTTTACTTCATTATTTATGCACTTGCAGAATAGCTTTCAGATAAATGTTTTTGATTACCATCAATAGATCTTACATGAGTCTAGATAAATATAATTGATTATGCTAGTATGAAATGTGCAATTTCTAAACTCATGAGAATTCTTACTTTCTTTTTTGAAAATTTTTTTTATTCTGAAATGAAATATTTTGTTGTTTGCAATAGCTATAGCAAAAATAAACTAATGTAAAATCAAAATAATTCAACTGTTTGTTTCAAACACTTAAAAACTAATAATACTTGAAAAGAATTAACATGCATGTGCATAATTATGCATTTAAGACACTCTATCATTATGAAAACATTGCGTTGTATTGGAGTCATTAAAGAGTATCTCATCATATTATTTCACAAAAATTAAAGGTATCTAATTAAAATTTCTTCTTTTCCTTCAAATTGGTTTCGGCAGTTAAAGCAGCTCTACTAAAAGCTTATTCTATTACACAGGAAATTCAAAATAAACTAGCTGCATCTGTTAGGGTCTCCAACTTTAAAGTTAGAAAGGATTTTTAGTTAGCTGAGGTGTAATGTTTAGTATCAAGACTACTTAAAGTAGTATATATATATATATATATATATATATATATATATATATATATATATATATATATATATACTCCATTTTTAAATTCGATGTATTCTTCGACATGAGATATCCGTTTGATAAAAGTCTTCCAAATACTTTGCTAAATGTTAAAATATATTGATAGTAAACAACATATTTTAAATGACACCTTACACTTGTATAAAGTGAAATCAACGTTAGATTTGTAATATTAATCATTTGATTCATTGAAGGGTAGACCTAAATATTTTTAAATATAACTTAATCTAATATACAATATTTAAAAAATATTATTTTTATTTAGTCACCCTAATCTAATGCATATTGTTTTCATTTTGTCACCCTAATAAGGCACTACAAAGGTTTGAAAAGAAAATTAGTAATCGTTTGGATTTTTGACTTTAATATATGAGCGTTTATTTACCATTTATACACATAGTTTTCTCCTTGAGGATTATTTGTTAATGTAAAACATCTTAACCTGTATTTTTTGCAAAGCAATGTAAAAAGTTGTAGTTACTACCTAAAATAAATAGTAAAAATGGAATATAAGAATACTTCAGCCATCAATAATAAATGTCAATTAAGTGGGGAGAACTTCTGGGAAACAATGTAAAAGATGGATAGATTTTTCTTTCCTTTTGTTCGGCAGCAGCAAGAGATGTACTCAGGAATTCTCTTTCTCATCATCCGAGATCTGTGCTTCTCTTGGCATTTTCCCACTATTTCCATTTTTGATTACCCTGCATCTTTCTAACAATCACGGAAAAGAAAAGCATAGCTACAAAAAAAAAGAAAAAAGGTAAAAGCTGTTTACTGTTTATGTATAATGTCGAATGCATATTTTTTTTATCTTTCTATAATTTAAACTTTCATCAATCTGATTGTAATATTTTAGATACATATTTCTTGCAAGTGGTGCTGTTAGTTGTAACTTTTGTAACTTACTATAGCATGGCATACATTCTGTCATTTTATTGTAGTTTCTCATATTTTTAAAAGAATATAGTATATTTAAAATATACCCGGTTTTGTAATATCATTTTGATTACATGCAAGCAATGCGTAATAACTTACAATAATAATTTTATTTTCTCTCGAATTTTTTCTATAAAATTTCTAAGATATTTTAAAGAAAATAATTTGATAAATGAGAGAGATAAAATACAACATTTTACAAACTTTATAATTTTATGTCAATTGTCTTGCTGTTTACTTTTCTCTGATCAATGTGAGAACAATAATGTAATATAATTTTTGAATATTGAGAACAAATTCTTCAAAATGTGCATTTTTTCTCAATAATGAAGAAGATGTATCAGTAAGAAAATAATATGTTTTTTTTATCATTAACATTCTTTGGATAAGATATACTTTTGAGAAATGTTATTTAAAACTTCACGAAAAACAGAAACATATATAATTATTATGAGAGTATATGCATTTATATTATTCATTTATTTTATCATTTTCAATTCTGATAACGTCGAATATTATTTTTATGATTATACTAAAAGTTTATTATATTAAGATAAATTCGAAAATGACTACATTTAAAATTGACTTTGGAAACTTTGAAACTGTTAATTAAAATTTTGTATATAATCCCTGAACTGAGTCAATTTCAAGAATATAAAAAATATGTAACGATACTGGCTCTAAATTAACAGTAATTTCTTTCACAATATCATTTTTTTATCACAATTGTATCTACTATTATTGAATTATAGAATTTAATTATAAAGTATAAAATGTTGCAAGTTTATTCATTTTTTTAATATAATTTAAAAATTTGTAATCACAAATGCCTTACTTTATTCGGTTTGTATTTAGATAACGAATTAAAACTTAGTTACAATAAAAATGCATTTAAATCTTTGAGCAAAAAAATATATATAGAAATCTAAATGAAGACATCTGCTCGTTTCAAATTCCATAAATTTAAATATCTTTGTTAAAATAACTAAATTTAATGCGTATTTTCTGTTACTTAAGGTTAATATCATGACTTCTGTATTTTGCATTACTTAAAAAACTGAAATAAAATTTTTTTAAGGAAACAATACCGTAAGAATTGTTTGAAGAGTTTCTTTTAAAGAAAACATTTAAAGAAATTATTTTGTTTTCTCGAAATTTAAACAGTATTATCTTCAGTGGAATAGAAGTTTTCAAAACAATTTAAGACATTACAAAGTTTAACTTTGTTATTTTTCAACGTTTTATTTAGTAACAATATTTGATTTGATAAGATTAGTTCTTTGAATAAATAACTTTATAATTGTTTGCAAATACCTTTATTCGATAGTATAAGTCCAATTACAGAAACTTTTGTTTTCAAAATCTTTTCTAAATTTTTTTAGGAAGCAGAATAAGTTCTTAAAAAAGCTTTCTATGTATTAAGCAATTTTATGTAAAATTTATTTTTCATAAGTGATGTTTTTCATAAATATTTGCATTTAAAATGTTCTGATAATATGATTGTATTGTTTTATATTTCAATGACAGTTAGTTTAATTGCTGAAATGGGAAATGAAGCAATGATTTACATTATATTTGGTGCTCTTAAGAACTTATGAATGAAAAATTATTTGCGATTATTGTTCTCTACATTTAAGAGTAAACTAAACGCAAATTTCTTAAAAGTTAGTTTCATTATATTTTAGAATATAAAGGATTTATCATTAAGTTTAAAATTTAATTTCATGTAATATTTTAAATGCTATTACATATTTATATACGATTATTAAAATTTTAAAACAAATTTTTGATAATATTGAAAATTTTAAAATTGATTATTAGGGGTAATATGTTATTTATTTATATTTTACCCAAAAGTTTGAAATATCAGACTGAAATATTTTTATAATGCTTCAAATTATTAGCAGTATGTGAAAGATAGACATATTTTATATTTACGTAAAATGCACATGATAAATAGCAAACTGGGATATCATGAAGTACACTTTTGATATTTCCAGGAAGTTAATATTTCCTCTTTTTAATATCTATACTTTTAATAAAATTTCTTTAACTACTTTATTTCACTTCTCAGAAAATTAAAATCAAAGGCAAATCAAAATGGAAAAAGCTGCTTTTTTGATGCAACAAGAAAGTTCATATTTCATTTTGTTTTCATTAAAATAGTTAAATTTTTTCATTAAGAAAATTTATATATCATCATAAATTATGTATCATCATAAAAATTTTATAAATCATCATAATATTTATCATAAATTTAAAATTTTTTTTTCCTTGTGCTACAAGTAATATATTTTATTTTGTTTACTTAAATGAGAAACATCAAGTTTACAGTTAAATTTATTATGCGTTCGTTAAATGAAGAGGTTTTTATTAATATCAATCTTTCATTACTTTACAAATTAATATTCATAATTTAGAATAATGATTTAAAATATTAGATTTATGAAGGTATTTTCTTAATATTTTTAAAATGGATTTGTCATTATTTAGAGTGATTAAATACATATATAAAAACTATGGTAAATGTAAAGTTATTGATATATTCATTCTTTATTAAAAATAAACTCAAAATGTCTGTGCATTTCATAGAATAATTTACTTTCCTATATTGCGCAGCCACAAATATTTCAACATTTATTAATTAATATAAAGAATTTATATTAATATAAGAAATAAAACGTTATCATATAATTCTTAAAACTGCGTTTTAAAAGGAAATGTATAAAAGTTCTAAACATTGAAACTTTAATTTTTATGAACTAATATAAAAATATTTCAAGAAATATATTTCAAAATAAGTAATTTACACTTATGTCAAATATTTATATTTACCAATAAACCTTTCTCATTAACATCATATCAATTTAGATTCACTGAATATATAAAAGTAATACAAAAGTAAATGACACTTTCGTGATAGATACAGCAAAAAGTATTCATTATTGAGACACTATCACAAAAATTTTCTTTATAAAAAATTTAGTGTAAACATTTTTGTAAAAACGCAGTTTTAAAAGCAAGTGTAATTATGAAAATTAAAAATAATTAGCTTATTTTATTATAAAAATTATTTGAAAATGTAATATAATATAATATAATAGTAATATATATATATATATATATATATATATATATATATATATATATATATATATATATATATATATATATATATATATATATATATATGTATGTGTGTGTGTGTGTGTGTGAGAGAGAGAGAGAGAGAGTGTAGACATATAAACATCACATCCGTGAAAATGATTCAGTATACCTGAAAATGAAACACCTAAAGTGAATAAACAGACAGTGATGAAAATCGGAAAAGAGACACAGAAACAAACACACACACACACACACAATACATGATGTTTTTTTACATGAGAGACCATACAGTGTGTTCAGTAATTTTGGCTATTTTTGGTAGCCATACATTCAGCAACAATTCTAGGTGTAGATTAATAAGAAATGTGGATTGTTTCTTGAAGAAAAGCTGGCAAAGTTTTTTTTTAATATTAGCCGCATTTCATCTTTTGAAATGCGGTGAAATCGGCTGATACAATCAATTCAAATAATATTAACTCATGCTACAAAAGTTTTTGTAGAGGAATCAGGACAGACAAGTGTCGAGGAAAGCATTGTGCTCAGCCTACCGATAAATGTCATTCAGTTTCACCTTAAGAGCCAGTAGTGTTATAGGATTAACTATGTGTCGTCAAAGTATTGCTAAAGACATATTGCCCTTAATTCATATTAGTTTTGTTGATTATTAGCTTATTATTCATATTCATTTGTTGATGATTAGCAATCATAGCAAATGTCATCTTATGCCAAGTAATCCGACCAAATAATGTTTCTTGGATAGTGTTTGAATAATTCATGAATTTGACTCACATCTTAGAATTTGATATTTGTAATAGATTGCAATGAATTTTAATATTACTCAAATTAACCGTACTATAAAAAAGGTAACAATTGAATGACCAATAAAACATTGTCAGAATTCTTAGTAGTTACTTTTATAATGTTGAAAATGAATATCGTAAATGTTGGAGAATTTTAATTCCCCAACTTTTATTATATTTTGTTTGTTTGAAATGTTTCTATTAAATAGTTTTTATATTATTAAAGGGTACGTCTTTTCATTTTGCATGATTATATTAATTTATAAGAAGTTACGAATTATAAAACTATGATAGCAAAGAAATCTGACGAAAAAATAAGAATCTTTGAGTTAGATTAAATCTTTTCCATCAAGAACTATTATACAATTACAAAAATTAGCTTTAAATATAATATTTAAGGCTATTTTTCTCAATACTATGTTTTATAAAATACCATGCTTCTTGTTTAATGCATATAAATGCACAGATAAAACAAAATATTAACTAAACAAAATTAGTCTATTTTAGAAAACACAAAATAAACACGGGGAGCCAAACACTGACTGTGCAAAAAGGTTTGAGAAATCTAAAATTTTTCTGAAATTCTTGAATTGTAAGGGAATCTACATTGTCAGGTAGAAATAAGGTGTCGCTTCACTGCATATCAGTGAGTATGCATGGTTGAACTGTGTACTTCAAAATTCAACATACGCGTAAGAAAAAGGTTGAAAGAAGATCACTTTTCAATATGTTTAATTAAAAATTAACATGACGTGTCAATGAATTTACAAGCAGAGTTATCAACTGATTGGTTAATCTGCAATCTACTGTTTCGTTACTTCAACTTAATTTGTTGTACAGTTTGCATTTATTTAAGGAAAATTAATCGTAGTGTTTAATCTAAATAAAAAATAATCATAGTGGTTAATCTAAATAAAAAATAATCAAAGTAGTTAAGTTTAAAATTGATTTTAATTAAATTTGAAAAATGTTTTGAAAATAAATGTCAGAAAATATTTTTAGTAAAATAAAGCTATTGTGTAGCATACTATGTTTGTAGCATACAAAAATTTATTCGTTCTTAGTACATACAAATACTTCTGTTCATAAATTTTAAATATTTGTAACATTTTAAGTTATCAAGATATTACAAAGCAAATAAATGTGATTTATATGCACACGCAGTTTATTTTCTTAAAATTAATCTTCTCGAAAAATAACTGTTGTAACGTTATTAAACCCTCTGATGAATTTAAATATGTACATATTCAAAATTAATTATGCATTCTTTGAGTAAATAAATCTTTCCACCTAGAAATCTAATTTTTAAAGGTAATGATTTAAAACTCTTGAGAAATAATTTTTTATAAGCAATTAATAAATTAAATATATGGTTCAGTGTAATATATTTACTTTAACACTTTTGTATGTATAATTTTAATAACGTATTTTAATAATATCAAAATAAAGAATTGTGTTATTTTAAAGTGTGTGATAACATTTTTGAAAATATATTCTAATATAAAAATATTTATTAAAAATAATAAAGTTTTTGAGATTTGATTCATAGAATAAATATTTAATTACTCACTAAAATAAAATGTATAAAAAAGAATGATTATATCTGTATTTATCAACCTATCTATCCATTTACGTATATTACGCACGCACGCACGCACGCACGCACGCACGCACACACACACACACTCATTTTTCAGATGTAAATTATAGAAGATTTATGTATGTTTAAGAAGTGAATTCTTGTAAATTTAGTGTGACTTAATTTAGTCATTTAATTCATCTTATCTACAAATCGAACGTAAATTTTTAATTGGTATGGTACAGTAATTTCTTTCAAAATTACGCATCGTTTTTGTAATTTAGTTTCTAGATTTTTATTTGTTTTATTGTCTGTAATACTGTAATGTATTTTCTTTTTAAATAATTAATATTTCAAATAACTAATCAGGATACAATTTGTTATGTTTTATAAAAGACTTTAAATCACAACTTTTAGAATTTTTTATTTAGAAACACTGGTTTAATACTCTAAATATGTATATGTATATTAAAATACTACTAAAGATGGAAAAAAGTCACGCAAGCTTTTGAACTTTTACAATGTTAGTAATGATAAGACCATTTAAATGATTCTTATGCTGTTTTAATTAAAATGTATTGATTCTAATAAAACTTTAACAATGTTTAATTGTACTCTATAGGTATTCAAACATTTACTGCGTAGTGAAAATACTTGTCATTTATTGGGATTGCCGCGGAAGATAAATTTCACGCTTTTACAAGATTTTAATGTTGCATAACATTTTTGCAAGAAAACATGAAGAAAATAACAACATGAATATAAATATAATGTAAATACAAATCTAGAACTAAATTGCATTTTTTAAATTGATCTTATCCTTTTGTCTTAAATAGGATACAATTTTCTTAATTGTTGAAATTTATTTGGGAATTATTTATTAATATGATTAAAAATAATTTAATTTGAAATTCAAATTATTTTAGATTTAATCCTTTTCAGTCAAATAATAAGTTTTGTTAAAAATTTTAACTTAAAATCTATTTTTTTTAAAGGTATAGAATCTCAAAATTAATTAAAACTTAAGCTAGCAATCATGTAACTTTATATAAGACTTTCTGTGGAGAGATTTCTTTATTAACGTACCCTATAGAAATATATCGAAATGAATTTAATGAATAATTTCAGACTTTGCGTTTCAGCTTCGGGATTCTGTACTTATATTAGTTGAAATCAACGAAAAAGAATTGATTTGAGACACTTTTTAGATAATTAAAGATGTATATAAACCAATTTGTGCTAAAGCTTTTGTAATATATTATTAAAATAGTGAAAATTCTTAAACACGTCCGTATTAATGACATTCAATTATTAACATTTCATAAGTTTATTGCTATTGTGAAATAATCTCTACCTAAGTCTACATCAGCATTAAAAAAGTGCTGCTACATGATGCCATCATTCGTGACTAGTTTGTAATTCCCTTCCAAAGTACTCTTATTTGTTTCTTTTTTGCTGACTTTGTGTATGTTTCCGATTTATAATTCGATAAATGCTATCGTCTTGTATGCAGACAGAAAGTATTTAAGTATTTGAGTAATCGTTCGGAGACGCGTTCAATGACAACATCTAGAATCATTTGTTGATAATAAAATAATAAGAATCTCAAAGTATGTTACATTTATGATGTTTATGTCAGCACTCTTATATTCTATGGGGTCTGCAAATTTGGAATAAATACCCGAGAGGAAAAATCGAAAAAAATTGTCTTTAATTTAAACTATACGCGGTAATACTTATAATTATTTTCACTCACATTGTGAAAGTAGGACAAATGCATGGAAACAACTAATAATATTGGCAATCAGACAACTATGAAAACTCATCTTGAAAATGTTGCACTATATGGTACAGTTATCAAGCTCTTTTGAATATGATCTTCTATGGCAAGATATAGAATATTTACAACTTTTCCTCATCTTTTTGGGATTGTAGGAAACTTTTAAAATGTGGGCTGGAGAAACTTTCTAAAAAGTTTGCACTATGTTATCAGTTTTGACGTTAAATATAATTAAATATATGATTTTGTACCAACTAGGGATATTTTGTCGTTCTCTCCTTTCTCAATGTTCAACGTCATCGCTAACAAAGTTGTAATCTCCTATGTTTTGTTGAATCTTGCTATGAAGCAATTCCTATTGAAAGATTATTCTTGAAATTTATAATATTTTATTTTAATTTCAAAGGATAAATATGCAAAGTAAGGGGATATTTTCTTCCCAAGATCTCAGCAATCAAATGATGATTAGTCAAAAATTTTCATATTTATTTTCGCCCTTTTCTTTTTAGATTAACATACTATCATACTATATGGGAAATATATTATTTCATGATGGTAATATATATATATATATATATATATATATATATATATATATATATATATATATATATATATATATATATATATATATATATATATATATATATATATATATATATATATATATATATATATAATATATATACATATATATGTATACATACATACATATATATATATATATATATATATATATATATATATATATATATATATATATATATATATATATATTATATATTATATATATATATATATATATATATATATATATATATATATATATATATATATATATATATATATATATATATATATATATATATATATATATATATAAGTATTGCGCAATCCGTTATAATATTGAAATATACAAATTATAATTAGCATGAAAAATTAGTTTTCCTCCCGAGTTCTTTCTACTTTTAATTAATGACGAAAAAATGTAAAAATAAATTAAAATATTTGAAAATTGAATGAATCTCAAAATGGTATACATAAAATGATTAAAGTTCTCACAACTTTTAAAGTGACATAAAGCTTATCAATTTCTGCAACCGGAATTCATATCATTATTGTCTTGAGGTCTTTCAATTTAACTTTTCCATCTACAGTTCAATTTTGCATTTATAACCCATTCCATTCTTTTATTTTATCTTATTTGATTACTTTATTTCCTTTTTCTTCTTTATATATTTTATTTTCTTACTAGTAATCTCTCCACTGAAATGTTTTTCATTCATTATGAGGGAACAGATTATTAGATATTAACTTTATTTAATTAATATATAATTGAAATAGATAATATTTAAAGTGATCCCTTCTTAAAGAGAACACATAATGAATCTCACCTGTTTTAGTTGTTGGTTTAGAGAGCGTAATTTTGCATTATTTTATGTTAATATGGACATTTAATTCGTATTTTGGGATATATTAATGGTATCCCCAAACATTCTCTTTGAAGTTAAAATTTATTTTGTTCACGAACTTTGTTTAAAACTGCATTGTATTGACATCAACATCTCACTATTGTTACTTCTTAGAAGAATATCTTAAAACTAGTAGATTTTGTTAGTTGTTCACAAACAAAAGTTTCCTCTTGAAGATATATTTACAAAATTCCAATGTTTTCAATACATGATCTAAATTTTTTCATCTTACATGAGATTCTGAATATAGATTTTTAAAATTTTTTTAAAACTGCATTTATGAGTAGTTTAAAAAATGATAAGAGATAAATACTTAAACATTATTCATTATAAATGTATAAATCATTAGAAGTTTAAATTTTTTTTTAATCATTAAAAGATGTTCAAATCTTTTAACTTAAAATATTAAAGTAGTTGAATATCAAGTTTCTTCTTGGAAATTATTATATCATCATGTCTGAAAAGCAGTCGTAATACTGTAAATTCACAAAAAATCGAATCTTCAAATGAGGTGAAAATATCTGATTCCTCCACTGACTAATAAAGAGTTTCTTATAAAGAAAATGAAATTTGTTTACTAGGAAGTGTTAAAATAGACGAAATATATTTAAAATTAGTCCTCTTTCAATATCAGATCTCTAGTTTAAGTTAGAAAATTTTAGACATGTTTTCTCGGATTTCATGAAATGCTGGTGTTGTTATTTTCTAAAATTCAAATTTTTACAGAGTATTATTATTCCAGGAACTCTTCCTCAAATATTGAAATCACATAAAACTACATCTAGATCAGTTAAACTGGATGAAAGAGAAGGTGACCTGAATTTAGATGGTCATGAAGTCCTTTCAGCACGTCTGATCTCAATATTTGTAAATTTGTCAGATGGGAGAGAGGTTTTTGTTATACTAGTCTCAATTGTGGCAATATAAATGTCACTATAAATAACATGCATATTCATGCATGTGAATTCTCTGTTAAGTGGGTTTGAGTGGATCTAACAGTGGAATTTCCTTCCCTTCGTTATCAGTGGTGATTTCACCTTTGGGTAGATATACTAATGTTCTGAATTATTTTTAAATTAGCTATTGCAGGATATCGTATGTATTCTTAACGCTGATACTCCAAGTCATTTTGGTTTTAATCAGCTACCCTCTCTACTAGACTACTGAGTGATAGTTTCCCTTGATAGACTTAGAAATCTGTTCAAGCCAAATTCATCCAAAAGGCTATAACAGTGTTTGTTTTTCTGTGCCTAACTTAGAGTTGAGTTCTACTAATTAGGTAGAAGCAGCTGGGTTGGAGTCTTTGTAATTTAAAAGCAGAAACTATGTAGAAGAATTCTCTTGACCTGCCACTACTGAATTATCATTTCACTTGGAAGATATTGCGCGATTGTGACTATGATTAGCATGCCCCAACCATGCCCTTAGTGGACACGATGGAACTTCAATTAAGTCAGGGTTATATATATATGAAAAACAGAAAAGAATGAAATTAAAAAATTCGAGTACGAGTAATCATCTCTCCTATCATCATTTTTTTATTTACCTATACAGCAGATGTTGTTGTAACCATAAATATAATAATTGCAACACCATTAATTTTTGAGAGAGTATGCCAGTCATTCACTGCCTTAGTGAACTGCCACTTTGAGCATCACTGTGAGTTTTCAACGAATAATAAATTTCATTGGGAAAATTTTGGTATTATTCATGCTCTTTCTTAACACTGTTATAAATTCTGGTTGGACATCAATTTTATTGTTTCTGTTTCTTAGAGAAGCGCATATATTGTTCGTCTACATTAGCACTATCATATCCTTGTTATTTTCTAAAAACAATATAGACTCACATAGCATACCTTTAAACAAATGTTACTAATGTTGGAATTACAAAAGGCATATTTGTAACAAGTTACATAAGGCAACTTGATACAATTGTTGAATTTTAGAATCATGTTATTTTTGCTATAATTTTAAAATTTCTATCAGTTTGCAATATTTGCTCACATTCACAATAATTTAAACATACCGAATTGTTTTTACTGTGTTTGAAATACATTCATTCAGAGAGTTCGGTATAATTAGTAGCAATAAAAAATCAATTCACACACACACGCACATTGCAAAAGCACTAATCTCTATGAAATGTATCTTAACAAAATTTTAATCTGTATCCAATGAATTTTCGTCCGACTTAAATTATGGTTTGGGCCACAATTGCGTATGATTACAAGTCATCTTGTTTGCATCTTTAGTTCGTATTCACGGTGCTATGACAATCCAACATAACGTTGATCATGTGCTGTGACCGATATAGTTCTACATACTTTCCGGTATAACTCCCCTACATTCAGAAGGGTGCCCAATGACCTTTAACACCAGAATAACGCCCGACAGCACATTGCTCGCATCAACCAACATGCCCTAGAAGGTGTTCAACCACTTCTCTGGCCACCGTTCTCACCAGATATCTCACCAATCGAAAACGTATCGAAACATCGAAAACGTATGGTATATGATTGGGTGCGATTTGCAGACCCGGTCACAGCCGCTTTTAGAAGACGCACTTTGTCTAATGGTTGACAGGGAATGGAGAGCCATTCTTAAAGACGCTATCCGTACTCTTATTGACTCTGTGCCTAGGCTTGTCACCGTCCACGGTGGACCTACAACCTACTGACCCGACCCTGTTTTCGCTCTGCGATATGCATAATATTTCAAAATGCAGATCACTTTTTGTTCGTTGCTGTATCTCTTTATTTACTGAGTTTCGTCTCTTTACGAGAACTCCTAATTGGTTTTAAATTTTTAATGTCGGGCAGTGTATATTCAGACTTTATGTTTATTTTTAATCTATTCAATTCATTCAGTCTCAAAAACCCATTCGTCTTTTATTGACATATATTTTATGAATCTTTTATAGCTATAATTGAAATGAATCTGGTTTTAATTGAATGTAGATAAAGTGATCCTAGAAATTCATGATCCAAGAAATTCATAGAATAGAGTAAGGATTTTTGTTATGGCATTATTACTGTGCAACATTTACGAAGAATTATTAACAGCCATAAAAAACATAGATATTCCTCAAGGAAATAAAGCCCTTATTAATATTTTATTTTTAAGCAATTTTATTAATCTATTAAAGCAAAATATAAACAGCCACATTTTTTGATTGAGATTTATTTGAAAAGTATTAATATTGTTAAAAATAACAACAAAATTATAAAGCTTATTTTCATCTGTCAAAAATAACTTTATTAAAAATAAAAATCTTAATGTCAAATAAATTTTTTTAAAATTAATTTGGTAAATATTGTTTAATAAATTTTAAAATGTAAATTTAACATTTTGTCATTTATTGTAAATATTTATCCTCAATGATTTCGTAGCCCATCTATCATCTGCATCTTTTGTGTAGCTTTTTGGAGAAAACTTTTTATTGTCATATTTTTTATTATCTTAAGATAACCGTTGTTATGAGAATAAGGAATTACACATGACAATTAATTTTGATTTTATGGTTTAAACGTGTGTTCTATTATTCTAAAATGAATATCGACCGATGAAATGATTGAGGAGGTTTTTGGGAATTAAAAAAGCAATAATCAATATGTCGACTTACAATCTTTCTTCCATATATAATTGAAATGACAAAACTTCCTAATTAATTCTTTTAATTGAATAAATGGGCTTCTGAGAGGTTTTTTCGACATCTTTTGATTTATTTTCCCGGAGGAAGAAGTAATTTTGCTAGCTAACAAACATCATATAATATTTGCTCAAATTAAAAAAATTTCAAACAAATTTTTTCATCAACAAATTTCAGGATACTAAGGGGAAATAGTTTCGAAGACAGTGAAAAATGGCTCTGAAATCATCGCCGAATGCATTCGAAAAAATTTGCTTCTTTGCTGCACTAACTGGACATCCACTGACTGCTACTGAAGAATCGAATAAATGCCCTCGCGTATGCAGTTTTCGAGCCATTTTCTTGATGGTGAAGGTGTCATCCTTCATAATCAGCTTTTATTTCGTTAATGAGATGTGTCTGTCGTTTCCCGTGCGCCTGACTTTGAGTACATTCATGGTTTGTGCCATGACAAACTCCGTTGTCTTGTCCATTAAAAGTAACAAGATTCAGCAATCGTTTAAAAACATATGCCTCATGGCAAACATTTTGAATCCTGGATCATATGTTGGTAATAAAGCAACTGGAATCATCTTATTATTCTACACAATTCATGTGATAGTACTTGCAGTGTTTATGATCGTGTTTTTTTGTCATTTTGAATGGAAAACTTACAGAATGGTTATTCATCTCCCTTTTCCAATATCTCAACAATTCAATGATTTATTAGCTGTCTTTGTACTAATTTGCATTATGTTCTCTCTTTCAATGAGTGTATCGAGTACCGGACTCGTACTACAAATTTGTGAAAGTACATATATTGCATTGGCCGACATAATTGAAGGTTTTGGAAATAATTTGAGAAATACAGTATTACTTCAAAAAGTTAGTCAAGCGTCTATATGCAAAGACATTCGGATTCTTAATGCTATAGCGTCCCTCGTTAAGGAAGCAGACAAAGCAATAAATATATGTTCTCTTTTGCTGTTCGCCATTGTGATTTGCATGCTGTATGTCTCTGTCAGTATCACGATTTCTGGAGAAGAAATATTCAAGAAAAATGCAGTGACAATTTATGTCATCTGGATGTTTTTTCTGACTATTTTCACGTTTTTTAGGCTTACTGTGAGCGGTTCACATGTTTTTTCTGCTGGGAAAAGACTGAACGACATATCTGTCGAATGCTCTTGGAGAATCATCCCACTTCACTCGAGGAATGGGGTCTTGGATGCTTTCTATCTGCTCCTTCACAATGTTAAGCAGACAAACCTTCATGTCACCGGAGCAGAAATGTTCTCTATAAACAAAAGCCTTTTTCTAAAAATCTCCAGCGCCATGGTTACCTACGGAGTTATTTTGTTTCAGACAAGCAATTGTAATAGTTAGCTTTGTGAAAAGTGGAAAGCTATGTGAATAAAAATTAAAAAAGATTGTTTAAATGTTACGAAATATTTTGGGCAGAATATATATATATATATATATATATATATATATATATATATATATATATATATATATATATATATATATATATATATATATATATCTTATAAAAATTTAAGTGTTAAAATGATATCTAGACTTCTAAATTATTTTAACATAATGAGTTTTCAATCTTCTCCTTTACACAAATTTTCCACCTTTTAACAAATCAGCTTGTTAATGAAAACACTGACAGCCTAATTCTTGCCACAATAGCTGTAGTTAATTAATTTCTTCAATAATAATCTAGCAAAAGGCTGGAAGGGAAATACTTATTCAATAATATATTACAGCCAAAGTCTAGTGACCAACAGTAAAACAGTTACTTCAATCAAACCAGGCATCTGCTTGAGGAAAGAAATAAAAAGTGTTAAATTTCATTAATGCGCAATTGACTTATCATGCTTGAGCAAACATTCCATACAATATGAGAATGTTCGTTTTCTCAGACTCACACATGTAACATATTTTTGCACCGCAAACGACAACATTTGATTCATTTATACACATGTGTTTTTATAATGGAAATTTAGTGTAGCATTCATGAAATAATATGGCATTCTTACAAATATGTTAGAAAAAAATTTCCTAAATTGTCATATAAATTTCTCGTCATAACTGATATAATAGTTGTTGAAAGATTTCAAAACAAATTTTATCGATGAAAAGGAATTAATTTAGTCATGAAATGCAATGAATAATTTCTTTTTATTTCTTCTGTAGCTGTACTTATACATATTTTTTGTTAGTGGATATTAAATAATTATTTATTTTATGTAAACTATATAGTTAAATGAGCACTCACACTAATATTTAGGAAAATATGTGTTTAGAGATTCCTAAGAATATTGTTACTTATATGATTTATATGCATAGGTGATCTCAGATGGCTGAATGACTTTATAGTCTAATGAATAGTTTTTCTCTTTTTTAAAACAAATTTTGTACAATTAGTATCATCTTTGTCTTTAATATAAGAGACACTATTATTTTTATATTAAGTGAAACAAATCAAGAGAATTTGAGACCAATTATTCATTTTCAGATTCAATTATGTTAGTACTTTATAAATCAGTCTTAAATATATTGTTTAAGCAAATGTTATGAAACTAAAGAATATCAATGGATTCAATTTTATTTAATTTAATATTTAAAATTCCATAACAGAGTTATTATGTACAAATAATAACGCTTTAGTAGTGTGTGATATATAAAATTAATTAAATCTATTTGATTCTTCTTTCGACCTTGCTATGGTTTCTTGTTATGTTTCAAACAGTGTAATTGGAATAGTTAACATAATTATTTGAAACGATAAACTGAAGAGAAACATTTTCTTAAAAATTCTAAAATATATACAAGGATTTTATCAACTTCCTTTTCATTTTTATTTAGATATAGTATATTGACTTTTTCATTTAACATGAAGTAGAGAATACAAGAATTATATATTAAATTTATTGTATACGTGATCTGTATTTCTTAATGTAGTTAATGATTTTCTGATACTTTAGGGAAACTGTTATGAAAAACGATTCTTTTTGAAGAATTATTCATTAAGATTTTTGTCTAAATATTTAAATTTTAAAAATAGTATATCATGAAATTTATCTTAAAAATCATTCATATTGAAATACAGTTAAGAGCGATGTATGAAAATAGTTAGAAACACATCAATTTTTTGCCATCATTTTTCATACAGTATATCTTTATTTTAATATTTATCATTTCAGCAAAGTTAAGTTCTCTGAACTTATTTAATACTTTTAAAAATGAGAGAACATAATTGATGTTCTTAACGTGTTTTTAAAAAAGAAATCACAGATTAGAAACACTTTATGAAGATCGTGAAATCATATTTTTTCACACATACAACTCAAAAACTTGTAAGTAAATTATTCAGATATCAATAAATTTAAACATTCTTGTGAGAAACTATCCCATCTTCGTAAAAAACAAAATTCATGGTAGCAGATGTTAATTGTGGGTTTTTACCATAAATTTACAGGTAAACTACTGTACTCTTCACAGTATTAGAAGAGGAATGGATTATACTCATTTGTCAGATAATCCGAATTTTGCGTTTAACTTTTGAATTTTTTTTATAGTTTCTGTCATTTTCCTATGTTCTATTGGGGAGTTTTTGTATCCCTCTTTCCTGATGAATGTTTGTCCACAGTTGTGGTTTTAAATTTTCTTAACTTTCTACTTTGCGACACGTAAATGCGTCACATTATCAAATGAAAACTTGTTAAAGTCTTTCAGCTATTCAAATCTGAACCTTACAACTACTTGCATGGCTGCCGACTTGATTCTGATACATATATAATAACTATATGTTGAGCTGTGAAAAATGAATGAATTTTTAATACATTGAATTTATATATTTATATATTAGTGTATTAGATTTAAACCAAAACTTTGTTTATAATATAATTCTCAGAAACTCAGATGTCCAAGTCTTTAACATTAATAATTATACTGTTATATTTTACAATACTTTAAATAGCTTTAATTATGATTTTTCAATTATCCCTTAAAACCCGTTTTGAAAGCGCAATTTGTGTTTATTTTTATGAATGTCTAAGGCATACTCATATATATCACGGGATTTTTGCATAAAAAATACAAAAGAATTGGTTTAATCATCACGTGGACTTATTTATTCATTTTTTATTAAGTTATTTACTGATTTTTTTAAAAAAATTAATTACTTTCTCCATTGTTTGAATAATTGACTGATTAACCAACTAAAATAAATTCGTTCAAACTCTATAGAAAGAATCTAAATTATTTAATGGATGTGTTGAAGTTTTTCTAATGACTATATAAGATTTATATTTTTTATTTACAGAAATTAAAGAATTAAGTTTTTTCCAATTAATTATAAAATGAATACAATTAAAATGTAAACAGTCTGTGCAGCATTTTTACACAAGAATAAGTTTGAAAAGAATGAACAATAACGTTTTGATAATAAGTGAAAGAAAAAATGAAAAATTTAAGAGCAATTAAAAATGAATAATTTTGCTCTTATTTCAGTTGTTGAATAAAAAAAATCACCTGATGTAGTCCAAAGTAAAGCTAAGTGGAATTTGATTAAGTTGCTTGAATTTTTAAAGAAAATTTTTTAATAGAAGATATATTTTTATTCATAAGAGAAAGTATTTGTGTTTTTATTTACTTCATATATAAGGTTATATATTTACGAAAATAATTAGTTTAAAATTTAAAGCATAAATATTTTCTTTCATTTATATTATTATATCCTGTTATTTAATTTTAAGGATAGTGTTTTTTTCTAGCTTTTTCATTGAACATGTAATCAAATCACTAGCCTTGAATTACGTATAAAAACTTATATCTTCTAAGATAGTTAACATAAATTTTGATCAATTTTGAACCTTACTTTAACTCAAACAAAATATTTTGAAACATCTGAAAACTTTAAATTGCTGCAAAATAATTTTTTCATAAAGGAAATAGCATATTATTAATAAGACTTGCTTGTGCACTAAAAATGATCCTTATACATGACTAAGTAAAATTTATTGATTAATTTTAGTTAAACAATAATACATTATTAAATAAAAACATATGATAAATATTTTTACTTGTCGTATTGAATATTGTATTTATTTAGAAAATACAGTTTATAACTTTAAATAAGTCCGAAAGTTATATAAAAAGGTGATGTGTTTAAAATGCCTTTATAATAAAGGGTTATTAAAAAATATCTAGAAATTTGGACCCCAAACTATCATTCGATTCGCAGAAACTGAATGCAATTTTGGCATAAGGTATTTTGAGGTTTGCACTGAAGAATGGTATGGGAAACAACAGTTTCACTCAAACAATTATGGTTACAGTGAGAAAATTTCAAAATTTTCAAGTGGTAACACCCAGTTTTTTTATATTGGAGTGCGATCTCCATACTGAAAAACACTAAATACCTGTTGCACGAAATTCCCCGGAGCTAGGCCAGGAAGAAGTATAAAGGACTTTGCCGTACAGAAGAACATTAATGTTCGTTTCATTTGCATCCCACCGTTTCTTTCGCTGAGATCGCAATCTGATTAGTCCTCCATAAAATGAAAAGAAGAAATCAAGAAATGCGATTCTTGAATTAATATATTTCATTTAGAAACTCTTTAACTCGATGAAAAATTTAGTTAAATGCTTATACTCTAGATAGATTTAAATGAAAATCTGATTTTTTAAAGAAGAAATTTAATTAACGTACATTTTTAACGCGTCGTATGTGATTAAAAAATAACAGCTTTTTCCTAATTAAAATAAGTTCATTCAAAAACATTAAAATGACCACACATTTGGCGTTCTTTCAAAATTTATTTAATAAAACATTTATCTTTATAATATATTATGTAAAAATTAAGTTATTGTTTTATATGAAAAAAGAACAATATTAAATAATAAAAAAATATTAAAATTTGTTGCAAAACTAAATATAAAATGTGTGAAAGCGTATTTAAAAGTCATTTTTATGTCACAGGTACAACTTTATATGAAATCTGGGGGAAATAAAATTAACCCCACAATTACAGCAGTTTATTATATATCTAACAGCTAAGCAACATTACAGATATGAAAAATGGTTACATTTCATTGTGAAATTAATAAGATTGGGATCACTGATCTTAATTGTGAGGAATTGTACTCAGAAATCATTAACAAAACTAAGCTGATAATAAGTGACACAATCTAAATGCAGCTTAATGTAAACATTCTCTTTTTTTATAAAAAAAATGTACCTCAGAAGTTTATTCAACTATGAAATTCAATTATACTTAATACATTTTAATCTTCTTAGTTAGCTTTACACGTAATTATTTTATGTTAATTTTGCTTCGTGAAAGACTTATAAAAGTAACCAAAATCATTAATTGTAAACTAAATGATAATTAGTTACTATTATTTTTGTCGTTTTTGTTCTTTGATCTTATTTTTAACTGTTATAAATATAGCTATATTATTAATGTTACATGCTTTATAATAAAATTTGTAATCTCAATTTCGTATGAACTAGAATACTTTTTATCTCTAGGATGTAACCTTCAATAATGAATGTGTCTGTAAGTTAGAATATAACTCATTACTATAAGTTATTAAACTTTTGAATATTTCATTCACTTCCATAACTTGCGTATTTTTTAAATAGCTTATTAGATCTTTTTTGTGGCATTTTCCTAAAAGCAAGTGTTGCAGTTAATTAAATTTTAATGTGTTATCTTTCAATTTTTTGAATTATACAACTCTCATACAGTCAATAAAATAAATAGGTTTTAAAGATTTATGTTAATTAACAAAGAATAAACAGAAATTTTATAAAGAACACAGATTTCTCTAGAAATATTGATTTGAAAAATAAAATTTTTGCAGAGCTTAAGCTTATTAGAAAATTTAAATTTTATGTATCCCAGTTTTTTTATTACATAATTTTAAAATGTATATAAAATATAGGAAATAAGGAATTTTGTTTGAAAATATGTATATAAATAATCACTTTTTGAAAGGAATTCCTTAAATATATAAGAGTATATATTCAATTATCAGGGTTTATTCATTTAAAGAGATCTATACTCACTACATACACATTAAGGTCATCCACTCTTTACTGACAGTTTAAAATAGATTCTGAATTTCAACAAGCAATCACGTTTTTGATATAGAATTTTTAATTCACAGTATGTTGAACTGAAGGAAAAAATTACTAACCATTTACCTGTGAAATATTAGCTCAGAAATTATGAAATAGGTAAAAATGATTTTCATTTTGTAGTTTCTAAAATAGATGCATAAAATCACAGAGACTTTCACATGAAAATATTTAAAGTTATAACAAATGAATTAAATTTTTTTGATTGTTCGATTTATAAATAATTAAATTGTTCAAAATATGTAAACTATTATTTTTAAAAATATCGAGAATATTTGTTGTAAATTTATTTATTTCTGAAATATATTAAAAATACTCTCATTTTTAGAAGAGTTTTAAGATTAGAAATTTAGAATTTTTTTATAATATTAAAAGTACCAATATGATTATTCTAAAAATTTCAACTGAAATTAGGTTCTGTCGTGGTTGAGTCAATCGAAAATATTCTATCAAAGAAAATTAAAGCGTTAGCATTAAAACAAGGCATCCAGCTGTTACTAGCATTCTTTTTATGTCAAAATTCTTAGGAATAATTTTTAAATAATATCTTTCTTGGCTTAGTAAGTGTGTAACAGAAGTGTCTGCTTCAAAATCAAATATTTAAATATTTGCCAATGGTGTAAAAATGTGCTCTGGTCAATTTATTAAGGAAATATTCAAAACACTAAATAGAATGTTCTGCATGTTTGTCAGAATTAAAACATGTTTATAAATTTATTCTCTGAAGAAATAAAGCGTTAAGAGACAATAATCTTTAGAAACCTTACGGTTTCTTAAAACGCAACTATTATACTCTGAATTTCAAGTATTAATCAACTTATAGACTTTTTTTAAGTTCGGAAACTCGGAGCGATTTACCGAAAATTTAAGATTAGTATACTGCAAAGAAAAAAATTTTTAATGTATAAACTATCAACAGTAGTAGGATGTCAAAGGGGAAGAAGGCCGCAAATTGTGGGCCAATTATGGTAATTAAAAAAGAAAGATTCATTTTTAGAGATTTTTCTACATGATTGATTGCAAAATTACAAAAGCAATATGGTTACCAAAAACATTAGAATGCTAATAACCACGCAGACGAATTGAAAAGTTTGACTACGTATGAAAGTAGAAATGGGTGGTCTAAGAACTTGAAATTAATAATGTTTTATTTCTCAAATTTAGAAAGCTTTAAAAAAGGATGGTTGTAGATAGAAGGAGGTTTAGTTACAAATGGTCTAAGAAAAAAAGGATAAAATTTATACATCGATTGAATGGTTTGATTGATTTGTCGCTCAACACTCATTTTTTTGCCCAAGAGGGCTAATTAGACCTGGACTTACGTTGTTATGCAGGCGTAAAAAGATAGAAGATAACAAATAATATTGTTTGGTTGCCTGAAATGAGTAATCAAATTTGAGATACACGATAATGATATATATCTTATTTTCAGATAAGTAGAATCACTAATTAGAATATTAAGTGGTTATTTTATTTTATGTTTGATATTTTAAGCAATAAGTGCTCATAAATTTCAACTATGACAGAATTTCTATTTATTTTGTTAATTTAATGTTTTCATATTAGAGACAACATACAATTTAGTTTCTAATTTCAAAATCTCCTTCCACTTTCTATTTTAATTCTACACGCATGATATAAAATAAATTGTCGCAAGTGAAGCCAACGAATAATGTTCTAATCCAAAGAAGTAATAGGTCTTTGCTTTTAATTTCAAAATATATCTGAAGTAATGTCTTGGGAGTTTGATTTGAAAACAAGAGAGCTTCAGGTATTATCTGCAGAATATATAACTTGATAACTTAGCATCAGAATAATTTTAAATTTTTATGCTTTAATACAAAGGAGATAAAATAAATTTAAGTTTCTAATTTAAATGGAATTATTTTCAATATACATTAGACATTTTGATAGATATGCAAATTTTTATTGTTTTGCAATTTTTGAATGGCAAATAGACTAATTTGTTATTAATTCATTTTTTATTTATTTTCTATATTAATAGAAAAATTATATTTATATAGATATTAATAAATTTAGCAACACATATAAATATTGATTTAGTAATTTTTTGCAATTTGGTTTTATATACTTGATAATAACAATAAAATATGCTGTGAATGATAAAAATACTTACATTATCTGTAGCATTTAGAATGCAGGAAAAGAAATAAACAAGAATTTTCTTCAGAACAGACGGAACATTTTGCTGTATTTAAGAGGAAATATTCTGATGGAAAACCGATAAAAGAAAACCATATTTATGGATAAAGTGAGTTTTACGTCAAGAGAGACAATTGTTGGTACATTTTGCTCTATCCGTTTTTTGAATTTTTATCGAAGATTGTTCTTTTCCCCACTTTATTTTTAAAATAAGATAGTTTTATAAGTCTCTTTATGTTTAAACTCAAATTATAGTTTATCATGTGTTGGATAATTTGTATCTTTTGAATTCTTAAAATATGTTTGCTTATATGAGACAAGAAATAAATAAAATGAAATGTAAGTCATGTTTGAAAACTTTTTCAATAAGCTGTACGGTTTACATTTTATTGATTTCCTATTATTTAAGTATCCTTTCACATTCTGATACTTTCAAATTAATTTGCAACTAACTCAGCATATTACACTGCTTAATAACTGATTGTATAGTTTCTTTTAACACCCGATAGTAGTTGTTTTCGCTAATAGTAAACTGTAACCACTTGTTGCAAAGAATTAAGTTTGAAAAATTCTTCAGCACTCATCTCAATAGACATGTATGTAGGAATCATTTGTACAACACCCACCCCTTATATTTCAACAGTGATAAGGTTTGATTCATATATTTAGTTCTTCAAAAATAAGAGCAATATTATTTGTATATTAATATTCTTCATAATGCAGTTCATTAATATAAGCTTAAAAGGAATAAAAAAGTTAAATTTAGTTTTTTAAATTGCCGAATAAACTTCAAAAAATGACTTCTCTAGAATCTACCAGTTACCTGTTTTTCTATTATTAAAAATTATTTGCAGCTTAATATACTAACGTGAAGACTAATTAAAGCATCAAAAAGCAAACTTTGTTGATGTTATAAAGACTAGATAATTTTCTTCAACTATTTATAACAAATTATGTTTGGTAAAAGTTTTACTCAAATATTTAAAAATAATTCTCTACGCCTTCTGTGATTTATTTATATCATACAGAAAAGCAGTATTTTAGGAGAGCTCAAAATTGATCTGGTTAAGAAGTTTACAAAATTTGGAGGAAAATTATAACAATGCCATTCAAACAAAGTAAACTCTTTATAACCTTGCATAAGAGAATATTATTCATACATTTTTGACCATTCAGTGTAACTTATATAAATGCATTGAAAGTTATATTTAGATTAATAACTCGAATCAGATTTAGCACATAGAATGTTAATACACCATGGCTAATGCCAATAAAAGTTACAAACGCAAAAAACATTTATTCATTTACTATGGACAAAAAAACAAAAATTAAATGTTAACACACTTTCCAACCACTTTTCCATTTAATCATCAAGTTTATTTAATAATTTATCTGAACTTAGAAATAACAAAACTTATGTGTTTGCAGAAATACGAAAGGCTTTCCCTTTGAGACGGCTTTTAGCATATGTAGTTACATTAGATTTTACTTATATTAATGGGAATTTATGGTGGAAAATTGAGTTTTGATACGCAGAAATACTCATTCCAAATCTTATCTGCATGTGGTGATTTGAGATTTGTCACTTGAATTTTTCTCAGCAATAATAACGTTGTTGAATAGTTTAGGACTAAAAATGCTCTGACGGAAAATAATACTATATCATCCTTTGTCAGAATATTTGAATAACTCAAATAAATTTTATTAGTAAGAAATTCTTCATGGTTGCAATTCCAATTGACATTCTTTGAAAATGACAAACCATTTTTCCAACTCATCAGTGAATTTACACTATCTATGCTCAAAATGGCTGCCAAACAATAACAAATACTGTCTGTTTTCATTTAGTTAAATAAATATTTTCTCACATAATAATTATCTTTAAAATTAGTTATAATTCATTTTTAATCCATCATCGCAAATGATTGCATGAAATATTTTAAATTAATTCTGTTATTAGAAGTAAGTTGTCACTCGCGCGTATCATACTTATTTAATATAAGTTTAAATATTACTATTTTTGTTTTGTAAAAAGAGGCATTTTCTTGATAATAATTCTGCTCAAATTTTAAATAAGAAACAACTAATATTATATTAAATTATAAGAATTGTCTTGAAAATTAAAATGGAATTCTTAAGTACATATATCTACACCCTATATATATCTATATATACATGCATCTATCTATATCTATAGTATCTATCTATGAAAATATACATATTTATAATGTTTATATATATAATATACCAACCAGTCCATATAAAACTGTATATCAAACATTTAATGAAAATTAATAATTCTTCTTGGCTACGAGAAAAGATAAGTAACTAGAACTGGAGCGAGGCAGATATACACGCAATCCCAGACAAGCCTCGCCAAGATGATGCAGCAATCTTTAATCTCCTTGTAGGTCACGACTGTCTGGGTGAACACTTATACTACGGATCAATAACCACCCTGATTGTTGACTATGGGTTTCTAAAGAACCCATGAACTGTAACTATTCCCATCGCTGTAGTTCACTCCATGGACTTGATTCCGAGACTGCTACATATTGTTTGTGAGAGAGAGCTTCTAGGGAAATAGCTTCAATCTTTCAATTTTTTTGTCTTCTCTTGATGTTTATGCCTTTTTATTCTTCTTAGTTGTATTTTTGTTGAATCACAAAAGTAATTTCTCGTGGTAACAACGGTTGTTCCCTTAAGCACTAAGAAATTACTTTTCAATATTTTAACAGTACTTATTCCTATCTTTAGCAACTTCCGGGTCCATTAAATTTTTGCACATTTTTTATTAAATATTCTTAGCTTTTGGTCATAAAGGGAGTTATTATTATTAATCGAGTACAAAAAAGAATATAAAACAACATTACATTTTTTATTTACTTTTAATATAATAATATTTGTTTAAACTGTTAATAAATTTAAGAAGAAAATAATTTTTTATGCAAAAATATTCCTTTAATGAAACAAAAGTATATTTTATAAATATTATGAATTTCTTACCAAGGAAATTAAAAATTTTTCCTAGATATTAATTATTGATTAAAGAAAAGTCTTTTTATAAGTGGGAAGAAATTGCTCAAGACAATGTAGAAAAAATTAAAAGAGTAAGTGAAATGAAACTAGTTTATTCAGAATGCTGCACTATTTCAGTGCCAATGTGTTTAAATTTTACTTATTATAAACCACAAAGATTAAGTTTAAGGTATTTTTAGTTTTATACAACTTTTAAGTGTGTAAAAATAGGTTCAGAAACGTAATTGTAAAATTAATATGAAAATACATGCCTAAAAACAATGATTATAATCTTTCTTTGTTTTTATGTATTTTTCATGTATACATACTTATTTGATTGTGTATTGCTGTCTTTACTGGTTAAAACGTCCTTATTTTTTCTCTTGTGCTTGTTCAAAAAGTCTAAGAATCCTTGTTAGAAAATTATATTACGGATTACTTTAAAAATTATTTATTTTGAATATACATTCCATTATTATAAATTCAAATTTTTAGCATTTCATCTATCTATATAAACATGTAAAGTTTGTATATAGAAATTTAAATGTCATTAAATGATTATTGTAAAACAAATATAGTTTAAAAAATTAGTGGTTTACAATGGTCTTGTATTTCTGGAAAATATTGCAATGACTTGTTACTGAAAGCATTTGTCTGGAGTAATTTGCTGCATGTTGGCACCTTCATTTGATCTTTAGTATCTACGTCAATACGAACAATCACACGAAATATCATGTTTACTGATATGAACAATTACATGAAACATCATATTTTTAGATAGAAATTCAAGTTACTCTCCCTAAGAGAAAATAAAATAAGTGATCATATAAACTCTTATTTCTGAGATATTCTTTCACATATGAAAAGTCCATTGAAAAATATGAAGAAAGATCAGTAATGCGAAAAAAGGTCAGTAATTCATGAACACTAATGAAAGTATACAACATGTTTGTTAAATCATATAAATCATTACCACAAATCATTTGAGGTTACTGTTCAGATGACGCATCGTCATTTTAGAGGTTGATGTATATTATTATAAAACAATTGGAATATTTCTTTGTGTTCTAAATTAAATTAGTATAACATTTTATAGTATAATAATTTTTTTACATTTGTAAAGAATCAGCAAATAATACATATTAACTTCCCAACATATATTTTTTCAATTAATGTATTGTTCCCCTACCAATAAATGCTATAACCTTCAAATATGTGTTCAATCTTCTCTCTGTACTAATTATTTTCTCTTTATTTTGAATCCTCATTTGGATAGAAGAAAAATGCAAAGTAACATATTTGGTAGGTGCGTGAAGTGAAATTGAAAAACATTTTTATTTTTCAAATCACATAAGGAATACTTACCAAATATTTTACTCAAAATAAAAGATGTAATATTCAAAAGTAAGGAAAAATAATTCTATTTTAAATGTATACATTATTTATTATGTTGTTCAAACTGGTTTTCTGTAAAATTTATTTACATTAAAGAAATATACATTGATATTTACTTAAAATAAATCAGAATTTCAATTTATTACTAAATATAAATGCTATTTAATCTAAATACATGATATTTATATAGAATTAATAAATAATTTATTTAATAGAAATTTAATTACAGCGTTGTGTAATTTTATATATGCTCTATTTCGATTTTAAAATATATTTACTTTAATACTGTGCGAAAAATGATGCAAAAAACCCGTTATATATTTTTGAAAATAAATCATAAATTGATGAAAAAACATAAATTTACATCTCGAAATCTTCTACCATTAGAGAATGAAACTTTATAATTTTGGAATTAAAGAGACATAACTTTCTCATGCTGTTATGCTATTTATGTTGTTATATTTTATTTTTACGCAGATATAAAGTCAGAAGTAAATAAAATTTTAGTTGCTTATTTTATTGTTGTGTCGCTACGTGTTTTGGTTTTCTGAATAGAAGTATTTTATAATTCTTATATTATATTGGAGATATGAAAATTTATAATGTAAAGTTTAACAATGAGTAAATATAAATTATGGATGCACTTATTTAATTATTTTAAATAAAAACTATATTATTCATGTATCAATTGCATTTTCAAACTTCTTATTCCTCTTAGTGGTATTATTAAAACACATCAAAGTAGACTTTCTTTAAAAATATTCTGATGCTGTGCAAATAATAATCAAAATGATTTTCAGAATGGAAAAGAGCATATCGAAATTTCTTTTACTGTGAGGAATGAGTGTTGGTTTATGTGAAAATGTCAAGCAAAATATTTGAACAGCATGGTTATTTTAAGTTATTTGCAAGTCAATAAATGCACTCCTTCGCATTCATGGGCAGACATGCTTTTCCATAACTTATTCCATAGAAAACTTTGCGGTCTCCTTCCTCCACTTTTTATTACTTCCTCCCATAAGAATCTGAAATGCTATTTGAATGTTTCGTGCTTTGAAAAAGCGTGAAAAATGTTATATTTGTTAATATTTCAGGAAATTTATAAAATATTTGTAGGTAATATTTAATATTGATTTCACAGTGGTGCAAAAATTATAATATATATATATATATATATATATATATATATATATATATATATATATATATATATATATATATATATATATATATATATATATATATATATATATATATATATATATATATAAATCCATTTCACATTTGTTACACTTTTTCTAGTTACGAAGTATCTATATATATAATTAATTAATCATTTAACAATGGATGTTAAGTATGTTACAGAGCAATTAGTTGAACCTAAAAATAATATCCATAAATTCAAAAATTGTAATAATCATTATTTTTATTAATTAACTTTAAAATATAGTTATCCTATATATATAATATATTTAATATAATGTTTTACGACACACTGACTTGTAAAAAACTATAGAATATTAAACAATGCACTGAAATAATTTCGATATATTTATGTAACAGATATTTTTAACTGTGTGTGTATGTGAATTTTAAAATTAATGCAAGAATCTGAACACGATTTGAAATTAAATTCAGGATATACATGTAAAGAATTATATCACATTAAATTATCTAGTTGGATTTAGTTGCTCCAGCTGGATTTTAATTACAATACCAGAATTATGATACACATTCAGAGAATTTCGCCCCAAATGACATATTAGCTACATAAAAATGTTTTAATGAACTTTGTGTACCTAATAAATTATGTTTGTAAAATCTCTGAATATAAGTAAACTATTTGATTAATACATACATCTGTTCGTAATTATTTATAAGTCTATATAGAAATCTATATCTGCATAAATTTAAACTGTAAGGAAAAAAAGAGAAATGATCAGACATTGGTATTTAAAATGTAAAAATTAAAATGCTGAGAGAGAGAGAGAGATTTGTGTGTAACATTACCGAGCATTTATATTACTGAATTTTCTTGACAAAAATATGTAGTAGATTTCAATAGTAGTCATAGTAACGATCGTAAAAATTTTATTTTTTAATTTACTGAACACATAAAAGTTTTATAGTTAGAATAACTTTTTGCAGTCATAAAATCTTGTTAGTCAACGCAATGTTAGTTCTATGTGGAAAATTTTTGAAATTTCTTAAATTTGCTTTCTAACCACATGCGAAAGATATTAACAATTGGAAATAATTAGATTATATTTGAAAGAATGAATGCGTTAGATGTTAATGAGTTAAACCGAACCTAAACAGTAAAATAACTTTTCAATTTTATCTATGGAAATTTTAAATAATTTAAAAACTATTTTATCCATATTTTAATTTACACCAATTTAAAATTATGATTTAAAATAATTTAGTTGTTAAAGGATATTGTTTTTAAAATATTCGTTTAACATGATATTTTTAATGAAATCAATCAATAATAATGCAGCTTCCTTTTTATTAAACATTACATAAATTAATATCTACACAATGTTTGGAAACAATTTTACAGAAATAAAAGTTAATTTTCTTCCACAAATTGCTCGATATTTCCCGATAAATTATTTTATCATTGAAAGCAAAAAAGATTTATTTCTTATAAAATATATACCCTTCTATATTTTACTATAGAGTTCAGGAACATAATTAACCAGCTTAGGAAAAACTCATGTATATTAGTGCTAAATTGTATGAGAAATGCATTTTATTGATAAACTTAAAAATGTTTGTTTGACGAAATTTCTATTGACAGTTTACATACTTAAAACATTAAAACGGCATAAAACATGATATTTAAACTTAAATGATGTTTTAAGTGTATTATATATGACATAATTTTATATTTTCTATTATTTTGATTCTTCTTAATTATTGGAAGCAATATTAAAACTAGATATTAAGAGTCCAAATGTTTATTTAAATAAAATAAATATGTTTTTATGATTAATGTCTCAACATTTTAATAAAGAAAGATATATGTTTCCTTTTTAATAAACAATTTAAAATAAAAATATAAAATTCTTACTGTATGTTGATTAAAAATTTTCCAAAAGCATATTAAGTTAAATGAATTGAAATTAAAATTCTTTGTTGTAAATAATACATAGAAAATTAGAAGTGTATTTAAAGACAAAATAAGTAAAGTTAAACTGCCGAATGGTTTTGGAAGATAGAACAAATTGGATAATTTGTTAGTGACTGTTTTTCATCCATGGTATTTCGATAACAATTAAATAATCATGTATTTACGAAGAAATCTAAATTATAACACTTTTCTAAAATCAAATTATTGTTTAATAAAGTAATATTATGAAAATGCATTATTTCTATATAAAATTCACACAATTATGAAACATGTTTCAGGGAAGTATAAAAACTTAATTTCCCCTTGGGAAGGAAATATATTATAGTAATTTTTTCTGTATCACAAAAACATGAAAGTTTATACAGATATATAGTTTGATGTAAATTCCTTTTATGTGTTTTCCTTAAAATATGTTAAAACTATTATCTATGTGTGATTCAAGTAAGCAAAAAACAGTTCACTTTTTCATAAAATCAGTTATGCTGGTTTCTCAAATCTTATTTAAGAAAAATGACTTAAAAGATTTTAAATATAAAGACTATATATGATATATATAATAACTACCAGATATTATTTTAAAATAAAATACACTTCTAACAATTAAAGAACTTTTTCCAAATTCTTAAGAAGTTAGGATTTTAAATACAATAATTTAGTGCTGCATTGTGTTTTGTGTGACTTTCAAACTGTATACTAAAGTTCATTTGCAGATATTTTATACATTGGGTTTTCCAACTCGAAGAAGTTAAATCTATTTGAAATAAGGAAATATATTTTTTTATTAAACAGTACATAATTTACTTTGATAGCTTTTTATTTGTAATAACATACTTGTTCTTGGTTTTTACTCCCCTTATCATTTTAAATTTTTTTGCACGCTATTCCTTAATTAAATATCAAACCTATTTCACAGGTAGGGCATTACACTATTTCATCTAAAATAATTTACATGACAAATAGCTTAACAAAAAACACAGTAAAATTTTTACAGTAAATAATTGGAAAGGCACGACTATACTTCTAAGATTGTTTTTAATTACTTAAAGATAAATTTTATCATATAATAATTAACAAAGTTAAAAAATGAATTTTTGTATTATTTGAGGGTTTAGAAGTTTGCAGAAGTATTAGGCATCATAAATCAAAAATACTGATTTGTTGACATCTACAGCTCATAAGACCAGTGTTTCAAAAGTTGAAAATACAAGCATAAAATTTTACCATATTGTATTATGCATCAACGTATAGATAAATACACGAATTCGGAATTAAAATGTGTGTAAGAATAAAATATTTAATTATTATAATATTTTTATACAGAAAATATTAACAAGCTTTTGAACAAGTGTTTGAAATTAAAGAGAAATTGAAATTATTTTTATTTAATTCATCAGAGAAATAGCCATTCTATAACTGCGTTGTATTTATGTAATTTGGAAGCATAGATTTTGTTCTTGAAGTGATGATTCAATACTTGACACAAACTGTACAATAGAAAAATATTTTAATCAAATATTTACCATTATTGTTAAATGTTTATTTTATAAATTAAAACTAGATATACCAAAGTTACAACAGTTAAGGCCTTTATTCCTATTGTATTACTATATATATTCAATTATGAACATATTTAAAATTATGAAAGAAACGATGTAATAAAACGCTTGATATTGCATTTTATTTTTAAGCAGAAATTTTGAACAAAGGAATTTGTTTAAGTATTGTAAAGTGCAATTCGTATCAGAGAAATTAGTAGACTATTGAATATTAACTCTTTTTAAGCTATCAAAATATCAAAATCATTACGCAAAATAATCAAAGTAAAAAATTATTTGTCGCTATGATGGCTCCATAACGTAAAAGTACGACAATGCATAAATTAAGTATAGACAACATTTAAGAAGTTTATTTAAATAAAAATGAATTGCAAATATTCAGGTAAAAAAGATGTGTAGCAAATCTGAAAAAATTCCCACATATGAGAAATTCTTTACCTGTTAAGACTTTTTAAGATACAATTTCTGCATTTTAAAAGGAAGAAAATTATAAAAAATAATATCAAATTATTTATTTTAATAAACTTTCTCAAATTTGCTCTTTTAAGGATAATGGCATAAAAACGACACAATTCTAAGATAAACTTTTCAAAAATACCCATTTTACATTTAAAAGATATGAGAATTTTGTCAGAATTAAATTTAATACGTCGAAACAGCGGGTATATTTTAAAGAAAAGTTCATATTGAATTTTTGCTCAAACTCTTACATTTTAAATGAGAAATATTACAAAGTTTAAAAATAAATATTTTGCTTAACTTCTTTGTAATTTGTTTTTTTATAAGGACAATGAAATTTAGATGAATAAAATAAAATTAATTGTATGCCATTGCATTGAAAATGAACCGAATTTGGCTATTAATTAAAAACGGTGTCCGATCATGTTAAAATGTATGGAAAAATGGTATATGGTATTTTCGTCTTTCGATGAAAGAGGACATTAACTTTTATGTAAGTTGTTTTTTCATAAGGACAATGAAATTTAGATGAATAAAATAAAATTAATTGTATGCCATTGTATTGAAAATGAATCGAATTCGGCTATTGATTAAAAACGGTGTCCGATCATGTTAAAATGTTTGAAAAAATGGTATTTTCGTCTTTCCTCGAGAGAGGATATTAAAGAAGGAATTCAAGCAATGATTGCATGATCACAATCACAAAATATTAATTTTCAATGTAATGAAAAAATTTTTCATGGAAACAGTATGTAATTTCTATCAAGTTTTGAATAAAGATTCTGAATACCATACCATTACAGCCAGCATTTATGGCTACAATATATTAATATAAAACTGACTTCCTAATTCCTCTTCAAATTTATGCTAAAGTCAAGAATAAAACCATATGGGCCACAATAGAAATTGAGAACATTGAATATTGATTTATTTTACATGGAAGGTAATATAAAAGGAACATGACTCAATTAGATCTCTGACACTTTCATTAAAATTCATTACAGAAAACAAAAATAATAGGAATCTATTATAACAGCTAAAAAACTTTCTTAGATTTGAAAATAACTGCAAAATATTGAATTTAATTTCCCTATTCTGAAAAATCTCCCACTGAGACATACCTGAATCTGATTCTAAGAAGTCATTTATGGACTGGTTAAGTTGTGGATAGTAGCATGCTTGCCTACTGGTATTATATGCTTCTAATATTGCTGTGAAAACTAACGACAGTTCCTAAAATACCAATACGAAAAAATGTCTAATCCCTAATTTTTTAGAAAGGATTAAGATTTTCTGTCATTTGTCTTTGAGTCAAAAAATTCAAACATTCAACGTGAAACTACGTTTTTGCATATGAAAAAAATCTCTTCCATTAAAGGCATATGCAAGATTTTCGGTGAACTATTGCTAATAGTCTATGGAAGAAAGTGTTATGAAGCTTTTCTGAATCCTATTTTTAAAACAATAAATATGTTTCTAATATATGTTGCATAATAATAAAACTAATGAGATTGCTTTGTTATATCATTAGCTAAATCTATCTAATATAAGTGAATGATATTACTATTGATTCAATTTCTACTTAGGCTAATACTTGTTTTAACAGTTTCCTATAACACAAATAAATGAAATATTTTCTAGATTTTATATAAATTGGTTACAAGATTTAAAAATTTAATACTAGAAGAATTTAATTAAATAATTTAGTTTTTAAATAATTAAATTTTTTATTTAAATTGCTTTTAATTTTATCCTTATATTTTTATGTATTTGGCATACTAAATCGAATTTTAAGAAATGCACAACCTTAGTATATCATATATATTTGATAAATGAATCAAAAAATAACTACAATAAACGTTTCGCATTTAGTGGAAAGTTCTTGTTAAAACGTGCATTGTTTTTGTTTGGGGTTATAATATTCTGAATTCCACTTTGTGTTTCTGTCATGCTCAAATGATCTTCACATCTTTTTAACCTAAATACGAAATTAATTCAATTAAATTAATATATAAAGCATACAAAATTCAAATTTCTGTTAGTTCCATGAAAACTTAAATAGCATTAGTATCGATGTATTTTACTGGAGCTGATTATGAGTGTTGACTTTTTTAAAAATTCATTTAGGAAAACAACGATATCATTTTATTTGGAAATTAATATTTTAGTCAAATTAATAATGCTTTTTCTACAATAGTTTCAAGATCTTAAGAGAAATACAGATTTGATATTTAAATTGCAATTAACAATAAAATACTTGTTAGTTCAATATAATTGTTAATAAATTTGTGAACAGTGAGCATAAATAGGAATAAAAAGAAAAAAAAATAGCAAAATTCCAAGTCTCAATACTCTATGAAATAAGTGAATTACTTTTAACTCTCACTAGCCATAATTTGTATGTTTGGGTATTTTGTGAAATATATTTTAAATACCATTTATTTCCTATTCATTGGAAAGTCATTTGGATAGTCAATAGTAAATATATCGTATATTAAACATGTTTTGGCATTAAATGAATAGTCACATTTTATGTTTACCCTGTTTGCAACAGATGGAAATGACAGAATCAGAAAATAGCGAGGAAGGGAATATAAGCAAAATGTATTCAATAACTCATTTTCTGTTTATCTGGGGAAACAGTTGTTACAGTAATTTTATAAAAAGTACGGAATCTTATACCATTGTCATAAGTTATTATTTTATATTTGCATCATTTTTAATCAACTCGTATGAAAAATCAATTTTCTTATTTTACTTTTAAATAAAATAATGCAATTTATAGTACCAACACAAAGTAGTAAAATTCCTAAGCATTTCTGTCCTAATATATATATATATATATATATATATATATATATATATATATATATGTATATATATATATATATATATATATATATATATATATATATATATATATATATATATATATACATATGTATAGTATGTATGTATATATATAATTGTTAAATTATTAAGGAAATACCCTTAAAATACATATAAATATAGATAGCAATAATGAGTTGAAAAGATGTTATAGATTAATAATTTACGATGTTAGTAAATAATTTTTTATTCATTAAATTTATGATAATTTTTAATACAATATGACCTGTAAATAAATATGAGTTTTGTACTTGCATTCAACTTTAAAGTTATACTTGAAATTTGCTAATCCAATAAATGTTTTGATCAAAAGATTTATTTAATGATTTTCTTTCACTTTGTTTTTATGATATAGAAAAATAATCAGATGTTTTAAATTTTGCATAAATAATAGACGGTGATTGATTAAATAATAAAAAATATTTCTTGACATGAAAATATATATTTGAAATATATTTAAAATAAGTAAAATATATATTTAAATTCATAGAAATAATCCAGGTGTAGTCGAAATACCATGCAAATCTTGTAAAATGCTGAGTTTTCAGATTAATTGAAATGCATGAACAGTAAATTTATCTATTCAAAATTTATGTGAGAAAATACTTCGAAATATCACGTAGAATTAATTTAATATTTTAAAAAATCGAATGATGATAAAAGTAGAAGGAAATAATATTTATAAGAAAAATTTATAAATTTCGAGCATTAAGATTTTAAAATATTTGTATGATATATTCAAAGAAATAGAAAAAATATTGAAAAGTACAGAAATAAGGATGCAGATATTTTATATAAAAGTAAAATATTTGCAGCAACTCTAATGAAAAGGATTCCTTTTTTATTGTAAATAAAATTCAAAAAGTTATTTTTGTGAAAGAAATTTTGGTTTATTTTTCATTTAAATGAAAATATTTGTTTCACAATTCGGGTAAAACTGATTTTTTTATGTTATCACATGTTATCATTGTTATTCATTTTTTAATTTAAATCGTATATACTTCTTCTCAGAAATAAACCATGTGTTTTGTTATTTCTATATTATTTGATAAAGTGTTTGCTATATATATTAAAAATGATTTTAATATAATAGTTTATTATTTAGAGGCGTATGAAATCTCCCTAAGTAATAGAAATTTTTATTCATTTAAAGTAATTGTAAAAATTATTTTCAAAAATAAAAATAAAATCTGTTTATATAAAATTCAAATTCATATAATTGCTACAAAATTATCTCAAAATATATTTTTAGTTGTAAGTGCAATCAAGACACTGGTATCATTCTGATAAGTATACTTTGGAGCAATAAACCTTATACATAGTTATTAAACAAATTAATAAAATGCAAAAGTGTTTGATATTGAAACGTTTTCTTATTTATCCTTTTATATTATGAAATAAAGAAGATGTAAGCAAATGAAAACAGATATTTCTACTTATTGTGCTTATGTTAGATATAAAAACTTAGAAACATTAGACGAGAAACATTTTAATAACATTAGACGTATTTATATTATGCTAAGATATATTATGATTGGTTAGATATTCATGTTTTAAAATTTTATTATTATGATGAAATAATGTAGCATTCAAAGATTGTTTTTTAAGGTTTTATTTCCTATTTCTTGACACTCTATTTTATTTAACAGTGTATTTATGTAACAACATATTTTTTATATATTTCGAATATCCCAAATTGTTACCAAAACAAACAAAATTGAAAAAAACTAATTATTTTTAGTGTTAAAATCAAAATGTACTCAAGATCTATTCTGTTTTCTGAGCAGCTTTTTCTAATGTTTCTACTTTAGAAATAGAAGTAAATTCTTAAATCACAAGGGTATATAAAAAGGCTACTGAATGGTGTATTAAAGTTGCATTTTTCAGTTTATTTCACCAGGGATTTTTTTCAACTTTCCATTTTACTGCTAAGTAAACTATTTCCCATCGGAATCTTTTTGGAAATTTATTTTTTCAAGGTCTAAAGATACTGCTTTCTCCTTTCTTTTAATTTATAACACTTAACAGTTTAAAATGTTTTGGGTACTTGCATTTTCCACAATTTTATCATCAATTAATGAAGAAGATATGCCATAGAATATTTTTAAAATAGAAATATATTGTAAGCTTAAAATTAGGACATTGTAATGATAACAGAATACAAAAATTTAGTAAAATAAAACAAATTGAATTTATTTTTTTATAAAAATAATTTAATATATCGAATTAATTTAATTTAATCTACTTAATTTGTTTTTAAATTATGTGAATGTAAAATATTTTACATACGTATTTCTAAAGAAAAATTGTATTTATGATTGGATATCGCTGCCAAGATGAGCACAAATATGGAAACATGCTGCTTTTGTGTATACATTTTATGTAAATTTCATTTTTATTTCTCGAAAATGTACTTTCGATTTTTCTAGCACTTTGGTCTTTCTTCATTACTTAAATATCTCAACCCTTTGTAACTCATGTCTAAATGTTGTTTTCGGAAAGATATCTGAAGTTAGTTACATAATTTTAAACAGATTTTGTCAGATATCTGTTGAATTTTAAATATTTTAACAGATACTTGACGAAAAAATATTTTAAAGTAATATATTCGTCAAATACATGTTACGCTATTTCAAAATTTTTACTTATGTTTCGATAGTTAAAGATAGTTAATAAAATAATTTTAAAAATCCAAAGAAACTGATTTAGAACTGTAGAGATGTACAAAAATATGAAATGAAAATGCATCTGTAAATAAATAATCTAATATATCCTAAGCATTTTTGATTCCAATAATAAATTTCTCTTCTGCGATTATGTCTCTTTCAAAAATATAATAATATTTTCCATAATTTTGATACTTATTTTTAATACTAAGAGCTATAATTCAGAGTATTTTTGTTCAAAATTTGTCACATGAAGTCAAATGAAATATTTTTTATGACTTAAAAAGATATCTAAAGAAACAATCTTGAAGAAACGCTTAATGCCAGTGAAAGCAACAATCTTTGATTTTTGTAACTGTAAGCATTTTTTCTGATTTTTTTCGAAATTTGGTGGTCTTGTTCAATACCTTATTTAAATTTATTTTATTTATTTTTTAAAATATCTAATCACAATTTTACTTATTAAGATACATAGTTTTATATATTTAGATCAGTATAAATTTGTGAAAGGATATTAATATTCCATATTAATAATTTCACATAAAGTAATTCTGCAGTATTCTTTATTTAATAAATTATGTTGCAATAGATTTTGAAATCATAACAGGTTTTCAGTTCAAGAATCATTACCTAAAACTGAAAAAAAACAATCAATGTAAAAAGAATATTAAAAATAAATTAAATAAAGAATTTTATTTAAATTAATCATAAATTTAATATATAAATTACACATTTATCATAGATATCACAGTTAGAGACGGGCATCACATATTAATTCCTACAAAAGTAATGCATGCAAATTGTTTTAAAATGTGACTGATAATTTATTTAAAAATTTAAAATGTGCATTATTGTAGGATGAAGGATGATTATAAAGAAAACTCTCCCGACAAATGGGTCATTAACTATCATATCATTCTCAGTAATTTTGTCATAAAATATTTTGGCATATGCGCTCAAAAATGACATGGACAACAACAGTGTCCCTCTATCAGTTACAGATACAGCAAGAAATTTTCCAAAATATCAAATAGCAACACTAAGTTTTTGTATTGGAATAAGTTTTTTCTTCAATTTTAAATATAAGTATACTATAAAATTGAAGAAAAGTTTAGTACTCTCAATGATTATAACATTGCTTTCATTTTAAATATTATGAAATAAAAATATGTTTAATAAATAATTTAAATGATGATAAATAAATGTATTATTTATCATCATTAACATGATTTACTAAATATTTTTTAATTTCATTCCGAAAATATTTTATGGAATTTTATATGTTGTTGTTGTGTGCCAGCTAGGCTGGCATTATGGGGTGCGCTGCTCCACTTTTCCAACTGAACCGTATTTAGGTGTGGAGTCGGACTTCCTCAGTACACACATTGTTCTAGGTACCCGTTTATAGGGTAAGCAACCATTCATAACCCATTCATACAAGGAAAGGATCGATAGATAGAGAAGGTACATACATGCCCAAATCGAGATTCGATCCCAGGACCTCCCTATCCAGTCAGACACGATGACCACTAGACAAGTTGGGAGGCATGGAATTTAACATAAAAATATATAAACAAATGTATTATTAATTTTTATATAAAATTTCAAAAAATGTTTTTAAATTTCATTAAATATCCATTTAGTAATATGGAAAAGTCACAATCGAAGAACATTTGTCAACATTTCACATGTATGTCGCTACCATTAACAAAAGTATTAAACTTTCAAATTATAACACATCTTACAGTTGAAAAATAGCTAGTGTGAAGCTTTTTTTTTAAATTTTTCATTTTTTAAAATTAATTTTGGAATGCAACACATGTTAAAGCTTTTTGAATTTCAGAGACATTTTTAATCAAAATCAGTACTAATAATTTTACGTTGAAACCCACCATTTGCAAAATATCAAGTTTAGTCTTTTATGTGATCCAAGAAATTCTTAAATCATCAAAAATTGTGAATGGATGTATTTATTAAAAGACTATTAGCTGACGTATATACTTATTGAGCTTCAGTAAACAATATTTTCTTAGAAAATAAAACCTGTGCATAAAGCTATAATTTAAGTGATTGTAAGATGCACTTGTTGTTTTTCATGCGTTTTGCCTTGCTTCATGTCTCCCTTTTTAAAAGTAAAAGAATTAACACAAATTCATTATCATATTAAGAAAATTAATAATCATGCTAAAAAATTATTTGATTAAAATAGTTTTTCTGCAATTTTCAAATGAAACAAATTTTACTGTCTGATATTAAACTCAGTTTAGATTTATGGCTAAATGTAATCCAGATTCTTTGAATTGTTTTTAAATGTAATCACTTCAACGTCTGTCGACAATCGCATTAGTGAACGGAGTATTTACGATTAAATTTTAAGTTGTGCATTTCAAGCTAGGTAATCCTTTGCATTGCATGCATTCTATATTAGATCGTGATCAGTAATTTGAGGGTAATTTTTTTCTCTGTTGCTGTTGTTGCCTAGTTTTCAGCTGTCTGACGAAGTCATAAAAAATCCATCAGACTACTGACCATAAGAAAGTCAAGGGCAAGAAGAGGGACGAATATATGTTATCTCTAGAAAACTTCCAAACAGTCCGGAATGTTCTCAGTAGATTTGTGCTGAACTTAACATTTTGAGCAGACTGCAAGGATCTTTCTTCCCTAGAAAAGTGAGATGATAGTTTTCCAGTCTGGAAATGGCCATTTGAGAGATTCTGTCACAATTGAGTGAAAACGAAGAGCAGGCTCTTTACCTGGAATGTAGTTACCTCAGTTATCTGGAATGTAGATCCTTCTTCCTTAATAAAGTCATTAGCTTATTATTACACATCAAAGCACATATCTAGTAACCAATCACACAAATAGTTACATATATAATGTCATATCAAATATATACTTATTATTCATTTTCATTTTCAAGATTATTTTCAAGAGATTCATTTTCAAGAGCTTTCATAAAATAATGCATTTTGCAAGTGAAATAAAAAATTTTTTTCAATTCAATGAAAGCTTACAAATTTTTCCATTGAATCCTCAATAAATGCTTAATTTTTTGAATTAAATATTCAAATTGTTTTGGAATGTAACACATGCTGCGAACGTATATTGAAGCTTTTTGAACTTCAGTTATTTTATTGAATTAAAAATTCAGTTAAGATTATATATTTAATGAGGTTGTTTATTAAAAGTATTAGAATATAGAATTAATTCCAAGTAATAGTAAATTTGAATTAAAATCTTCTGAATAACTAATTTTTACAAAAAATAATATCATATAAGAGAGATATTTCAGCTAGCTTTAGAATAATTTAAACATTTGATGGTCAAGTAAATAAGCTGATATTTCTTTAACTGTGTGTATGGTTTAGTAATAGAAACATGTTATAATATAATATACACAACTGTTGAATATAAATAAAAAATACGAATATATATCTATATTTCTTATTACATATAGGTAATATTCCATTTCTTTAATAGTACAAAGAAGAAACCTCCTGCAGTCATAATTAAATGTCATGGTAATAAAAATTGTACACATAAAAATAAATTGAGATAAATTATAATGCATTAAACTTGTATTTTGTAAGTAACTTTGTACCTCGTGAAATTAGTTTATCTTTCTTTTTTTATAACTTTTGATCAGTCACTCTCCAATTTTGTGATGCAATTTTTATCACATATATAAGTCAGGCTTATAAAAAATTGTAAAATAAATTTTTGCTCAGTTCTTAATTTTGGTTAAATTAAAACAATTGTGAATATAAATTAAAGAATATTTTATGAAATTTTTAAATTTTTTCACTTAAAATCATATGAGGAAATTAATATATGAGAAAATTAGCTATACCATCATGTTCTTTATTTAGTAAAAGTTATTTTGGTAAATAGTTTATTAGTGAAAAATTAGGAAAGAAAGCATTTCTTAATTTAATACATATATTAATAATATCTTCTTATTTTTGACATTCAATGAAGAATATTGTAGTTACACTTTAAATTTGGCATTTGTTTTCTATTTGAGATAAAATTATAAATTATAAGAGCAATACTTAAAATATATTTGATTTTAAATTACTTAAAATTGCCTGAAATTATTGTAGCGGCAAAAGGTAAAGAAAAAAAGTGTCCTGTATGTAATGAGATAAAAAATATTGAACCAAAAAAGAAGGATTAAAAGTAAATCATCCAGAATCCAAATTTTCAACTTAAAATATTTTACTTTTGTTAATATTTATAAGCCCCAAAAACACATATTTTAGAATATTATTATTCAACGAATATTTATTCATATAATCTCCCAAATGAAATAACCCTTGATAAGAATGAGAAAATAAAACTTTTTATGAGATTTTCTTGTTTCTTCTAATTACCATACAATAAGAAAAATGATAAAAATCATCGAAACCATAAAAAAATGCATAAATAAGTTGTAATTAAATTACTTTCTCTTTTTTTGGTGATGACATAATAGATAATACTTTAATGTTTTATTTAGATTTTTATTGCATTTTTAATATGCTATTTACTAGAATGTATTTTAATTATGTAAAGAAATTTTCTAATTACTTTTATGAGATGTGTATTTTGAAAACTTAAAGCAATACTTCACATGCTTAATGTCGATTAAATTGATTTATTTTGTAAATGTTCAGTATTTTTATGAATTTGTTAAATTTCTTCATGTACTTTGTAAATTTAAAGTGATACTTCACATGCTTATAGGCGATTAAATTGAAAGTATTAAAAACAAAATAAAATAATTCAAAAGGTATAGAAAATTTTAAGATCTTGTGTGTTTATTTAAATTAATATCATATATATATATATATATATATATATATATATATATATATATATATATATATATATATATATATATATATATATATATATATATATATATATATATATATATATATATATATATATATATATATATATATATATATATATATATATACATTCTAAACTTTGAATAGATTCTGACTGATAATAAGTAGTTATATATTGTAAAAGAAATTTAATTAAAAGATAATTTAATTAAAAGATGATTTAATTAATAAATGATTCAAGACTTTGCTATTAAATAAGATTGTACTATGTAAACTGTTAAATTTATCTTCTTGAGCTGCATTAATTTGTTTGCAATTTATGTCACTTTAGTAATAATAAGGCGCCATAAATTAAATAAAATATTAATCAAAATATCACACAAACTTCACTAAAAATTATCAGCCTTGAAAATACTTTTAATGATGTTATTCTTACAAACCGAACCCATACTTGTAGCATGGTCGTTGACTAAAAAAGTAATAACTATGACATAGAGTGTATATGAAGGAGAGATAGGGCTGTATTATTATTATTATGCTCAGAAAATATTAGTTTTCTGCTAGAAAAAACGTGTCTTAGATCAGGAAACGTAAATTTTAAAATATTTTAATTTATTGTTGTTAATAGAAATGGCTGATTGAAAGTATAAAAATTATTTTTGAATGCTTTAATTTTATATTTCTACAATAATAGAAAATATTGCCCGCAATCTATAGTTTTATAAAAATAGCTAAATTAAGTTAGTTTTTAGAACTTTTATAAATATTAAGATATAAGAAAATAGTTCATAATAAAAGTAATAATTAGACATTTTATTCATAATTTCAAAACTTATTTTGAAAAAAATCAATACCATTACATTTAAATATTATATATAATAAAAAGCTATGTTTTAAATTTCGAACTTTTCCTTGAAACTATATCTTTCTCTAGAAAATATTTATGGTTAGGATTGAAATATAGGAAAAAGTTTTTTTCGATATCTATTATTAATTTGTACTCCAAACATTGATTTTAACTCCATAGAATTGGTCATATTGCAACAGGATTAATCTTCTATGTAACTAAGTTTTACTTTTTTTGTAAATTCATTGACGTAAAAGAAAAAAAAATTACTACAGAAAGAACATTAAATTTCATAGACGCCATAAAATTGATTTCAATACATTCTTCCTTACATTTAGGTATTAAGTATTATATAAATTTATTTAAACTATTTAGTTTTAAATTAAGAAAGTTAATACTTAACTTTCCCTTTTAATAATTGGAAATATATTAATTTTCTTTATAAAATGAAAATTTGCAAGTCACAAAATTAATTCATAAATTTTGTCATACATAATGGCTAGAAAAATTATAAAATATTAATAGTCACTACAGCTTAACACCCAGTTTCGCTCTTAAGCTTTATTTCAACGATTTGTATCAAAAAATATAATACTTTTCTGTTAAAATTTTCATGCTGAATGTATGCCTTTTCTTAAGAAATACTGCTTGTAATTTACTAATCAATGTAAGGCTTTTGTAATAAGGATTATGAAAAGGCAAATGTGAACGTGCATTACTTACATATAAGATACCATTCCACCTCATATAATGTCGTTAATTGAAACAAAATACCATGTATAATACACAAGATAAACAAAAGTTTATTTATTGTTATTTACTCAATATAGGAAAGACAACTTTGTGTTTTTCCAACGCAGATACCTTTTGCATTTACTGAATAATTTAATGTATAACAGAATTTGAGCAGTATATTTTTTACATAGTAAAATTTACTTGAGAACGGACTTATTTTTAGTATTTGAATGAGCATTTTAATCATTTTTAACAAGATTTATGTTTAACGAAATTCTATTTATTATCCTCTTTATTTTATCCTTATTTCTATTTATTAGTAACGTTAGTATATTAAATATTCTTAATTAATTTATTCAATAAATACTCTTTGCTAAGATTTTCTGCAATAAAACTTAGTAGAATTGAATATATTTTATTTTAGAATAACATTATTTGCTAAAAAATTAGTTATAATATATACTTCATTTATACTACTTATTGAAAAATTATCTTTCTCTAACTATTGCATCATTTTTTCAATGAAAGTAGTTTTTATCAAATAAAATATTTTACTTACTAAAATGCTTGTAATATTAATATCCATTTCCGATATTTATTTATTAGTAATGATAAATATATAAATTAAGTTTAGTTTAATTATAGACTTTGCTTCTCATTTAGTTATGAAGTAGTTATGATTTTCAATGCAAGAAAGTAGAATATTCATTTAATTTGTAGCAAAACAATTATTCACATAGTGAATTCTTTGATGCAACCGAAATGACTTATTCTAGTTTTGATTTTAATTCCTGTTCGTTATGTTTAACAGAAATGTTTGATGATTCCTTTTGATCTTACATCGGAATTAACTGACAGCGTTTATTTACATTTCAAAGTGGGTACAAATTAATAGCTTTGTTATGTACGTATTTAATTTGCGTAATATTTGCGTGATACTACCAATAGGTTTGCGGGCTTAATTAACAAGAATTATGTTTAATTGCCTTTACTTTGAAAGAGGATTATGCTCATGGCGGATAAATTTCAACGCTCTGATTATTCTTTTGAAAACAATATAAGTTAATGAAATGTTGTACCTATTATACAATTCTTTCAAACTTCATTTTTATTTTGGCTAAAAGCATTCTACAGATTTTAAAGTAATATTGTTTATTATTTATATGATTATTAAAATCAATATTTAAGCTTATGTTGATTCGTAAGTATTTTGATGTGATTTAATTAAACTTAAAATTTATTTGAGAAAAATTCTCGCATTTAAGCATTTTGATAACGAAATTGTTTTTTTGTCAATGTATGATTATTATAACTACTAGCTGCATTATCCTATAATTTATATCTTTGTTATTTCATATTACAGAAGTATTAAGTAAATGTTGACTTAAAATTGCCTCAGGGAAAATTTTGAAAAAACATGCTTTCTTTTCTTACATGAAAAAGACATAATTTCCCTATTATTAATTTTGTTAAAATCTTTATGTACATGATTAGTAATATGATATTAATTATTTTGAATATATAATACGGTTATACTTATCATTCAAAAAACAATTTGAATGTAAATAAAATATCTTTGAAAGAAGAAAGAAATTACTGATAAAATTTTTTCCAAACAGCTTCATTTTGAAATGCTTAAATGAAATTGCTTCGCTTAATAGTAAAAAAAAAATGTCTGAAAATTTTCTAATAATATTTGATGAAACATACTGCCATAAATTTTAATATTCATTTTAATATAAACTAAATTAAGGAAACAAATCAAAAGTACAATAAAATATTATATATTTTCAAAATTGTGATATATAAAATTTTCATTCTAAAATCATAATAATATAGCAAGATTTTTAATAATAATCTAAGTTTCTAATAGAAATAATTTAAATTAATTTAAATTATTTAGCATAATGTATATAGTTGACATAAGACATAAAACCTTTAGGAAATTTTTGACATCCATCATACTTTACAATCAAAAAAGAATTTAAGATTAATTTCACGTTAAAATTTGTACAAGAAATTTGTGCTCATATTCATTATCATATTAACAAACTTTTGTTATTTAACTTTAAAAGAATATTTAAATTTTTATTTTATCTTGCATCAAGATCATTTTTCCCCAATTTTTGGTTTTACTTTTAAGAATATATTCTCAAAACGTTAAGTAATTGATTATAATCATTTAAATTGTTCATTCATCTATAAATATTTAAATTATTTTAACTATACTAAAAATGTTTTGAGAGTTTTTGCATCAAATCATTTACAAATTCTAAAGCTTTTTTGAAACATGTAACATAATTTATGAAAAAATAATATACGTGTTCATATTTCATAATGATTTAATAAGATAGTAAAATACTTATATTTGAAAAAGAAACTTGCTTAGAACATATTTTTATTTGAGTTTTAATTGCAAAACAAATAGTTATCAAACTAAAATGTTTGTTTTGCAAGAAAATAATTTAGGAAAATTTTAAAAAGAAATGAGTTCTTTTTTCACAATTATTCACGTCTAAGTTTTGTAGATTTATATTGTTTCAATTGCTTTGCAGTTATTTTACTAATATAGATAATTATTTAGAAGAAAATGATCTACTAAGTATGTAATTTTGCATGCATTTTCATATAGAAGACAAGAAATAAAAACTAAAAGTAAAAATACCGATACGTATGGAAATATATTGCACTTAATAAATGTATGATTAATCATGTTGCTGAAATAATAATATAATTAGTTATTAATATATCATTAATAGAATAAAATATAATTAGTTATTAATATACCATTTAAGAAAAACGAAACTCATGTTTATTTAAAATCTATTAATCATTGTAAAAACTTTAATTGCACATTTTACAAGAAAATAATTAACTGAAAGTAGGAATGTGATTATTTATTATGCGATTATAATATGTGCATTACTTTGCTAAGTCAAATTTCATTTCTAAATTCTTATTGTCTGTCTAACTACATGTGAGTTTTCTTTTGATATTACTTTGGAACAACTATAAAATCTTCCACTATATTTTACTTCAAGTGTATATTAAATTTAAATACATATCTAAAGATAAAGATTAATTGTTGTGTTAGAGGATTTCTTATGGTATGATTAACGTAAATTTTTAATCATATTAGTGATGTTACCCAGTCATTTTAACATATTTTTTGTTATTACTTTCCACTTCAATAATGAACTTTGTAACAAAAAAAAACATATATTATATTATTGCCATTAAAACTCCACACATTTATATTAATTCAATTGCAATTTATATATTTCAGTTTTCAATTTTCTTTGTCATTTGCAAAATGATTCCTCATTTTATATTTTATAGCACTGATAGCACTTATTTAGTTTTCATTTATTCCCGAGAAAGGTAGTTCTCCATGGATCTGGAGAAAGAAATATATATATCCCAAGAGAAATCATTCTTTATTACGGTATCATACTTTCATCTGCGACTAAATTCATGAGAAACAAAATAAAATAATTGTGTTGGGATTTAACGTCCACTTCATATTTTACGGAAAATAATAAAATGCATTTGAAACTATTATATATCGTAATTTATATTGTAATAAAAGTAATCATTAATGAAATTTTTGTAAATAGTGGTAAAACATTGCTTATTTTATTATACAGCAAAATACTTTACTGAAGAAGTATATTAATAAAACGGAAAAATAATTTTATAATTTTTAAACATATTAATTTCTACTACAGTTTAGATTCGGCTATGAAGCTCAATTGACTAAAAGTAGATATCAGAATTTGCATACAAAGAAAATTCTTATTAGATCGCGATAAAATTGAAATAATAATTCTATTTAATATACTATATCTATCTAATAATTCTATTTAATATACATAAATGTTTCAAACTTCCAAGTTATTAATTTATATTTATTATTTATAAATCTTACTTTTTAATATTCACAAATTAGCTATTCTGAATAAAATAAATGTGAATAAAACGTCGAAAATAAGTCACTAATTCGGGCATGGATTGTCTGAAAAAATGTTAAATCTAAAATGTTTCTTTTTTAAAAAATGATGTTCTAATTACAATGAATGCTACATATGTTGTTGTTGCTTATCCCCGACTGGCGTGACAGTACCATCACACCAGTCCCATGAATCCAAAAATAATCAGTCTCTCAAGCACCACCTCCGGTCTCAAATCCATGTCACCTCTTTCACACCCAATGCACTGAAAAATATGAGATGGGGAGGCCTAAGCCACTCGACAATTGGGACAAAGAGGGTAGAATTTGGTACCAGAGACGTGTCTCTGAGCAAGCAGATGGCCACTTCGCAGTCTTGTCAAAGCCATTTAGCTGCATTTCTTGTGTTTACCCACTAGTGCGGAACCAGGATGTTTGCATGTGTACCATTCCTGGGTAGGAATGGTATCCCTAAAAGTAGCATTGATAGCCATCCTAACTCTAGAGGTCAGCTCTGAGAACGAAAAGCAGTCTCCAATGAATGCATGAATGATATGCCCTCATAAATATGTAATAATAATAGATATACATGTATATATAAAGAGATAGTCTACTTCCTAGCTCGATACGAAGTCATATGCGTTCAATTGTTTGATTTTGTAATGCTTTTAAAAAGTAAATGTATGTACTCAAATTTCATATTTTTAAATAACAAATTAAGAAAAATTTTTATTTCTAATTTCATGAAGATATTGATTTATAATATGTAATTGGAATTTTGATTATTTTTACTATACAGAATAATGTTTTCCTTGTGAATGAAACTTAAACATTTTTCTTGACATATTACAAAGTAAATTTAGACAAGTTATTATTAAATTTAATATTTTTAGCTTATTGTAATTTTACAAGATCGTAATTGGGATAAATTAATAAAATATGTGTTACGATATATTTTTAAACTACGGAATGAAATGAAGTATGTCATATAAAATCACGTGTGCATATATACTAAAAATAAGAATACTACTTAAACAATGCTTTGTGTAATATCTATTTTTTTACTCTTTGTGTGAAAGAAGTGTTATGTTTATCTCATCAGCATTTTGCTAATAGAAGGTTATTCGTATTTATATTTCTTTCATTTGTGGAGGAAGCTATTGTTAAAATGTATCTACTAAGTTAGAGTGCAATATTTTTAAACCATTATTTTCCTTCTAGAAAATTCATTTTTTATAATTCTATAAATTAATTTTGAAAAAACTTCAAGTTTCTGAAAACGCCATTTTCAATTAATTAACTAATACTTAAAGGAATACTTAATTAAAATACTCAGTTAAAAGCATTTCATAATTATGAAATTGAAAATAATTCCTAATTAAAATAAATTAAATAATATATAACTGAAATATAAGACTTGAATATTTGATATACAAGTAATACTTGAAGTAATCTTAAAGTATTAATTTTATAAGCATTTACAACTATTTAAATGCTTCAAATAAATATTTTTCTCTACGAGGAATAACCAGTATTATTTTTGCCGTAAGCCAACATAAGACTTTCACCACGTTCCAAAGCACAATTCATTTATGCAATTTAATTTAATAAAAATTATTATTTAGAAAACATGCTGAAAACATTTATAATGTGTGAACATTTAGAAATCGAAGTTCTCAAAGAAGACTAATTTAATTTAATCAACAGCATAAAAGAAACAATTTAGTAAAGAAATATTGAAAAAGAATGCCAAAATTAATAATTTTTGAACTAGAATTCGTAAATGGAAATACTGAAACTTTTAAAGAATATTATTTTCAAAGTGAAATAATTAGTAAAGACAAAAATAAAGTTTTTTTACGGTGTATAGGCAATTTATTGGTCGGTCTTCAATCTTTTTTTATAATGTTTGAGTGTTATGGATATCACATACTTTAAAAATGAATCTAATGAAGATTTTATAAAAACAAGAATCAATTGTAAGAATGAATAAACCCTCGTGCAACTTTCTGCTACTAAGCTTACAATGGTTTTAGTGGGTTGTTGACAAAAACAAGAAGTGTATTAGATATAAAATATTTAAAATATTATATTTGTTTATTTTAATGTCTCCAAGTGTGACATGAAATAATAATCAAATCTCCTACAGAAACTGTTAAAACTATGGTGCTGTTAAGATAAAATCTGTCTCCTCAAATTTAAAACTTTTCTACCTATATTCAGAAAATTTGTTTTTTTTTTAACTAACATTGTTAATAAAAACTTAGACTTTACAAGGATTATTTACAAAAAATTAATTAAATTATTAAAACTTTCTCTTTATAGGTATTAGTAAACGTATCATATATTATGTTTACTATTTAAAATAAGTTATATTTTTTGGAACAGCCAAATAATGTAATATGAATTTCTTAATAATTAACTGTTCAGTGTTGTTAATGTGGTTTGATGAATTCTTTCTTAATGATGGAAGAAGTTATAGTAAAAAAAGTTTCATGTGTGATATTGTTTTCATTCATTAATTTTAAATAAATTAGAAAATTTGTTGCAATTAGTGAAATGAAATTAAGTTTTTATATACAATTTCCATCTTTTATTGTGAACACAAATGTTTATTTCAATAAATACAGATGTATTTAGTTTACAAGTTTTCATTTACAACTTAAATTCTTTAAAACTTAAGCTTGAAATTAAAACTTATATTCAATGATTAAGTCTCTGACTCTGCCCATTAATATAAAGGTTCATACGGCAGATTTTGATATTAGGTTTAGTTGTCTGTAAGGGCTCGAAAGGCGAATTTAAAATCTAGATCTTATATGCAAAAAGAAATTACAGATGGTAATTAAACCAAAACAAATCCTAATTCCTAAATCTGCTATACACTTTAAAACTGCATAAAATTTTTTTAACGTTGTATAAAAATAGTTAATTTGAATACTATTTAAATAAAGAAAATTATTATTTTTATGCTAGGAAAACTGCTGTAAAAGATTGCATTTAATAGTATTACTGATATTGGTTTTAATTTGAAATGACAAATAAAAGGGCAGTTATGAATAAAAACGAGATTAACTTAAGAAATAAAAATCACTTGGTAATATAATTTGAAATTGTTTCTAACAAAAATATTATTTCAAAATTTTAAAGTCATCTTTTTATTATAAATGGAATTTAAATTACCCAGACTGAACAAGGAAAGTAAGATTAAAATGACGCAAAAACAATATTCTCTTATTTTCAATGAAAGAATACGAGGAACACTTGAAAACTTTTTTCTTTGTACTCTTAAGAAAATACAAGTATGCAACAAAATCTTATGGACTAGAGAAATTTTTGAAGGGCTCTCACATTTTTTCCCCGGAAAGTGGAAATGAAGAAAAAATTATAATGGTAAAGTATGCCTCTCATTATTCTCCAGTAAAAATATTTTATTTCATTTTTATTATATTCAAAAAAGAAGCATTTCCATCTTAATTTGATAAAACACTTGACATCTGGTAACGTTAAATTATTTTCTTTTACTTTTGTTTTTCATCCTTACTTGAAATGTGGCGTACTATAAAATGACTTTAAATGATTTTTAATTTTTTTCACTTTTCTATCTTTCATAGCTCTTAAATTTTTTTAACCTGGGCAATGATTTTTTAAACCATTTTATGTTATATATCATCTAAAATTTTAATGTATATTTTATTAAAAAATAATAATTTCTTATTTTTATTTATAAGCATTTTTGATTTTTAATAAAGAATTTATTCGAACATATGTTACGTGGGATTTAAGCTGGATTTACCAATTTTTCAAAACCATGTATTTTTTCTTGTTAAATTTACGAATATACTGTTATTTCCTTATGCAAAATTAATTTAAACTTTAATGATCTTCTTTTCTTGTTTTATTTTTTATTCTTTACAACATTATAGATTTCATATTCTTTTTAAAGATTATTTAAAAATGATTTAGAATTTAATGTCATAAATGTGTCGACAATTTATGTAAGCTCCAATCTTACTTCAGTAAAAAAAAAAAAAAAAACACATGAAAGATTTTCAAGTTAAAGATGTATATGAATCCTATAAAAATTTACATGAATCAATCGAATAAAAAAATATACTTTCTGTATGGTACAAAGTAGTTATTTTTAAAATTTATTTTTAACTATAACATTATCTATTGGAATAAAAATTAAATAACCGTGCAGCAATTTCAGCACAAGTGGATCATTTGAGGACATTTGTACAAGAAAAAATAATATCTAACATTTTATCTTATTTTACATAGCAATTAAGTATCACCCTAAGTACCAAAAGAATCTAGAAGGTAATGAGGTAATAATAACCATTTTTAAGCGCATATAATTAAAATTCTTTTGTAACAAATATTTATTTATAAATATATTTTTTGAGTATTACATAAGGAATTATTTTTGCTTTGAATGTCGTATTTAAAAAATTGCCTTATTTTTCTGTTACTCATTAAAAAAAAGCACATATTACTTTTAAAAACGAAAAAAATAATATTGTAATAAGTTCAAATGTTGAAAATAATTATGTGTGACTGATTATAAACTTATAAATAAAATGAATAGAAAATGTTGGTTTCTTGTTAATGAAATACTGTTATTATAAATAATATATTTTTTATAGAAGTGTTGTAATTCATCGAAACTGAAATCTGCTCTTGCTTCAATTAAAAAATTATTTTAAGTAGTTTAATAACTCGATTCCAACTTAATCGTTTTATTTATAGGTATATAGTTTGCATTCAATAAAACCTAACTAAACTGAAGTTCTTTTCCTCTCTAGTGGGAAGTATTGGAAGTTTGCAAAGGCAATCGTTTTCTTAAAAATATTTTCGTTCATGTCCCTTTCTAGTTGCTTTATACTTTCATTTTTTGACTAAAAATGCCTAAAATAATTATTTATTTCATAATTTTGTTTTTTTAATCAACATTAATGTTTTATGCTTTTATTTATTGTTATACATATTAATTTCTTCATTATATAATAACTCTCATAAATTTAATATTTCTTTCTTTAATTATATTTCAGTATCCTATTACTATTGATCTTTTAGCGTATCTTAAATAAAATTAACATATTTTTATAACTTTTAATAATTAACTGTGTTTTATTCATTTCATCAAATGCATTTTCAAATACATCAAATGTATTTTATTAAAATGCTTCAATTTTTTCACTTAATGTGACGTTTATGCAAAATATTTTTTAAGAAATGAAATTTTTTGTTTTTAGTAAAACCAACCATCTAAACTGAATTTCTTTTTCTTTGTGGGTGCAAGTACTTAAAGTTATAAAACCAATTATTATTAGAAAAGTCCTCCTTGATTTGTGCTTTTCTATTCTTTCTTTATTTATTTATTTTATTAAAAAGTACACAATATTTATTTTATTAAAATACTAGAATAATTTAATTATTTATTTTTTGTTTAATTTTATTCAATTTTTACTTTAATGAAAATTTATATATTTTCATGTATTTACCTCATTTATTCAGACTATTTTCTTAGAAGTATACTAAAGTTAAGTTGTTCAAAATAAAATTGTCTTCTGATATACACGTATAGTTAAAAGGTTGTATAACTATTAGTATTTATATAAATATAAAGATAAAAATTACACAAAATTGTAATAAATTTACAATAGTTCAAACTATATTTTTCTTTGTAATCTTATTCAAAGTCATTAAGTTTTTAAAGAGTAATAAATATTTTTTAAAACTAAGTAGAATAGTAAAGTAATAGAAGGCAGAAGAATGAGCAGTTTCATTTCAATATTGCACATGTATATATATCAGTGTTGTTGAAAACAGAGCTTTCGAATGATTAATTATAATAAAAGCTAAATTGAAAAAAGTTAAAATAGCATTGATTATTAGATTATTAATGTTTTTCTTTATTTACTTTCTAATTGCTTTGCTCTGATTTCTAGTTCAGAGAAAATAGAGAAAATAGTCAAATAAAGCATGGCTTAAACTAAGAAAGCAACAGCTATTTTATATAAATAATAAAATAAATAATAAATTAAAGTTTTTTAAAAAATCAACCACATACCTTCGGTATTGTTGCAAAATAGAGTATTGTCTCATAAATCAATTTCACGTTGATGTGATGTTGAGTGCATTTTATAAATTAACGAATAGAGCAAAGTTTTCATACTAATTTTTGGCAGTAATGAGGCAAATTTATCAGAATTATAATTCATTAAACACATCAGGGATATTCAGATGATCATAGATAGCACATAAAAAGCAAAATAAGAAGAGTTTTACTTTCTTTAGAGCACTGATAAGCAAAATGAGAAGAATGTTAGATTCTTGACAGCACATGAGCAAAATGAGAAGAATTTTACTTTCTTTAGAGCAAAAAATTTAAAGTGTTTCTTAAGAAATCTATATATAAATTTGTGTTGAATTACATTAAAGAAACTAAATACAAGGGAAAATTATAACAATATTAGGAAGAAGAAATGTTGATAAAAACGTATTAACTTAAGTAAAAACATAACATTATGTATTTATTTTTTTAAAGCTATATGGAACATATTGTTGTAAATAAATTTTTTAAATCAACTTGCTGTTTTATTTGATGTTTGTGATTCTTTACATAAATACTGTGACATAATTTTATATCAAATGTTTATCCTCATGAATGAGTTTTAATTTTGCCATTAATTATATTGTACGAAACATTCTCAACAATATTCTATTCAGGAAAAAGAAAGCTCTTTCGTTATTCTTTATTAGTTATATGAAATTATTTCACACTTCAGTTGTAGCCAATTTCAGTTATTTCAAGTTATTCCTCGAAAAATACGCTTGCATTTCCCATTAGTGTATATTATTCCAATACAGAAAGAGAAGAGAAAAATAATTTTTTGATTCATTTTATAAAGGAATCATATAGAATGAAAGAAAATAGAATAACCATCAGTTTATAAAAAGTGTAAAATTAAAATGTTTTGATGCACTAGAAGGTAACATTAGCAAGGTGAACCAATTTTGCATGATGCGAAATTTCAAGAGCCATTGTAAGCCGTTCCTACGTTTACCCCGTTTTGCCTTATTTGAGAGCTGTGGAAAAATCTTAAGATTTCTTCGAGTCTAAGGTCTCTAATTTGCCTTTTATACATATCTGTATTTGAGTATGTAACATTTTAAATTGAGTTTTTAAAGCTACCGATTTTGGAATTAACCAATGTTAGTAAAAGTTATATTTTTACTCAGTATTTTCATACATAGTGGAATTTATTCATTTGTTAGACAACTATCTGAAGTATCTGCCAAGATTTGCAAGTAAAATATAGAAGCATGAAACAATTTCAAGTTGCTTAACATTTCCTGGTATCAAACCCGTGATCTACAACTCAATCGTGGTTTCTTGTATGGATTTCTATGATAATGTGGTTTTAACAACAAACTAATCATAGAATGTGGTCCTATCCACTAGTTAATGGAAAACCATAACATGGAAGTCCATTTTTATAAAACTCCTGAAATTAACCTGAGTTGATTATTGTAGTTTAATATTTTGCAGGTATTCACCGGGGTGGATATTTTCAGGAGACACGCAAATATCATCCATTATTCATGAAAAGCAGACAATTTATAAAAAAGTTCAAATATCATGCGAATTCAATTATTTGGTTGTTGTTCTATCCAATTCGGGATGGTAAATGATGACCATCATAAAAAGAACGTAGGAACGGCTAACAATAGTTTTTGAAATTTCGCATCTTGCAAGCAGTGTAAGAATTATTTAGTTAGGAACAATTACAGGTCTACTTAAATTAGAGTTAAAGGAATGTAATGTATTTGCTGCTATATGAGATTAAATATCTTTATTAGTCTTTCTCTAATGAGTTTAACTTTTGAATCAAAATGAGTAAAGGAAATATCTAATGACTTTAACTTTCGCACTAAGCTAATATTTTAATAAAATTAAATGAATATGTAGTTATCCACTTTTAACAAATTTTGTCATATACTATTCCTGTAATGTCAATAAAAACGTTAAAAATAAGTTTACACATTTTACTTTTACACCACAAAAATAGTATATTAGTTTCAGAAAATCATATTTTGCAGTTCTTTGTAAATGAGTAGCAGCTCAAAGCATTGAAAAGAAGTTTTTTGAACATTTATGGTGATATCATTTAAGAAAATATTCCCAGTCTTCTATATATTTGTGGGAGTGTAAATAATTTTTTTGATCTAATAAATTTTTCAGTGCATTTCAATTTGAGTGAGAGTGAGAAAGTGAAAATGTGTTTGAGCTTATTCTAATATATGATAAATATTCAGATAAAATTTCAACAAACGATAAATAAAATTAAAATTAATTGAAAAAAATTATCAGTCATGTAAGTAGAGTCTCTTATGCAAAAATGTTTTTGATTAATAATCAAAAAAAATTCTGTTTATAATGGAGTTTTTATAAATAAATTTAAAGGAATATAATTTACAAAAGTTAGCTGAAAATTTTTAAATATAATTTAATGTTTAAATATTTTATAGTTAAAGTTTGAAGAGAGAAATATTTAAACATTATAAATTTATGGTTGTAAGATAATATTGTACAGAGCTTCGGGGTTTGTGTTGATTGAGAGTGGAGGAAATAAACTCTTTAAAATTCACAAGACTTTTATTCGTATCAAATTGTACTAAATACAGAAAATTTCAGCAATAGAAATTACAATTCCACAGATCTAACAGAGCTAATATTACAGAAAACAGCTTCCAATTACAGAAAGCTCTAATATCTCAGACAAACAACAGCGCTGATGCTCTAAACTAGCATTCAAGACTGATCATCTTCACTAACTTCTCACTGCCGCAAGAAAAACTCAGAAACTGATTCGGTCCGTGGAACAGTGGTATTTATAGCTTACTTGGCGTGAAAGTCTAGGTCTTTCTCCAAGGTTCTGGAAGCTTTCAGGTCATCTCGCTCAATAATGGCGCTAGAGCTTAGGTAATGAAATCTTCCAAAACTATCTATTTCTCTCCAATTATCTCGCCAAATAAGCCATAAATACCACAGTTACAAAGTTTGTAAAAAATATTTACAAACTTTGTAACAATATTTTACGTAAATATGCTGAAAGAGCTGATTTGTAGAGTGATATTGTATGCGATGGAAAGTAATGGAAAAACATTTTTGGGGAAATACTTCATACCTGTATTATTTGGTTACTCATCTTCATCAATCCAAGTATTCATTATTCCATTCCATTTTTTCTTCTTATCTGTTCAACTGAAAATGTGCGCAACAAAGTATTTTCATGAAAGAGTGATTGCTGTGTAAACATTTCTCAATAATTTAGGTAGATTAAACTTTATAACATATAAGTTTGTTCTTTGACTTTTTTATTTTTGTGATTTGCAAGTGCTCTTTCAGTTGGTCCTTAATCAAAAAATATGGTGATAATGTTACGATTCAAGTTATTATAATTGATTTCATATTTCTAAATTATTTTATCTGTTTTGGATAACAAAAAATTTAAATAAACTTAGTTTACAATTTATTAGTAAGTGTATTTATAGCAAATATAACGAGCTAAATAGAAATATATATTTTTGATATTTTAGTGAGAACTGAAACTATCTCCTACATTATTGCCCATAAGCTTTAATTACTCAGTTTGCAATTTAATCGAATTTTATAAGGCTGAGCATGTAATTGGGTGTAAAGATGCTTAACTAGAATTAAGTTGGAAGAAAAAATAAACATTTTTGTATAGTTATTAATTTACTCGTTTTTAATTTCGGTAAAAATATTCGCTCTTCTAATCATATTCTAGTTTAACAATATATCAAGACTTCCCATATTTACATTTTTTCCTTGAATTATGGTTTACTCATCTCCAAACAATATCTTTAAGGTATGTAATAATCTTAATCTTAAGGTAAGAAATAATCTTTAAGGTATGTAATCATTTTATCAAAATATATTCTATTTATTTTAATTAATGGAATATTTATGCTTAAATAATGTTGATAATTTTAATGTATTAAACTGAGTTTTTTTTACATTATTGGTAAATATTAATGAAAGGAAAATATCAATACAATTATTCAAATACATTTATTTTATCCCAAATATCATTAAATCAATATATTTTTGATTCAAAATGAAATTAATCAAATATTTGAGAATACTTTTAAGTATTTAGATTGTTCACAGTTACTAGAACTACTTAATTAATATTAAGCTCAGTTTCATTCATTATAATATTTATTTTAATTGAGTATCTTTGAAATTATGAAATATTTAATGTTATAAAATATGTTGGTAATTTTGCTTAAACATCCAAAATAAATGTGCTTCAAATTTCAATAATTTTAACTAAAAGTTTATTATAAGATTAATATTCTTTTAAAATAAAAATACTTTTTATTTTGTATTACATTTTCAATCTTTCCTTGTTATGTCAAATGGAAAGAAAAGGCTTTGATAAATATTCATAAGTCTTATCATTTCTCTAATTATTTAAAACTCCAAATTTTTTACTAGATCATTTGCAGTAACTGTCACAGAATTTATGAGTTCATTTAGTTATTATCTTAAGTAATTAGAAAGTACTTAACAGCATCAAATCCTGAGAAAATTAAGGAGACTGCTCTGAAGAACAAGGGGAAAGAATAAATTTTAGAGAATGTATAATTTGAAATGATGATATTTCTTTTCTCTCATGGAAGAATTGGGGATAAATGAAATGATTAATTCCTGATATTTTGATTATGATTCGTTATATATAATCAGAAATATTTCGTTAGCCATTTAGTTTTATAAGAAAATAAGGAATACATATAGATTAAAAAGTAACTGAAGACCGAAGTTACGCAAAAGGTAGATGTAGAAAGGTTACGAAGTGTACTAGGTATTGATCAAAACTGTTGTATAATTTCTTAATTCGTACTAAATATTATGAAATTCCGAAAAGGTTTTGTCTTAAATAATAGGCAATAGTCACGTAATTACGGAACAGAAAATCGGCCAAACATTCAAATCATCTCGGTAGACAAAATACTCTGTATACGAAATTCTGAAATGCGATTCCAATCCCTCGTTGTTCAACATTTGCCTGGATCAAGCTCGATACTTTCCAAGCCAATCCTAAGAGCAAGTGTTTGATAAACATTATGAAAATACCTTTAAAAGAGGACTTTGGCCCGTAAGGGACTTCTGGGCAACAGTGACGATAAAAAGGATTTATTAACTTTCTAATACCATAAAATTATATTGCATTAATTATTACCTCAATGATTTCAAATTAAAATTAAATTTTAATTTGGAATCGGATTTCAATACAATTTTGGATAAAGGCTTCAATTTGTAAAAAATTAATTTTTTGTAAGTTTGAAGAATATATAGTGTTTTATAAGAGTTGAAGTAATATATCATTTAGTTAATTTTATTTATTTAAATGTGTGAAAATTGCTTAAAATTTGATACATAATAATAAAAATAAAAAAAAATATGTTGCATAACTTTATAGATATAAATGTAGAAAGCAACCTTCACATATTATTTATCAATGATAAAATAATTCTAAATATTATAAATAACCATCAGATAGACTAAATATGTTAATTGTTCTTGAAATCAAAGTTGCATTTTACCAATATCACCTCAGAGGCAAAAATTAATAATGTTGGACCACATATTAACCAATAAATTTTCTAAGTTTTACATAAAAATAATTTGTGTATTAAAAATTATTAAAATTTTTTATATATTTTGTGTCTGGTGTAGCTGAACTTATAGCACTTTTTAAAAGAATAAATTTTTATAATGAACAAGATTTTGAGATTAAAGTTGAATTTAGTTTCAGAGCAATCTTGAAACATTCTTAAGCTTTTTTTAATTGACAGATTTTCCATAATTATAACTAATGGCATAGTTGTGTTTGTTACTGTTTTCAACAATAAATTGACAACTGTTTCGATATGACATTTAATAGATCGGTGATAAGTTATTTACTTTTTGATTATAATGTCATATTGAAGAGGCCAGTCCCAAATATCCTTTAGACTGCTCTGGTCTACTTCATGTGAATCTCCTAAAAGAGTCCGGTTTAGCTGTATTGAAATTAAAAGCGGACCACCTCATGCATCTTATCTGATTTAAGATCAGAGAGATTAGTAAGAAAAAGAAGAAAACTTTCCATGATTATTCTAATATATATATATCCCTTAATATATAAAAATAAAAGAATCTGTATAAGGTTTAGGTTAATTATAAATTACAATGAAATGTACAGAGTTCTCTAGTGAGTGTAGATTTAAAGGAAAAAATATTTGGCCATCTTATATGTTGAGCATGTAGCTAAGTTTTCTGAAAGAAATTATCTCTAGTTGAATCCAGGTATCCTTTTGGGGTTGCAAACTATAGACGTATTATTCGGGATAGTAAAAAATATTTACCAATGAGACATAATACATTAATATTGTTAACTGTAAACGATGTATTACTGAAATTCAATGTTAAATGAAGATATTCATTTTTGAAGTGACAGTTTCAGAAATATTTTTTTTAAAAATCAAATCCCATGTCTTCCCAATCTCACAATACCATACATAAATAAAATAAAAATAAAAATGTTGCATATAATACAAGATTAGAAAGAAGATTAATAAACACACACATTAAAAATTGTCTTTAATAATCAATTAGAAAGAAATGTCTATATTTGCATAAAAACACATGTTATTTTCTCTACATTTGTATATATATGATGGTTGTTTATCACTAATTACATTTCTGTCTATTGTTTAGTATGGATTTTGAAATGTAATTGCTCAACTATTGTATTTGACCACTGCAGAAAAACCATATTTAGTACCAAATTCATCAATATCCTCTGACAAAGCTTACTATATTGGTACATTACTCTATTTTTCATTTTGTTCTGTTTATTAATTTGCATCTCAATTTTTCTTTTGACATTCACTTTAATATTCATTTTTTAACAAATACTTCAAAAGCAAAACCTTCGAGGAAATATACATATTCTGGTACTGCATACATAAAATTCCTTTAGTTTTCTTAGTGAAATTTTTTATTAAATTTTCATACTGATTCGGACTTTATGTGGAAGCGGTAAATTGGAATAAAATTAACTGAATGTGTAAAAAAACTTATAAATATATATCGCTTTTAAAAAGGCTTGTCATCCTTAACTTATTGATTTTTTAATCAGCTCTATAAATAAATATTGGGATTTTCATGTTCAGTTGCTAAAAAATGATAAATGTTTCCTTCCAATAAAAATTATTTGAATTTTATTCTATCACTTTTCCCCTGCATACATTGTTTTTATATAACTTATATATTAAATTTATCTTAGTATTTTTTATTTTTTGACAAAAACGTATCTATGTGAACAGAATATTTAAGATTCGAAGCAAATATTCAGTCATTTATTAATTTAATACTCACGATTAAATGAATTAAAACGAAAAAAATATTTACGACAATATTATTTAAGAAGTTTATTTGCAGTACGTTAATAATACGTTTTATAATTATTAATTATTGGGACGCTTAATAATTAATAAAACGCTTAATTAATAAAATAATACGCTTAATAATTATTGGCTAAAACATAAAAAACATATATTAATTTATGGCCAATTTATACTTTCATACATGAAAATATTTACTTATCCACCACTTGGATTAAAAATTTATTTATTAGACAAATTTGATTTGATTTTAAGGACTAATTATGTTTGTTTATCAGTAATAACTGTTTCTCTCTTTTGTTGCAAAAAGTAGAAAAAATCGTTTTAAAAATATTTTTAAGAGAAACCAACTTTACGCAGGAAATATAATTTTGACATAATCCCAGAACTTTATTTAATTTTTCATAACTAAATGTCGTTTTAATTCAAGTTCAATAATTTATAATGCAAAAGAAATTTCTTAAATATCTCGGATATTAGGTTAGGAAATAAACTTATCTTTATTTGTGCATAAGTGAGAGGAGAATCTCGAAAATCAATTTGATGATTCTAAGTGGCTCAATTCTAAAAGAACATAAATGATTAGTTTTAAATACTATTATTGTATGAAAGAATATTAGTTCCTCTGTGAACATTTTCTTATAAAACGCAAATTATAAGCAAATGCAGTTCCATAAATAATAATAAATTAATCTTATTATTATAAATCTTTATTAAGAGTTCTGTTTCATATTTGAATAATAGACTTAAAAAATCATTATATTGGTTTGCCTTAAATTGTTTCTTAATTCACATGAGTAAATTATTCATGAAAAAGTCCGTTCAATGAAAATAAATTACTTCATTGCGTATACAATATTTCATATCTTATTAGAATTTAAAGTCTTTAAATTATTAATGAGACTTTTAGCAAACATTTTTGCGCGAATTTGGGTTTCATTTTCAGTATTAAATTAGCAGTTTAATTTTTAAGATGATTTAAAAAATATTCTTTCTTCAAGTTTTGTGTTTAGGAACTGAGAAATAAGTTTTAAATTAATATTATTCAGAAGCATTTGAACAGAAGGGCATTATTACTCTCAAAATTCATAAGAAATGAATATATTGTACAATAGTAACGCAAATTGGAATATTTATAATATATTACTTTCAATGACAAATTAAGCAATTTAAATTGAAAATAGCAAAGGAAAAAAATATTGTTTTGCAAGTTTTTAAGAAGTTACACTCATTTTATATTAGTTTTGTTTTTGTTATTATAAATATGTTTTTTTCATGAAAAGCTTAGGAAAACTTGTTGCTTAAGTTTACGTCAGCACAGTAGCGAGAAACTAAAATATTAAAGCTTAGTAAGAAAGCATTTAAAATAAACTAAGAAACTGAAAATTCTTTCCTTTGAAATATTGAACAAAGCTTTTTTTGTGCAGTGTTACTGGCATACATTTTATTCATGCAAGGATACATTTTACCAATGACGTCAACGGAATCTCCAATCACTTCTTGGTTTACGTCAGCACAGATGCTCCAAATAAATTATTCCTATTTTTTGAAAAAAAGATTGCAGGAGATTAAGAAATAAAAGATCTATTTTAAATACACAGATCTAAAAATCGTTGAAAAGAAAAATTTGTTTAATATGCTCTTTATATATATCTCTATATATATATATATATATGTATATATATATATATATATATATATATATATATATATGTATGTATATATATATATTTAACCAGAATACTTATGAATAAAAAAGACAGTTTAAATCCGCTCCGCATGCATCAAAATATAATACTAGTTATCAGTTTTTTTTAAATAGAAACGTAGATGTCTTAGTATTTATATAAAATATTTGTTAACTTTATAAAAAAACTAAATTTTTTAAAAGTGTAAAATTTCAGACCTCCTAATTCTCAGAGTAAAAATTATGAGAGTCCATTTAGCTGAAGCAAATGTGACCAAATTATATCAACTTTTAGGGGATTTATAAATAAGAACCACAACTCTGCTCAGTATGCAAACGTTGGGTCCTACAGATTATGAAATTATTATTTGCAAGTACAAGTGGCATTCCAAAACAAAGTGAAGCGGAAATTTAATTATCAGTGCCCAAGACACAGCCATTAGCACCTCTCCAACAAAAGCCCTTCAGCTTTCAATTTCTTCATTGACGAATCAAAAATAGACAATTGCGTGAATACATCATTCACTTTATTTGATGAGTGAATTCCAAGAAACTCATACATATCAAGTTAAATTTTATTCAATTAGTTCATTTTCTCAAGTAAAAGCAATAGTTCTAGAGCTAGTATTAGACTATGCAATCACCTGTATCCTGCTCAACTTCACCATTTGAAGTGATAGTAATTTTATAATTCAAGTAACAGATTATACAGAAAATAATTTACTTCTGTTCATTAAATTCAAGATAATAAATACATAAAATCAAAGATACTACTGTAAGACACATAAGAATACAGGCACCTCTGGGGAATTCATATTAAGTGGATCAAGATCTATGTATATTATGAAGGAAATGAAAGGGTGGACTATCTTGTGAAACAAGTAGTAATAAAAATAGCATCAAATTTATTGAAATAAAATGGCCAAATATCTCATATGAAATGTCTTTCTCAAGGTGAATTTTACACTCCTGGCCACCTTAAATGCAACACCCTGAAGGAAGTACGCGATAACATGAAATTTAGAACATGCATTAGTGGATGGGAAATATGCAAATAATTAGAATTTCAGCGCAGACGCACATCACGCGTACTTGTGGCACCACTTCAAAGCATAATTTAAGGCTTGAAGATTTCAAATTAATATTTGCAAGTACAAGTGACATTCAAAAGCGAAACGAAACGGAAAATTTATCATCAGTGTCAAAGAAACAGCCATTAGTTCGGCAATTGTGTTTTTCTTGTGATCTTTCATTAAAAAACGATCAATTATGCCTCGTAGAAAACAGCGATCATTTTTTAATCAAGTATACGAGTTCCACAACGGAAGAATATTGGCCTACCGACATTGTGGATTATCTTTCAGAGAAATCGGTAGCCGTGTTGGACGATACTGACGGACCGACACGTTAGATTGCATCCACCTCAGTGCATCATTTCAAGGGATGACCGGCAAATTGTGCGCATGACAGTAACGGATCACTCAGCCACATCACGAACCATAGCACAGCACATTCAGTCTATAATACACCATATAGTGTCTGAGCATATCATTCGACGCCATTTACAGCAGAGTGGTATGTTCGAAAGATGTCCTATGCTTCGTCAACCTTTGACACAAAACCAAAGACGTCTCCGCCACCAATGGTGCGATGAAAGAAAGATGTGGACGGCAGAATAGAATAAAATTGTCTTTACTGACGAGTTACGCTTCTGTCTCAAAAATTACGATGGTAGCATTTAAGTCCGGAGACACCGTGGAAAGAGGATGCTGAACAGCTGCATTATGCAACACTGTTCTTCACCGGGTATTATGGTACGGAACGTTGTTGGATATCACTCTCGTTCTCCTCTAGCACGCATTGCCGGCACTTTAAACAGAGAGCGCTACACCTCTATGGCGTTGGAGCCAGTTGTCCTTCCATACCTTCAGCGCTTGCCCACAGACAAATTTCAACAGTATAATGCTCGTACAACACGCCTTTTCCAAGGATTCTTCGTCCATCACCTGATTGAATCGCTTCCATGGCTGGGTCATTCTCCGGATCTTTTGCCTATAGAAAACATGTGATCCATGGTTGTTCTACGATTGACTCTGACATGCATCCAATACTTCAGATATACATCCTGAGCTACCACACTAGATCAACTTTGGCAACGTATGGAAACTGCTTGATCTTCTGTACCCCAAAAACACATCCAAAGTCTCTTTGAATCAATGCCGAGGCGCTTGGCAGCGATGATCTCCAACAATGGTGACTACTCTTGCTACTGATTTTGGCATTTCACAGAATTGCGAGTTCTTTAAACAGCCAGCACTTCTTCTCCGAGGTGTTGCTTTACCTTCAGGGATTGCCCATAGTCATATTTGTACAAGATAATGCGCTATCAAATATGGCACGCGTTGTCGTTCTTCATCAATCGTCAGATTGAATTGCTTCCCCGTCCGAGAGAAAACATGTTGCTCTACGAGTGACCCAGATTACATCTCCAGATCTCACACCAGTTCAACTTTAGCAACGCGTGGAAGCTGCTTGGTCGACTGTACCCCAAGAACACAACCAAAGTCACTTTTAATCAATGCCGAAGCGTGTGATAGTGGTGATCTCCAACAATGGCGACTAATATGGCTACGATATTGGCAGCAATCACGCTACACAGAAGTCTATAAATTTAATCACTTGATACTTGGTCAACATGTTATCTACAAAAGAAATTTGGTGGTGACATCTGTTGTCTTTCTTGGCATTGCAATTTGGTTGGCCAGCAGTGTAAATCAATAGTAAATGCATTGGATCATAGCAGAACAAGGGTGATGGACTCGCATTCTTCTTTCTAACGTATCCACACATTATTTTACCATTAATAAATATCTCAAATATTTCACTTTCGGCCACGGTCTATTGGCAATAAATGATTCTTTAGAAATGAAACCTACATATTTTCATTTGATAAAGAAGGTTTATTGACTACATCTTCGATAGTTTCATTATAGAATACAACTATGTAAGATTTCCATCAGATATTTCGTCTACCCAACATCTGCAGTTTTGTATCAGTAATATACATTCTCAGCAAAGTAATGTAATAAAAAAAGCAATATTATAAAGGTCCTTATATACTTGGACTTGAGAGTGTGCCTACTGACTCCAAACTTTCAGCCAAGAGCCGATGATTTAGTGGACTCTATCCAACATTTTTCTACTTGTCAGTTGGGTAGAAATGGCATGTGTTTTTTAATTTTTGGTGCACAAAAAGAACTTTCGTTCTCGGTTTACTGGTCACGATATCAAGAATGAAAGTAAATACTGCTCGTGCTTATCTGCTGGACTAATCGTAATCTTGAAAGAATTGAAGGATCATTGAAAAGCAGTAAAGTGAAATGTTTACTGACCAAGTCCATCCTAAGATGAAAGCATTGTTTTCTTCAGCAGATGTAATTTTTCAGAATAATAATACAATTATCGATACCGCCGGACTTCAATTATGGTTGGATGAACATGAGGATAACACTTTAAACTTATAGTTTTCTCTGTCCATCTAACGACTTCAATATAAATAAATAGTTGAGCTCTATTTTAGAGCGTTCATTACGGGAATCAATATAATCAACTTGTATTTTTCCCAGAACTTTCAAAATATCTCCTCAAAGAATGGTACAATATTTCTTTAAGCACTGTTTAATACTTTCATGAATCAATTCTTAGGCACATAGTTTTAGATGCCAAAGGTCTGCACCATACTAATAATACTAATAAAGGATTCTTTATAAATCTAACTTCTTTTCATTATTGTTGATAATCTCCTTGATTATACAAATGTTATACATATACATACATACATACATATAACATACATATGTATATAAATAATAAGTGATGTAAAGTTAAATGAAATAATATTTATAAAACTTCAAATAATATAAATAATATTGTATGGTGAGAAAATATTGTGGAACTGTTGAATCCAGGATAAAAAACGCTGCTTGGAAATCATTCAAAAATATTTGTTGTGGATTTTGTTGCAATAATAAAATAGTGTGTAATCTTCTGATTTCAAACAAAGGAATGGGCTGTAGCTTGTGTTCCTAAATTCATTTTTAGGACTCAAATTAAGATTTTTACCCTTAAAATTTGGAGGCTATCTCTGATGAAATGTTACATCAAGATATTGAGATCATAAAAAAGATGTGCACACACACACACAAAGTAAGGGTGTCCCAGTATGTTGACCAACTACTGTTGGAAAATGAGGCGGGACATCTCTTATGAAATACAGTAGAAAAACAAAATATACCACTTTTTTTGTAAACCAGAATTAACTGAATATTTATCAGTAAGTGTTTCCTAAGTATTAATTCCTTTGGAACATTAAAAATGTAACAAAAAAATTCTGCCTGATGAGGAAAATCATAGCACTTATTTAAACTCAGCTGGGATTAGTTAATAAGATTCAGTTTATTTAGTCCTCGAGAAAAAATGAAGTTTTTTTTATGGTAAACCAATGTAATTATGTATTCTGTTATCATTTTTTTTATAAACACTGTACTTGATAGTCTAACTTAGCTTTTATATAAGCTGGAAATATAATGAAATATAAACTAGATACACAAACATTTCCTTTAGAAATCCCAGGAAATTTCATGCTACGTTGATCAATAATTATATATTAAATTTATATTTTATTAAATTAAATAATAAATCTATCTACACTATCAACAAAAGTGGTAAACGTGAATGTATGTTAAATTTAGACATTGATTTGATAAAAAAAGATTAAAATGAAATTTGAATTAAACTATTTCATACAAAATATGTAACAAATTGATAGAATTTTAAAAACTCTCCATTCATCAGTTTTTTTTATTAAATGATAAATTCTTACCAAAAAATATTTAAAAATTAAAATTATTCTCATATCTTAAGAAAATATTTTAATATATCTTTAATGTGTGTGGCAATTAGTGCCACAGACATAATAAAAAATTTGCGGTGTTTTTCAGTTATAAAACTTTAGGTTCATTTCAAAATTCCGCGTGCCGTCGCTGAAGGAAATATACCTGAAAGCTTAATGGACGGGATGATACGTGTGAAAGAACTGACCTCTGACGGGGAGAATGTGGATGAAAAAGCTGATAACAAACGAAAAGTTTTTACTTGACGAGTGCTCTGGGACAGATAAGAATAGTTTATTTTATATTATATATGATATTTTCTTTCCTAGAAAGAATTTATTTCTGCATTCGTTTTATGGTGAAATTGAATTTTGGTGAAATATTTGCTGTGAAAAATGATTACTTTCTCTGAGTCTATCAGCTGTTGATTTTCCTTCAACTCTCATCGTTCCCAAGAGGCAAAAGAATGTTTTAAACATGGTAGTAAATTTAAAAACATGCATATTTTGTTTCTTAAAAGTGCTATAAACTTCTCAATTATAAATTTTATATCTATTTATAAATATAAGAATACTAATTTAAGTGAAATATTGTGAATATATATAATATTTAGAGTACATATGTATAAAAGAATTGTTACTTTAATCCCGTTTATATAAACTTATAGCTACTAAAATATATTTCATTCTTCAATTTTTTCAATGATTTAACTAATTTTGTAATATGCTTTAAAATCAGCATTATTTTTGAGATAAAACTTAATCAGAAATATGTAATTTTTCTGAAAAACAAAGTAAATGTCTTAACAAAAAAATTTGTTTTAAAATTAGTAAATTTTGATTAAATATGGGTAAATTGTAAGATATGATAAATGTAAGATATGATAAATTGTAAAAATACAAAAATTGAGAATAAGTTTGACTATATGTTTCCAGAAAAAAATTTATATAATAAATTTATTTCTGGAATATTCTCATAACAATAAATGTGACAATTTTCATTTCAAATTTTTAGATACAAAATAATTTCACCTATAAATAAAATTCTAAACTAATTTTAAGCATTTTAATCCAGTATAAAATTGTTTCAAATTTAAAATGTTTAAATTTTGTAATACTGATTGTGTTTCTGGATGACTATTTCTACCACACTAAGCTTCTGAGTACGAAAATGCTCGATAGTTATGTATTCTCTAAATTTTGAATCATGTTAAAAAAATGAAGTCAACAGCTGAAATCTCCTCTAAAAGTGTTATGATTCCAACGGAGAATATCAGATTGTTTGGAAGTTTAAGATTCATAGAAAGTTTCTGAACAATATTTTTCTTATAGTTTAGTGGAATTTAATATGGAATATAGAATTTTTAGGCATGAAAAGGGGACCTTTTTACAATATGATACCAAATCTGGGGTGCATGTTATTTAAAATAATCTTTGTTAACATTTTTAACCACAGAACGTGATTAGAAAATTAAATAATTACAAAATTAATCAGGAATTCTTTCGCTTAAAAATTTAAAAAATTAATATTTGAATACTTTTCATTCTATTGACTCGATGCACAGAAATCTATTTTAATAATTAATTTCCTTTAAATTATTGTCATTTTCACGTATTTAAAAAAATCCACAGAAATTCGTTGTAGACAACATAAATTAATCAGTAAATTATAGTTACTTAAAATTTGAACAAGTAATTTTCCGAAGCGGAAGTTGAGTTATTGATTCAGGGAAACGACAAGTAATACATATTCCTTGGCTGCGTAAAGTATTGCTCCCAACTTTCTTCTTTCCACATAATAGCAAAGTTGTTAACTGCTCCGAAAATATAATTATCCATTGTTTAACGGAGGCAGTTTTCTGCTCCCTCAGAGCCTCATTAAGAGTGTTTGCCATCAGGGACAAACCCGAAATGTTTACAGAATGAAGCGATTATTTGCACAAGAGAGGCACAAAGTTGTCTTCAGCAGAGAGGAAAAAAAGAAATGATACTTACACAAAATTGTAAAATACTTTCAGAAACACAGAAAGAAATACAAACTTTGCTCTTCCTATAAGTTAGTTTACCTTGGAATAAATTGCTTAAATAGTTTCCAATAATAATAAAATTTTTACCAATTTAGGCAGCAAAAATTATAAATAATTGAATTTACAAAAATATGCTAATTTTAAGTATTTGATGAGTTTTAGGTAATATGTAAAATTAATTGTATTAATTATTAGCTTAAAGAAAAATTAAATTCTGTTTTATTCAAAAATTAGCTGAATTTGGAAATTGTAAATTTTTTTAAATAAAAATACTTTTAAATCTTTATTAATTTAATAGTTATTGTAATGTGAGTTTATAAAAAAACATTATAATAATATTTTGCAACTTTACTTTATTTAGACGAATTTACAACTGCAAAATTCATAATGCCCATAATTAGAGGACCTAGTTTCAAAAGTTGCTATAAATATAGCAAAATTATAAATTTTGTGTAGAACACACATTGAAAAGAAAATGAATGCCTCAGTATAGAATCAGTAAAGTGTTGGATGTAATTTTTAAATTAGTCCACAATATGTCTTCTTTAATGGGTACAGCATCCCACCCCAGTTGTTTCACAAACATGAACTAGACGTCTTTGATTCTTGACAGTTCGATAGAACAAGCTGATCAAATGTGAAAAAGATATTTCGAAGATTGTGCGACACGTGTAGTTAGGCTTTGAAATATGTCTGATATTGAGAGCTAAAGATATGTGAGGACCATTGGCTCCTACATCTCAGAGATGCAGTTCTGTCTTTTCATTGTACTGGCAAAGCGTATTAGATGAATGTTGAAGTCCAATATCACTTCAAATGATAATACCGGTTTCTGGTATAGTGAAGCAATGCACAATTCAGCTATTCAGCTGTCTTTTCTCATGGCGTCTCCATAACTGAATTTGATATCTCAGTGTTGCAAGCAGAATTGGTTGGTCAGGAAAAAAAAGGTCGTGGCATTCCGTCATATCCATTGTTCATTGCAACATTGATGGCACATACGCCTTTATAGTTCGTGATGTGGATGAGTGACACATTAATACCCTGCACATAAGATGACTGTCAACAAGCAGTGGTGTAACGAGATAGGTGCAATTGATCCCTTCTGACCACCATTTCTTCTTGCAGACACCATTGTTGTTTGGTTTCTACCAATAAGTATACACATTTAACTGAAAGGTTTTATCGATTTCTTTAAAGGAGGATATCTGTTTTTGTAATGAATGACATGTATTTCTCTTAAGGATCACACGCAATACATAAAGGCTACTATCCTTACTCGGTTGAACTTCGTAAATTTCTAGAAAAACACTCGAATCTTGTATGAGACATTGTTAAACATCTGAAGTAAAAAAAGTCCACGATAATATAATTGCCGTATTTCAAACCACAATAGACATTTTTCCCTTTATACAGTGCTTGCATAAGGCATTACATATGCCTGTGGTGAGCATATGTGCTTCTAATATTGATTTATATATCTTATCTCCTGTAATATATGATGTGCTTTGCACTTAGGGTTTTAATTTTGGTATCCAGAGTTGTGAAAATAAATATCATAAATGCTACTCAGTTGGCTCATATAATCATGTAATAAAAATCAAGTTAACTAAAGACCACTAAATAAATCAATGTTTTTTCATTCTATCAATGGCTGTAATTTTAAGATATGCTACAAAATCATAAATTTATTACAGTATAAGAAAATACTGAAACAATATTATAACGAAATATTAAAACGAGTATAACGCATGCTCAATAATTGCTTAATAGTATATTAAAATGAAATATATAAATTTTAAATTTACACCTAAATTTTTGAAAAGAAATTTTTAATTTAAATATAAAAAGTTGACGGGTAAAAAGTTTACCTAATTTCTTCCTTTACATAATATATTTTGTTTAATTTTTCTGAATGCAACACACAAACACTTTTCAAAGTTATGCACACTATAAGGAATCATAATATAGTGTAAACAAGTTTTTTTTGCGCTTAAATTTGTTTTTTGAACCAGAAATTCAGTCTTATAAATACTGATTCACTAGTAAAGTGTTTAATTTTCTAAGTATTCAAATTTTTCTATCATTCATAGGAAAGATATTTTTATGATGTCTCAAAAGTTTTTATTCTTCTTACAAAATTGAAAAAGATTTGTTTCTATTAACATTACATTTTTCTTCAAATAGATTCGTATTTATTATTTTCAACATTTTACAAATTATTCATTAGTCATTCACGTATTAGCTTGTACCACAATAAATTCAAACATTTAGGCTCTTTATTTTTGTTTCTCTAAAAATTCTACACATCAAAGTGCACAGGCTTCCAAAAGTTAAGGAACAACAGGTTTATTCTGATTAGTTTGCAAATAAATGAATTTAGACACAGCAAAAGTAGATGACAGGTGCATAAAAAAGGTTTGTTTTGATTGTAGCATACAATCAAAACAAACCTTTACACAATAAAAACACATAAATGATTTATAACGAAAAAGCAATATCGTTAGAAATGACCATTCTTAAAAAATAATCGCAGTTTTATGTGGCTAAATGTCATAGAAACATAACAAAAAGAGTTTTAATAAAGATATCATCACTAGCTTGAATGCTCTGACAGAATCAGATTTTTACTCTGTCAATTAAGTTGTCGATTGCCGAAATTGTTGAAGCGATGTCTAGGCACAAAATAAGCTGCTTTTCATCTTTCTTACAGATCTTGGAGGAAGACTTAAAGAACAACTTGCCTATCAAGATAGTTTCACAGATACTGAGTGGAATTCAAAGATGGAAATTGAGCTGGTTATTACATATTCGCTCTAAACCAAGACACTTAAGATATTTCTCAACAATTACAGCTCGATGAAGTCTTGCGTTATGGTTCATCAGAAATCATTGCCAATTGCACTGGTGACTAAAAAGTGTCCCAGATTTCTTTCTAAAAATGAATTGTGATTCTAAATTGAGAATGCCAAGGTTGTTACTGTGAATATCTTATAAGTACAGCATTTTATCAACTATTACCTATATTAATACTTCAATTCAATTTCTATAAGCAATTCATTTTTTCTACTTTCTACACATTGGTATTTTTCTATTAAAGATGCAACAATACTTATGATGAAAATGAAATTTAAAATAATTTCAATGAAAGATATTGAAATTTATTTGCTACAAGTCATCAAAACTTTTATGATGAATACTTAATAAAAGATAGTTTTATATAAAAGACAGTAATATACATTTAAAAAAAATTGTGATTATTTTGCAAGATATTTTACATTTAAATAACTCACTTTATATATTTTTCTATTACAATTTTCTACTAAACACTTTTCAGAAATATCTTTAATATAAATACGTACTTTTCCAATTAATTTATTGTTTCTTCCTTAAAATGTCTTCACAGCAAAGCTTTGACTTATAAGTCTATTATAAGATCTTCTTTTTTGCATATTTATAAGCTAGAGGCTTATACTGTTTTATAATTTTTATAATTATAAAAATATTTAAATCATTTAGTTTTTTTGTATAAAAGAAATTACATTATATATACAACCACATATTTCAGCTAAAATTTAGATTGAATAGAAATTTCTATTTGCGTTTAGATGCATAGAATTTTCAGATTGTTGTAGTTTGTTTGAATTAATATGTGTTCAAGGTATGCATATTTAATGCACTTTTGTCCCGTAAATAACATGAAATACTTAGCGTATAATGTCTCTCCCAATATCATGGAGAATATATACTTTCTTATTTATTATTTCATTATTGTTTCAAGAGTCCATTATATGTATTTATTAGCTTGTTTTGGAAGCTCATTATTAAGATTAATTTGACAAAATTCATGCCGTAAGAATTTAGTATTATTTCTCATGAGGGAACTAAAGAGGAATACATGTAGAAAATTCTTGTAAGTAATGTAACTGATTGTAACAATACCTTTAATAATAGTCTTTAACTAAAAATAATTCAATTAAATGTATTTATATCAAAGGAATAAGATATTTTTTATAGAAAGTAGCCAGCAAATATGAAGGAATATTTATAATACTTTACTATATATAACAAATATTTGTATTGCTAACAGTTGAGAGATAAAAAACACAAATTATTAATTGTTTATTAAACATATCAGACTTTTAAAAAAATAAAATTAAAAATGTAAAATATACAAATATTTTAATCATTTTTCAAATCATAATTATATATTTCCATTGATATGCTGTGCATTATTCAATACTGTGAGTATTTTTAAATGTAAAATGTATCAAACATTTCTTCAAGTAATTTTAGTTTCTTAAATGACGAATTAAACGAAAAAAATAGTGAATAAATTTTAACATATATCTTTAAAATAGATTGACTTAATTTTTTTCATTTTTTAATCATATTAAATTTCTTATGGGTAAAAATTAAGAAAATACCTTACGCCAGTTTTTGTCCTTTAAAATATAACTAAAGAGCAAACGAATGTCATTTTAGACACTTTGTATTTCATATAGTGAATTCGTATTTATCATTTTTCTCAAAAAAATATTTATATGTTACTTTGAGAGATAAATTAACAAGAAATTAAATGGGATCAAATACATTCACAAGATAAAAAAAACATTTAGTATATTCCACCCAAATGCCTAAACTAATAATGTTTAATATTAATTGATTTTTATTTCGAATTTTAAATGAATAGTTGTAAGCGTTTCACAAAAAAATGTGCAGATGATATGGAAAACAATTGAAAAAACTATGTTCTAATTAGAATTAAAAGTATGTGAATCATACTAGCAAATAATATAATAAATTAGACAAATCAAATCATCGTTACTGAATGTCAATTTTTTGTTTAAATTTTAAACAGAATTAATTTAACATAATTTTACTCTCCCATATGAACCATTACAGCCTTTTACTAAAAAGAAACTTGATACGTAGATTAGTTAAAGGGCACAATCACATTGATATCCCTGCCAACGAGATAGCCGATGAGCTCGCTAAAGAAGCCCGTAATTCTTTTCAGCCACCCAAATGCTTGAATCTTATTGACGCCAATGTAGCTGCTAACCGAAAATTAATTTTCCAGAAAGTTAAAAAGTTTTCCATTCCTGAATTAAACAGTGACAGAACCATTTCAACTGTAATAACCAGACTTAGATCAAAATACTTGAAAGTTATGGGAATTTCTACAGATGGACAAAGGAATTATATATATACACCAGACTTTGTCTTCCCTGCCCGTATAATACCAACTGTCTCTACAACACATCTTCAGCTGTCTAGTAATGCTAGGCAGACTTTTTAACATCAGCATAGAGGATCCCGTGGAGCTCCTTTTTACAGATAGAGCTGTAGATATTGCACAGCTGATTTCGACTGCTTCGGGGACATTTAGGGTTTTGCATGTACTCCATGGACACGACATCATCATTAAGTGGCACAATATACTTGAAATCTAATAATTTTACATTCAAAAGCTACTAATAAGTGATAGTCACAAAATATCGTAACATTACTCCGAACTTAAATTAATACATGTAGACAAAAAACATTACAAAATAACACAAAGACAAAGCTCCTTACAAAATAAAAAAAAGTTATTGTACATTATGTGTGTGGGAATGTTTTAACCTATCAATCAATCATTATTTCTCATATCTACAATATATTTCTACAATTACATTTTTAAATTTCTCTGTATTATAAAAATTGTTATTCTTTTTAATTAAAATTCTTTTATTTTAAATTACTATTTAAATTAATTTAGTAAATTAATTAAAAATCAATAAAGAACTCTAATAAAATGTGAAGTGTTATTTTCTATCTCTAGAATTTAAAAAGAATTTAAATTTCCATATATTATGGACATTTATCAGTTTAATTTCAAATCAATTTAAGCAATATTATCAATTTATTCTATCATTTGAGGTCAGAATAAGCTGCTGAACTAAATTTCAAAATTTGCCACTTCTTAGACATCATATAGTATATATCATTGTAGCATTCAATCCATACTTGGTTCTAAATACGAATACAATGTTCACAGTGGTAAAAATAATCGTTATCTTAGTTTTTCTAACGTAATCAGATCATCTGACGTAATCAATACAATACATCATATGTTACTTCTTTAATTAATTTGTATAAAGAAACATTGCTGTTAAGTGAAAAGAAAATCTTCATTCTCTTTTTACTAATATGAAACATGGAATGAACTAAGTTTCATATTAGCCACTGTATAATTTAAAATTAGTATGATTACTATAAGTAAGCATTTCTGTTGAAGTGCTTGCATCAAAGATTTTCAAGTTTACTCTTTTTAATAGTTCTGCTCATAAAAAATAAATGAAACATCAATAAAATTCACTGTCTATGAAGAATTTTTCCTGATTGCAAAATGTTTTATATGTTAATTCTTTATAACAGTCTTCAGGTGCAAATGCTATATATTATCTTTGCAAATAGTACAAATTGTACGCTCTATAATTCTCTAGCAACATATTCCCTTCAACAGTTAATTTATTCAAAAATTTTCTGTTCCTTGCATTTAATAATGTATGAAAAGTGTAAAGTAATTATTTTTATTTATTTTACTATGTTCAAAGTCTGAAAATTATGTTATTTAAAGCTAATGTTTTTGATTAATTAGCAATTGAGGATAATAAAGATTGATAAAAAATTATTAATTTCAATGGCAAGTTTATTTATTTATAAGCTTCAATTTGAAATATACATTTTAAGTGTGTAAACGGTAAAATATTTAATTTTACATTGAATCATTTACTCAAAACTATTCAGTATCAAGTTAATATTATGCAATTGAATAATCGTTGTCATATTTTCTGAAAATATTAGAACTTTCACATGTTATGCTTCTATGAAACACAAATACGAAAAGAGAAAATATTACAATACAAGTCCTTAAGTCATTTGATTATCCAAAATAGTTTATAAGAGACTTATTCTCGGAAAATAACCTGCATTTTTTTACAATAGCTTTAAGTAAAATACTTTTTATTTGACTAGGCAAATTCTTTCTGGGGAAGAAAGTATATTTTGTTACTGTACCAGCTTTAATTTTTTTAAAAAAAAACCTTACACTTCCAAAAATTTCCTTTGAATTTTCAAAACAGGAGCAAAGTAATTAACTCTAATTTCTGCTATCTTGCTAAAACCATTTCAGTAAATTAAGAATGAAGAACTAATGAATAGTTAAAAATCTTATTTGTTCGAAAATTTTATGAAGAAAATTTGCTTTATCCTTGTAACAAATCCTTGTTTCGGATTCTTCTTGTAATAATTATTGGAATAGTCATTATCACCTAAACATGTTTAATGCTCACTTGTTCTATAAAACAGTTTCATTGAAATTGAATATGGTGAAAAGGATATTTTTAATTGATTAACTGAAGTATTACAATAAAATGCAGCCCTTTCTAATTAGTTGTTAAATAAATTTATTGTTGTTGCATATCTCCAGCGTTTAGCAGTGCTAAATCATAACGATAAAATTTGTCACTCTTAGAAAATCTAACAAAAAAATTGGATTTGGGAAAAAATCAATTCTGGTAATTCCCAAGCAATCTAAAATACGATCAATAGTCTCCTGATTTAATTATAAATACATCATATTTATTATATTTATAATAAGTATATCATATTTTCTTAATAGCAAACAAATTTTTTTATGAAAAATTTTATTTTTTTAAAGATAACTAAAATCAAGCTCATTTATTTTAACCTCGAAATAGTTTTGACCAAAGAGATTTTGGTGCAGGGAAAGGTCAAATAGTTGATTTGTGTGTAAGTCGTTTCAGTAAATTTTATGTCTACATTTATCCAATGTTTTTGTTTTCTATTGACTGAGACGAAAACACATATTATTAAAAATACATATATTTAAGAATTTCTACACTCATAACAATTTTGGCTGCTTATTTGAATTTACATAGCATATTTCGATGGAAAATGTCGTTTCTTAAAGAGACACTACGAAAAACAGTTAACTGATTAATGTTCTTAAAATTATTAGTTAACTGAAAAATGCTCTAATAACTAAATGTAAAATATTTTATTAATTTCAAGTGAGAAAATGATTATAATAACGTTAAATTACCTTAAATTTATTTATAACATTATGTGTATTAAGTATAAAAAAACTTATCATAGATCAATCATAGTCAGCTAATTTATTGATAAACTGTGTAATGTCTTGTAAGATATTGGAGTAACCTTTATACTCATAATTTATTCGGGTATCAAAGTAATATTTTTAAGGATTTCTTAATATTATACATTAAATCAAGCAAACAGGATTAAAGATCAATGTACATGAAAATTCTAATTACATTGTGTAATTATATTTTTGGGTGTATTTTAACAATTATAAAATCTTTATTATTTAATACTTATTAGTTATTTTCATCGTCACAAAAATAAATTTTTAAAGATTAAATACATTATTAAATACATTTTTAAAGATTAAATACAGATTAAATACATACATTTCTAAACCAAAAATAAAATTTAATTTCTATTGTGAAAGAAATCATAAAATACCATTATACATTTTAAAAGTTTACTGAGCATTAATATATATTGGACGAATAATATTATAAAATTTTGTCATTATAAATAAGTTACAAGCAGTCTTACTTTATCAAAATCAAATTAAAATGGTAATTTTGTGACACTTTCTCATCAAATATTAAACTTAATTTCCAAGTTTTTATGTGATTTTTATCCTAGAAAATACATTAATTAAGAAAACGGTACCACTTTAATAAACGTGACTTATTAAGATTTACGTGCTTTAGTTTATTTAGAAACACCATTATAAAGATACATAACTTGTTTTGAGCAATATTTAAAATCTCGGATATTAAAGAAACATATGCAGTTTCCACGTAAAAGCAATTTAATTTAAACTAACATATGACATAAAATTAATATAATTATGTACAAAAATAGCTAAGTTTCATGAAAAATTTTTACGTTTATTTTTTAAAATTTAAAATTTTAAACTAAAATATTCAAAGTTTATGAATTTATTCATCATTTTGTATATTTGGTAATAAAGTACTGCAACGTAAGAATAATGTTAGCAATGCCTCATTAATTATGTTATCGATCTAAACTATTAAATTAGTTTCTTTTAGAAACATTTTGAATGTGTGGAAAAAGTTATTTTATTTCAAATTGATTTGTTATGAGTAATGCATTTGTATATCAATTATATGGGAATAATTTAATGTATATGTTTCCTGAAGTGTGATTTGCAGTTTTAATATCTAACAGTGGGACTAGAAGTACAAATTTTTTTTCTGTTCTTTTTAAGAATTCTGTCTTGGGATTGGACAAGTCAGGTGGCAATTAATTTCTCTGGATAACTATGAAGATATATATATATATATATATATATATATATATATATATATATATATATATATATATATATATATATATATATATATATATATATATATATATATATATATATATATATATATATATATATATATATATATGTATATATATATATTTATTTATTTATTTATTCGTAAAATGCATACATAGAATTTGCAAAACATCATTATTGCAAATAATTTGTAATCCAAGAATATTTTTTACAACATAGTTTATTGCAATTCACATGTAACTTATTTAAACTCATGAGTGGTAATCTCTTAATCTCTTTATCCGTCAATATTTATAAAATTATTTGATTTAAATATTTAACTTTAATATGTCAAAATAAATAGATTTATGATTGAATACCTTGCAATCGATTACTAGATTGTCTACACAATTATTACAATAAAGATTATAAAAAAAATTTACTGATATTTTCATTTTATCATTAAGAGAATGAAAAAAATCTATTTAATTATAGTTTTGACAAATATAATAATTTTTATCCAACTCGTTGGGAGATATATTTTCAAAATTTTATCTCAATTTACTTTTATAAAATTCACAACAAAACTTACCTACGAATATGTTTAATACTAATTAATGGATTATCTCGTAATATTCACTTTTGGATTCTTAAGGAAATTTTCAATGATTGAAATTTTTTTACATAAATTTAACATCATTGAACATTATTTATAATACGATAAATAATTACGGATTCTCTCACTATATATGTTTAGCAATCTAATTTGCATTAATTTTCAAAATCTGAGAGTTTTAATTTTGTGTCATTTGTATTTAGTGACTGAAATATTGGTACTCCTATATACTAAACATTATAAGTTATTTATCAATTTTGTCAGACCAGTATTTGCTGAGATAAAACACTAATGTATTTAATTTTAACTGTTCATAATAAGTAGTTTTAAGAAGGAAATTAATTTAACTTACTGTCTATCAAGATTTATTTGATACACGGATACTAGTAAGATTAGTCAAAAGGGAAAACAAGTTTTATACCAACAATAAATGCAGTTTTATTATCAATAATTTGGAATTGCTAATAATGGGCAACGTTTAGTATATACTCTACAGTAAAATATATCAATTTATTCAAACTTATTTAATTTATTTTTTAATAAAATATATTGAAGTTTCATTTTAACTACAATCGATTTTTATATTACTTATAATACAATATAATACAGACAATTAATGTATACAGTTAATAATTAATTAATGCAAAATAATGTAAAGAAAATTATAAAATATTAAGTATAAAATTTGCTTTTTTCGTAACTACCAAATAACTATTTCATTACACATTTGAAAGAAAAAACTTTCATACATTATTATTGTCTTCATTTAATTTAAATAATATATGTTTGGATGAAATAAGATGTAGTATTTTGTGTGTGTCTCTTCACACATATGTATCTCTATTAAATAAAAAAATTCATTCTGTTTCTTTTCCATTATTACAAATAAGGAATATTTAGAACGAAGCGAAATCGCTTAGTTTTAAAACTTGAAAGAACAAGTTTTTATTCACATTCATTACATACAAATTAATTAGTTATAAATTAAAGCAATTTAAACTAATCATCTATTAAGTTAAATAAATGCGTTATGCAAAAAATTATGTGTTTAGAATTGTTAAAAGTCATAAATTTGTAGAGTTAATTTAAAAAAATTAACGGTAAAAAATTTAAAAATTCTCTAAACTAAAAGCACTTTTATGGTGTTTGGAATATTTAATTAAATAACAGGCATTTGAAAAATTTCACTTTAAATTATAAACACTGCTACATGAAATATTTTGCAGTTCTTTCTATGAGAAAAAAAAATTAAACGCTTTGTGAAAAAATAAACGAAAAGAAATAAAACTTTCGTATATTGCTTTCCCGTAGAATACGTTCATAAACTTAAGTTTCTTCTGTCGAAATACATAATTTATAACAAAAAGTATTTAGTTTTCTCTATGTATGCAATATTTTTATGAAGTCTCAGTATATTCAGAAGAGAATTTATGTTAAGGTATTGTAAGACTTTTTGAAAGAAATTAAAAGTATATTTCAAAATTTTATGAATCCTAACATTTGTTATGTATTAATAATACATTTAATTTTTTCTATTAATAAATAATACTATACAACAATTCTGTATTAGCATATTTAAAAGAAACAAATATTTATACTTCATAATAAAGGAATCCACATTCTTACAAAATATATACTTTATGAAATTAAAAATGAAGTTTTATATCATTCTGATTGTTATAAACTGGTAGAGTTAAATAGAATTTTTTTAAAAAAATAAAAAATAAAATAATTTAGTTCCTAAATAACTTGTCCTTTTAGGAAAACGCTTATTTAGACAAAGAGAAACATTTGTTATAAGAATGAAAAACGTGACTCGAAAATCACTGCAATCAGTTTTTCAACAAAAACTTCTAACGGTGTGAAAGCGATAGTTTTTCTTTATTCGAAGTTTAAAGCAACTTGTCGTTTCTACCATTGAACTAATTTGGAAATGCCAAGTGATTCTGAATAAAAAAGCGAATCTTAATCTGTCAGGAAAATCTCGCATCTCAATAAATTGGGTTAGAAAACTTTCCAAGTAACAATTTACATTTCATTTTCTTCAACTGTTTAAATAAAATATATGTCAAGCATTTGTTTTATAAATAACTAACTTTTAGAATTGATTGAGAATTTCTATATATTTATTCTAAGCACGCACGCACACACGCACACACACACACACACACACACACACACACACACACACACACACACACACACACACACACACACACACACACACACACACACACACACACACACACACACACACACACACACACACACACACACACACACACACACACACACACACACACACACACACACACACACACACACACACTCTTAAGTAATCCCCATATTTTTTAATAGAATATAAATAATAAACTAATAATTTAATAAAGTGAATACTTTAAAATAAAGTAGCACGTCTGCACATTTACAATTATAGATTGATATTTTATTTCTTCAGTACAGAATTTTTTTATTTAAAGATAACAAGGTAATAAAAACTTCATATACAAATTTTTTTACATGCTAGGATTAAGATTTTATATTACAGTTATATTAAAAACAGATCAAACAGGTTTTATAATCAAAATTATGTAGTAATAACATTAAGAGTCTTTTTATTCTATTATTACACAAGATATAAAGTGAATATTTAACTCATTTAATCAAAATGATTTAAAATTATAATTCTAATTTTCAATCTGTAAATTGAAATAATATTATAAATAATCATTTTAAAATTTTTTTTTCGGTATGTATAAATTAAACGAACTGTGTGCAAATTTCTGAGGAACAATTACAAAGTATTTTATAATGTATTTTAATGTGTATAGTATAAAGATAATTTGTATTAAAATGTGTTTATAAAAAAAGTTTATTTTTCATGCATTGAAAAATCTTAGGAATTTTTAACTAAATGATGGATATCATCATTACGAACAAATAAGTTAAATTATCACCAAAATATTTACATAAGTTTAAAATATTTTTGCTTATTCCTAAATATTAAGTATGTTAATGTCTTAGTATTATCTTAATATGAAAATTTAAAGTATTTATTTACTATATTTTGCCATTTTTTTTTACAATTTTGATATTATTTATACGTTTTGAACTGAACAAATGTTTCAAAGATAAGACTTTTTCACATAATAATTAATTTTTAATACATTTTAGGTAATATTCATCTATTTAAATGTCTTTCAGATGAACTTAAGTATTAATGTAAACGTACTTTAAATTATATCATCAAATAGAATCCTCAAATAAGAACGAGTAAATTCATAAATTAGAAATATTTATAAAAATGATTTAAAAATATAATATTTAGATGCTTAATAGTAAAAGCATAATAGAATTACGTTTTTGGGCTCTTTGAGAGAATTGATAATAATTATTAAATTTTTATATCCCAAAATTTTCAAAATTAATTTATAACTAAATGTAAGAAACAATTTTTCTTAATTATTGAAAAAAATTTGCTTTTTTGTATTCGCATAGAAAAATTGTTATTGCAACATTCATAATAACTTGTTTTTCTTAGTTTACTTGAAATGATGTTATAATGTAAATACTATTATAATACTATGAGTTGAAAATTTTATTATAAAATATGAGAGGTTTTATTTATTGATATCACTTTTAAGTAAAAAATTAAGAATCAAAATAAGTTTATCAGCATTATCTTTGTAATTGCGTCAAATAAGATATAATTTTTCATTCAACAGTAATTGAAGTTTTAGAATAAGGGAATAATTCCAAATCAACGAATCAACGAATGTGCAGATCATATGGTTCATATTTTAAAAGACCATACGGCATTCAGCGAAGTTATTTCAAAAGTAAGTTTCACCTTGAGAATAAGATATTCCATCGCAAAATCGGAACTTTCTTGCTTTGAGCATTTTCTCTGTCAAACTGGTATTTATTATAGCTTCTCCACCCCAGTAAAATTTTTATAACTTTTCGAAATAACTTTTCATATATTCCAGAGTATTTCTGCTACTTTTAAATGAGAACATATGTTTTTCGCGCGCGTTATTTTAGATATTTATTGGAGAATGCGTACTGTTTCTAATAAAAGTGTATTTTCATTTTCTGCGTGTGGTATAGTAATAATAATAGAAATTTATGCTTCATCATTCTGGAATTTTTCTATCTTTAGTAAGCATATTGATTTTCTTGTCATATATATATATATATATATATATATATATATATATATATATATATATATATATATATATATATATATATATATATATATATATATATATATATATATATATATACTATTCTTCGTTTGTATTTTAGTTTCTTGTAATTGTAGTACTGTAGTAGTTTTGAGCCAATATATTTATTTATTAATACATTAAAGTCAAAGTTTTATAATACTGTAATATAATACATCAGTTTTATAATACGTTAATTATTAAAAATAACAGATTAAGTGTTTAGTAATATTAAACATTAATAAACTTAGAGAAAAACAATTACGAATGAATCATAAAGTTTCGTGAAATATGCAAAAAATAAATTGTAGAGATATTTGAAGAGATGAAGAATTAAAGTAATCCCCCCAATGCTGTAAATAAATATTTAGTTATTTAAAACTAAATTTAAATGATATTGCTCTTCTAATAAAATTTATGCAAAGGTATAATCGATTTTTTTACTTTTCAAGGCTAACATGCATTGGCTGACTATAATTATGCCACTTACATATGTTCAGTGTTCAAGAAATGAGAGGTGGAAGTTTCTGGGAGAGGAGATAACTGTTCCCAATTTTCCAAGAAAGACTGCGGTGTCTTAATTTAGAGGAGTGACTTAACATGACTGCTTACAAGACCATCTCTATAGACTTAGAGTGGTGGATTCATAAAACTCTTTTTGCATGACTCTAGCCAATCACACAATGATTTTTGAACATTTAAATAATTGTACCATACATTTTTCAATATGATGACATAATGAATAAGTATTTGAGGGTGCGTGAGCTAATGATAGGCACTAATGTTTGTTATTTGTGAAATATAGAATTGTATTTGAAAAATAAATTTGAAGGAAGCAAAACCTTAATTTAAAATCATTTTTATTAAAATTTCATGTTGTATAAGCTTATTTTTTAAAATTTACTTTCTCAATATAGAAAGTTTTAGAAATTTCGTTTAATTTAAAAAATTATAGTCATATAATTTTTATTTAACATTCAAATTTTTAAAATAAATTATCTTATTCACCTGAATTATATCTATTATGTCTCATTAAATAAATATAAATTGGTTTTCCGATACAAATAAAAAATCGATAAATTTAATGTTTGAAAATAGCTATGCTAATAAAAAAGGAATTAACGTAAATTTAAATACTGATATAAGGAAGAAATTTGAGTTATTTTTCTTCTTATTAAATCATTATGGCTTGTAAAATCACTACTTGATTGATGCATTACAAAAATTCAATGATTGAATCATGTTACATTTAACATTCACATATTTGTAAATATAACTAACTTTCAGAAGTGAATCTTTCCTTTATGGTATTATAAATTTAATTCATTGAAATATGAACATTTGTCATTTGATTTCAGGAAATGCTTTATTTGAAATAATGTTTTTCCTAAAGCCCGTATGCCTTTACGCCTTTGACTTATTCAGCTCTATAATAGGCGAAGTGATGAAATCTCATTCAGTGGAACACCCAGTGGGTGTATTACCTTCATCTCGAAAATGAAGTGATAAAGAAAGACAAACCCAAAGAGAGAAAGAAATGCCTATACCTGAATCAGGATTTGAATCAGAGACCTACTGATTCGAAGTTAGGGACGCTAATCTCACTGCCATTGGTTGGCTCATCCTAAATAATCAATGCCTTATTATAAAATTTTTTATTTTGCTTAAACTCTATCAATCACTGAATCAGTAACACGACGTTTTTTAATTAGGATTAGCAACATATCCAATGCGAATCCACTGTTATACCAAGTGTTATTCTCTGTAGTTTCTATCCAGATTTTAGCAATGAGAATAAACTTACATTAAACATTACAATGGTGAACGACCTGCTGGATTGTATTACTCACGTCTACATAGACGAAATTGAATAGGTCTTGAATGCTTTTAGAAGGCTATTTGGTTTAGTGCTTAGTAAGGTTTTGTCTCGTGCGAAATGAGAATATGGCTTAATTCCTAAGAGAATCTCTCTCTGAATTTAATAAGCGACATACATTCAAATATTTTGCAACAAATATTGGATTATATACTTGGTAATATCAATATATTACCATTGTATATAAGACTAGTATATAAAAACTTTTGCGAAATTTTAAGTTTTTGCGATATTTCCTAAATTAATAAAAGGGAAATAGAATATATATGTGTATGTACATTTGTATACACAATACAAGTTAACCATTAGTAGTTTTCTAAATTTTAGTTTTAAAATTTAGTTTCTAGTTATTTAAAATTGTCTCAGTTGTAATTTTTTAAAATATTTCAATATTTATGTAAAATATCATAAATTGTATGATTTTGGGTTAAATTTATTATTATTTGTTTTCTTTCTTTTAATACAAGTTAGCGTCTTATAAAACAAAGTTACTGGGATGAAATTTTCACATTTTAATATTTATTTAAATATGAATGTAATTTAACTGCCTTATTTCATGTTATTTCCGTTATCAATTAATCACTTTATACGTTTTAACTATTTTTGAAATTTACTGTCGCTTACACAAGCCACTAAAAATAATTATGCAAAATTATTATTGACTAAATGTGTTGCACTAATTGCTTTAATTTATGATTGTTCACTATTATTCAATAATTTGCATCATTTCTGAAATTTTAATTCTATTTTATTATTTGTCTCAGATTCATATTGAATAAATAATGAATTTTTCGTTAATGAATATAAATAAATTAAACTGACAGAATTAACTGAAGGAATTTCAATTTCATTTTACTGAAAGATTACTTTAAAAAATTAACTGAATAATGATAAATTAACCTAATTAAATGATGATCAACTGTATTTCATTTTACTTTGCTTAATATACACATTAAAGCAACAATTTTTAAAGATCTTAATAATAAACTGATGAAATTTAAAAAAATCGCCAAAGAAAAATACCAAAAATATATGTTACTTAAATAATACTTTAAATAGAATACTTTTATAATTTCAAAATCTTTTAATGATATATTTAATGTAATTTACTTAATTTTATTCATGCTTTACAATTTTAAGATTAAAAAATGTTTCGTGTTTTAATAAATTTGAAATTGACAGAAAGTGTTTCATATATTGAGTTGACCTAATTCAATTACATAAATATTAGTAAATCTGAGAATGGTTGAATTCACTTACTCTCTTATTTAATAATATCAAGGAGTAAATTTTACAAAAAACTTGTGAAATCTACACAAAAGGTGAAATATTAATATATATACCCAGTAATTGCCCTATTAAATAGAATGCCAGTATTACAGCCCTTTGTGCCAAACGGAAGTTTAAATATAATCTTTTATTAATTAGCTAAAAAATAAAATATAATTTCTTTATAAAAAACTTTAAAGTTATTTTAAAGACCTAAATTTATGTAAGTAAAAGGAATTTTATGAAAACAATCAAGTGAAGCTTACAATTTATATTTAGTGCACTCCTGTGGGATTCGGTACGATTTGTGACTCCCCATACAGAGATTCTGTGATTCTATATTTTGATGATTCCATTGGACATCTAAAGCTTCAGCCAAGTACATAAATAAGAATATCAAGGATCCTGTAAAACATGGCATTCAAAAAAATATATATAACATAAAATATATATGCGTAATCATATATACAAAATATCCTGAGCAATCGGAAATTATTCTGGAAGATGCATGGTAAGAATTGCATTTAGAATATTAAATAAATTTCTCAACATAAATTCATTCTTTTCATAATTTGGGTTTATTTATGCCGAAGTCACCATCTGGAAAATTTGAATACTTGTAGGGAGCATATTATCATTTTCAGACAGTAGAAATGTAGTTCATGTTAATGCTTACTTTATGAGGAGCTCAAAATACATTTATGTAATGTTGATGTTGTTTACTAATGACACTTGGACTAGCCAAGCTCGCTATGCTATGCGAATTAATTTGATTGTGAGCGTCTTTCGTTTTAATCAGAGCACCATGTAGGTGAAAGTACAACTTTGTTCTACATACTTGTCATAGGTACCCGTTTATAGGGTAGGCAACCATTCAAGCCTCATTCATACTAAGAAAGGAGAAGGACAGGATTGATAGAGAGAAAAAGTACTTCCATGCCCGAACTGAGATTCGAACCCAGGACCTCCTTATCCGCAGTCAGGCACGCTGACCACAAGAAAAATTGGTCGGCACATTTATGTAATATTATGTACAAACTTGTTTTTCTCTTATTTATCTCTACTCCGCTTAAGACTATTATGTAGTAAAATAATACTAATCTTTCATAAGAGTGAAGTCTTTCTAATTTATTATCAGTTAAAATTGTAGTTATAAGAATTCACTTATCTTGTAGTCTGATGACTTATATATGACAGTAAACTAGACACAATACAATTATGTTTTCGAAAGCTTTAATAGCATTTTCAGCAAAAATACCATGAAGCTTTTATATTCGCTTTTTATTAGTATATAACATTTAATACATTTTTTGGCTGATGATTTGTATGTTTTAATAGTTTATTGGATTTTATGATTTTTTTTAGAAAAAAAATTCATTTTAGTTTACAATAACAACCAATGTTTAAGACAGTTCATATACTGATGCAGCGCAATTTATAAATTATTTAATGTGTAAATAGATAATTTTAAAGTTTCATAAAGAAGAACTTATTCAGATGCTAGTTATTCTGTTATTGAATGCAGAGTTTACATTTAATTGTTGACTTTGTTGGTTTAGTTGAAATCTTAATAAAAAAAACAAGTATAATATTTTTTCTGTTGATAGTGAAATTTAATTTACAGTGTAGTGTTAGGATACTCCTCATTCTCTTCACATGATGGCGCTGTAGTCATTGGGAGAGAGGAGAGGAGAGTCCGCTCCGGCGGGGAGAAAAAGAGATTGTTTTTCACCAGCGAACGAGGAGGTTTAGCTGGCTCTCCTTGAGTGTTTGTTCTGTTGGCCGAGTAGGGCCATAGTTAAATTTCTATTAATTATAATTTTATTATTTTAATATACAATACTATCAATTAATAATTTTAAATTTAAATAAATGTTTGTATTCGTTCGAGTTGTGCTTTATTCTACAGAACAGACACTACACTGGCGCAGCCGCACAGGATTACGAACTGATGTTTCTGACATAATCTGAAACGGAACTGTGATTTCGTTTATTTGACTGTGTTTTACAAGTAATTGAAATGGCTTTTCTCGCAAAAGGAAAGAAAGAAGATTTACGAACTATTGCGGTGGAATTAGGCATTGAGAATGCTGCGAATCTAAAACTTTACGAACTGAAAAAATTGATAACAGAAAGCGAAAACTACGACGAAGATTTCATTAAAGAATTCTTAAATTCGTTGATTGAAGAACGAAAAAGAAACGAAGAAATTGAAGAGCGGAAAAGAAATGAAGAAATTGAAGAACGAAAAAGAAATGAGAGAGAAGAAATTGCAGAACGAAAAAGAAATGAAATTGAAGAACGAAAATGGAATATGGAAATGGAAAAACGAAAACTAGAAATGGAATTCGAACTTCAAAAACTAAGTTTAATGGAAAAGGAACGAACAGGAGAAGATAACTTACAAAATACTGGTAATGATTTTCATTTTAAGGCGAAATTAGACTTAAATAATATTTTACAGAAGTTTGATCCCAAAACAAATGATATAAGTTTATATCTTGTCCTCTTCGAAAGACAAGCTAAGAGAATTGAAATTAAAAAGGAACTTTGGGTTACGCATTTAATTGGATTATTGCCGTATGATGTTGTACAAATTATAGCGAGGGAAGAGGAAGAAGTCACCGAGAATTACGACAAAGTAAAAAGTTTACTTCTTAAAAGGTATAAAATGACCCCAGAAAAATTTAGACAATTCTTCACGAAGCATCATAAGAAACCAGAAATAAACTGGCGAGATTTTGCTTATGAACTGAAAAATTATTTCTTAGAATGGATCAGTGGACTTGGAATACGAACATTTGAAGAACTATGTGATCTAATAATAATCGATCAAATAAAACGCAAAGTTCCCTTAGAAATTAAAGAACATTTTATTGATGTTTGGTCAAATTTTAAAACTCCAGAAGAAATAACAAGTAAATTGGATGATTATGAAAATGTCAGAACGAATATTAATGTTAAACCGAAAGAATTTCCTCGCCCAGAATATTTCAAGAGATATAACAAACAAGAACAAAAATATTCGGCAGAATCAAAACCGAAAGAATTTTCTCGCAAAGAATATTTCAAGAGATATAATTATAACGAACAGGAACAAAAATATTCGGCAGAATCAAAACCGAAAGAATTTTCTCGCAAAGAATATTTCAAGAGATATAATTCTAACGAACAAGAACAAAAATATTTGGCAGAGTCAAAACATATTCCTCCGTACGTTAGACAACAAAAATTTAAAAATTTTCAAAAGGAAGAAAATCTTGAAAAAAGAACTGTGAAAGAATGTTATATTTGTGGGGATTCGCATTTTGCGAGAGAATGCCCAAAAAGATTTAAAGCAAATAATAAGAAAAGCGATGTTCTAACAGCAGAAATTCGCTCCCAATTTTTAAAAGAAAAAAGAACGGAAATTGAAATAAATCCTCTTCAATATGTGGATATTTACGTAGATAATACTCCAGTGAAAGCTCTCGTAGACTCGGGATGCCAACTTCCAGTCATAAATAATGACTTTATTTCAAAATCAAAAACAGAAAAGGGAAGAGTAATTTTAATCAGTGCTTTTGGAGAAAAGATAGAAGCTGAATTAATGAGTTTTCAAGTAGCGTTAAAAACGGAAAATAATAAAATGTTCTCGAAACCCATCGAAATTATTGCAGCTGTTACGAATAAAATCCAAGGGCAATGTATAATACCAACGAAAGTTTTTTATTTATTGGAAAATGTAGTGCTAGAAGAAAACAAGAAGTCTGCTGCCTGCTTTGTTTTGGCGTCGCAAGAAGTTGAAAATCATAATGAGACTGCTGAATCTTCACACGCCGAAAATGTGGGTGAGGCTCTCTGTTCAAATGACGCCACGAATCCGTGTATATCTGATGATGTGGAAGGGCTGGAATCCGAAACAAATTGTAAATAGAGCCAAGCATTACAATTTAAAAAAGAACAACAAGAATGTGCCTCTTTGGATGAAGTGAGATCTTCTTTATCATGTGGCAAGGTTAAATATTTTGATTTAGATGGCATTTTATTCCACAAAGAGAAAGTTTGTGGTGAAACTGTAAATCAGTTAATTTTACCGAAATATCGCCGTCAGAAAGTTATGGATTTGGCTCATACATCTGTTTTTGGAATCAGAAAATATTTTCCGAGGGTCAATGCTGTGGGAATTACCCTTGATGATGACGAAGAATTTGGTGAAATCTCTATTCCATTAAATATGAGTAAATCTGTTGTTGATTGTTTACAAGATCAAAAGGTAAAATTTGAAAGAGCCGTCCAACAAGCCTCATGGATAGCTGCTGGAAAACAACAAGCCTACACCAACTATTTCAATCGCCGGACTGTACCTAAGGAATTTAAGGTGGGTGATCTGGTTTATTTATTGATTCCGGACTCTTCTAACAAATTGTATACCAGATGGACAGGTCCTGGTGAAGTAATTGACAATTGCCTACCTAAATCCTATAAAGTTAAACTCCCAGATGAAAATATTTTGTTTTATTTGTATCTTTGCATTTGGTATATTGTTTGTTTACATCAATTGTATTGGTATATTGTTTGTTTACATCAATTTTTTGATATATTGTTTGCTTACATCAATTTTTTGATATATTGTTTGTTTACATCAATTGTATTGATATATTGTTTGTTTACATCAGTTGTATTGATATATTGTTTGTTTACATCAATTGTATACGTATACTGTTTGTTTACATTGTTTTGGTATATTGTTTATTTACATTAATGTTACTGGTATATTGTTTATATACATTAATTTCAATTTATATATTCAGTGGATAGATTTATTTTAATTTTGTTTTATATCTTTTTATATACATATTATTAATATTGATTATTCTATGCATACTTGTGAATTTTAAGTAATTCATTTGCAAATAATTTTTTCTATACACCTATAATTATTTCCTAATTCCAAGCTCATATTTATTTTATGTTTAATATTTCTTTAATTGTTTGCAAAAATATTATTAAGTCTGTGTTATTCTTTTGTATCCTAACATATTTAATTCAGTTATGTGTTTATGTGGAACATAAACCCAAAACTTGCGGGAAGGGTGTAGTGTTAGGATACTCCTCATTCTCTTCACATGATGGCGCTGTAGTCATTGGGAGAGAGGAGAGGAGGGAATCCGCTTCGGCGGGGAGAAAAAGAGATTGTTTTTCACCAGCGAACGAGGAGGTTTAGCTGGCTCTCCTTGAGTGTTTGTTCTGTTGGCCGAGTAGGGCCAAAGTTAAATTTCTATTAATTATAATTTTATTATTTTAATATACAATACTATCAATTAATAATTTTAAATTTAAATAAATGTTTGTATTCGTTCGAGTTGTGCTTTATTCTACAGAACAGACACTACATACAGGTTACACACTAATTTTTGTTGACATTTAGTTCAAATATTTGTTAAACATCATAAAAATTATTTTAGGAATTCATTCTTTGCCAGTCATCGAATTTTATTCATTAAAAATTCTTTTAGAATTATTTCATTGCATTTTTTAAAACTAAATTATAAATTTTCCTTCAATTAAAACTTTGTTTTGATATATTTAAATAAAGATATAATTAAATATGTGATCTATACATAAGATTTTATTTGATCAGCCTTTACTTCATGCATTTTTTTAAAAATAAAATTAACCTTTGAAAATTAATTTTAACATATATTTTTATTACCATTGATATTTTTTTAATATGAGTACAAAAGTTTATTTTGATAGTAATATATAAATTACAAACGAAATTTTTGATTCAACTGAAAAGTTTAATTCAATGTAATTTAATTTCAGATTAAAATTAAATTTAAAAATAATTCAAATCTAAAATTTCAAAAATTAATTAATGCTAACGAATAAAAATTTATTTTAAACTTAATAAAACTGTTGAACAGTTGATTGCTTTCTAAAGTAAGAAGACATAGATGTGATTTATAAAATAATAAACATTAAATTAAAGCTGAATTTCTAAAGTTATGGAATAATAAATGGAGTTTCTAAAATAGTTTCAAATACAAGTTTTCTTTGACATTTCATTTATTTAAAATACCTGACCAATTTTATTCCTTCTTGAAAAAATATACTAAAAGAATTTCATTTTTTATATCACGGGAATCTCCAAAGACCCAAAAAAAGTAATTAGCAATTTGATATGCTTGAAAGATTTACATCGTTCATTTAATGGTCTAAGTAGCCCATTAATGTGTTGAAAAAATTATGATAGCCATCGGTAAATGTCAGGGAATTCTCAAAGTGCATGTGATGAGTAATGTTTCGAAGAGTTAATGGAAATCATTTCTTACTAAGAATTATTCGAATATAATTGTAACTAAATTGACAATTTAATTCAGGATTAATTATTCATCATAAATTTTAAATGCACATTACAAAAGGGGATTTCATTAACTTCATTGATGTTACTTGCCAAAGAATGATGCTATATATTAATTCAGTAACTGGTTACATTTATTTTAAGTTACTAAACACTTGTCTAAAGCATTATCTTGTTTGCATAACTTTAGAAACATAAATGTTTAAGCACTTATATGTTGAAATGTTATCTTTCAAGAAAGCAAAATTTAAAAACTCAGTAATAAATTATTCATTGAAATATTCTTAAATTATATTTGAAATGTAATTTCTTTCTAGATTAATTTAAAATTAAATAAACTTTTTTTGTAAGGCTGTGTAAATACTTGTTTTATAATTGAGTGATTCAATAAAATGCTTTAAATGTATGCATTATATTCAGCATTTATATAATATTATCAGTCAAGTCAAGTTATTAGAACAGAAATTTTATTTATATTTTTATGCAACCATCATAACTGAGATAAAATATCTTGTGCAGTCATTGCAGTTTAAATATTTTGACAATTTAAAATTGACGCATGGAATAAATTTTATGAATTGAATTAAAATGGTATTTTAAATATTTTATTTATACTTAAATAAGATGTTATATTTATATATATTGAGGATAAATAATCAAAATGTGATTGACATTTTACTCATATATGTATTTTTACTCATTTTAAAACTATACATTAATTGTTAGTTTACGGGTTTAAATGTTTATCTATTCCAGAAGGAGAGAGATTGGGTTTTAATTTATATTTCCGTAAAAAGAATTTTTGTTTAGTGATTAAAGGAGTTTGATCTTATGGAAAATCCATGCCGATTGGGAGATTCTAATCGAAAATGTGAAAAATTAAGGAATAAATTGTAGATTATATCACCACTCAATCAAACTTAGGAAATCCAAAAAAAAAAAAACTTTTTTGGCTTACACATACTATAACTACGTAAAATTAAACTAAACAAAATATAAAATGTCATAATTAATTTCTACAACCTTTTTATATACAAACAATTATTTGCAAAATAAAATATATTAGCAATATAATTATACTTGAAATACAAAGTAGCGGTATACACTTGTTTCGCAAAGTTTCATTTAAATCATTTTATATCTGATTAAATGTACGTATCCCTGATGCTGTAAATACTCCTTAGTTATTTTGTTTAATTTTTCACTCGAAAAAATTGTATTTAAGTTTTAATGATCTGGTTCCTTTGACTAACCTTTCGCCGGACAATTGCTTAGTGTTTAGATTTAATGGCTTCTAGGTTGTTAACCCCGGTTCGGGCATGGATATTTCTTCCTTTGTGTTTTTTTTGTTCTTTTTATCTGATATGATAAATGAATGAGGCCCACCCTATAAAAGAGTATGTGGTGGTATGACGTGGATAATGTTACTTGCCTCCGTAACTAGATTTACAGATGCCCACTAGGCTGTTAAGTTACCAGACAATAGCTGTTATTAAAAACAAGGTTAATTTGAAGAGTTTTTGACACAAAAAGAGTACATAATACGAAATTAACATCACAAAACGGTGTTTCGTAACTTGAAATAAAATCTCATCTATCAACCCAAAACTAATCAGGTTAGGGGCAGAATTCTTGAAAACTCACTTTATCTACAAAAGTCTAAACTCACCTACGTTCTAAAGCATTCAAAACAAGCAATGTGTTGCTAAAACACATTCACTGCAAGGTGGGAAAATAATACAACATTGGTATTTTCCCAGACAATAATTACAGACAATAATTATGAAGGAAAGAAAAGAAACACATGATATTTATAAAGCGAGAAGATTTCTGGAACGGAATATTATTTCATTTTACATGCTGTTTGTTTACGGGTCTTCATTACTATTTAACAATGTCCATACCTAGAAAATACGAAACAGATATTTAAATAGTTAAAATCGTGTGGTCTTAGAAACTGTCATGTTTAAGCAGAATTCTAAACCGAGCCACAGCTGAACTTTTCCTCAACATTTCTCCTCTATCGATGTTTTTCTCCAGAACCCTTTTCCATCGATGTTGAATCATATCTTTTTTGAGATTTTTCTTAAGAGTTATGTCAATGAATATCTTAGTAGTATGAAGTAAAAGTTGTGTTGATTAAAAAGATAATTTAATAAAAAGTTTATTTTTTTTATCCAAGATACATTTTTCTTTGTCCTGAATTTCATAGCAAACTGGAATCAATTAAAAAGAAATTCCGTGGAAATGTCTTTATCAAATGCCTACACTTCAAGATTCTTTGGAAAAAATTTAAAGGCTTATATGGCTTGAAATGCATTTTTTGTATCTGATAATATGACTGTCTTTTTACAAAAGAATGGTTAGAGATCAACGTCTGTTGAATAGCAACAGTAATGAGTTCACTTTTATGATTGAATGCAATAGCAAAAATGCTCATTAGTAAACAGAAACTAAAAAGCTCCTACGGATATCTGCTTTATAATCATGTGATATCTCTAACATAGAGTCGCTAGAGTCAACACACATCCACTTATTTTGACAATAGCCAGTCTCATTTGTCTCATTTGCAATAGATCTTAACTGCAAATCTCTGATTTCATTTTTAGAAGTTTTTATATGTAATTAAGGTTTATAATCAAATTCAAAAACTCCAAGTATTAAGTGAAGGCGGAAAAATTGGAGCAGAATATTACATTGAATAATTTAATTATTTTTTAATACTTCATTAAATTCATTTCAAAAACAGTATTTGCTCTGAAAGGTTCACAAACAAGTATTTAATTTTCAAAGTTTCTAAGTTTAAATCATTCATTTTCTGTTCATTTTATTCAGGTTAATTTTTTACAAGTTTCAACGCATTCAAGTTTTTTTTTCAAGGCATTCAAGTTATTTGAGAAGTTATGAACTGAAATGAAACTATGAAGATGAAATCAATTTACGAATGGAAATAAAATGTGAATTATTTGCACGATTTCATTAAAAGCTTAAATTAAACTAATAGGTATTAATAATATTTTGCTAGTGTTTTTCAATTCCTAAAAAATATTTTTGCAAATAAATAGAAAACTAAATTTCTACTAATGACATGGTTTTACATCAATGTACATTATTAAATGTATGTTAATACTTTTTTATATACATAAACCGTATTTTAAACAAAACTAAAGAAAAATAAAATGAAGAATAATTTGATAACAAAGCATGATGTTTGGAACTTCGTATATTCAGATAAATAATTTTCATCTCAATATTTATAATTTAAAAACATTTATTTAAATTTGATTTTTAATGGAACTTATATAACCTATTTTGTGAGTATGTCTTTATATACAAAAAGAATTTTTAAAAGCTAAAAAACCATTGTATATCTATAATAAATTTTAATTATAAAATTCACTTTATCTGTATATTTAATGTATATCTATTTAAAAATCAAATTAAGAATATATTCAATAAAATAAAAACATATTAAAAGAAATACAGTAAGTGTCATTTTTTAAATTATGTAAATCAAACTTATTTTAGAAAAAAACAATTTTGTAAATATCCAATAAAGCTTGGAACTCAAATGAAAATAAAATTTATATAATAAAACACCATAATATGTTTGAATTTCTACTTTTAATATAAAAGTATTTCTGACATATTTTTATTTCAAATATATTTATTTTAAATTTTTATTTGCATAACGTGTACTACATAAGTTAAAACAGCAAAAATTATTTACTGAACGTATTTACAGAGTTTGATTCTTGTGTACAAAGTAAGTACAATATAAACGAAAAACACTTTGTATTGATATTTCTTTTTAAATGCCCAATTATTATTGCTTGGGTAACATGGAACTAAAATTGAATCATCAAGAATGTCATTACTATTAACTTACATATTTTTCAAACATAGATTAACAATTGTAATTTTTTCAAATAATTAACTTCTTTTTCACTTAAAAATAACTGTTAAGGCAATATAAGCTAACTCAATGAAATATGATATTATTTATGAGATACATTTCAATTAAAATTAGAGCGTATATTTCATTTAAATATTAATTATTATGGAAATTTCTATGTATTACTTTTAAATAATTCAGTTTAATTTCTAATTACGCTCATTTAACTCTTGTTTTGAACACATATTTACTAAATGATTCATAAAATAATTTATCAAAATTATATTAATAAACTATATAAATTTAATTTAATTTTTTTGTGATGAGAAGGTAATTAATGTCAAAAGTGAGAGATATCGTTAACCTAACTATCTGTGTACAGAATGAAAAATATGTTTAAGAAATGGTTTGAAAGAAAGAAATAAGAAATTTGATCGTAATAGATTGTTTGTTTCATAAATTTGAATAATACGTATGTATTCTTATTTAAAAATAAAAAAATTATGTATTTAAAATGTTTTAAAATTTGTAATCAACGTTAAATAGCTTACAAGCAGTATTTTCCCTCATAAATGAATGAGCTTAGTAAATGTATTTTAAATTTTAGATGACAAGCAAGTTTGACAAATACTTTTTTTTGTCTACCTTTTTATATGATTTACATATTAATAATTGAGAGAAATAATAAGAGTAACAATATTAGAATATTTGAATATCATATGAAAACATTTAAACCAAATTATCAAATTTGCATTTCGCTAAAACTCCTGTCAAGTGTGTGGTCTGAATATCTTTAGAAAACGATAACATAGTTTAAACATAAGAAAGCAAAAAAGATGCGCCAACTGTATTGCAATTCTTGAGATTAATTTGAGTTTAAAATCTTGTTACAATTTTTTACCAAATGTAAACTGTTATTTGATTGAATATTACATATGAATAAACACTTTTAAGTTTTATTTTAAGCAACTATAGCAAACAAACCCATTAAACTAGAGGTACTTTGATTTATTCATTTTTCATTCTCTGACAAACTAAATGCTATTTTATAAAATATTTGCAAAATAAATAAGAAAAAACTTGCATTCAAAAATGAATTTCTTTCCTCCAAAGGCAACTGCTTTGGAATTCTTCCTCCATTTTATGTAAATAACGTAGATATAATTTATTTTTCAGTGAGTTGCAGAATTTAAAGCATTATGCTTGAAAAAAACAACTTTTCTAAAAACACTCGTTCACAACAAACTTGAAATCTTTAGTATTTTTTAAATCAAAAACCTTTTTACCCAAACTTTTGTTCCTCATTTTGCTTACATTTTTACATGGATGCTCCAGTTTTTATGTATTTTTAATGTCACTCTAAATTTTGTTTTATTTTACTCTCATAAAAGATATGGTTCTTGCAAAGTAGCCTTGATTTCAAAAAAAAATATATATATATAAATAAAATGAAATAAAAAGGGTAATACCATATACTTCTCAGATGACCATTCATTTTCTCATTTATTGTTTAATTAAAGATATTTTATTTTTCTAACCCCTATTTATGTGGATTTCCTTATGATAATTTTCCATTTTTTATAATTGGGATTTAAATATGAAAAATACATTAATGTAAAATGTTCCCAGAATCCTCATATACAAAGTAATAATAAACTAGTACGTAAACTTTAATCAACTATTCAGATTGTGCAGAGATTTTTTAAAAGAAATTAATGACATGAATGTGTTCTACAAAGACACAATGAAGCATTTAATGACGGTTAAAAGTATTATAGCAAAACATAAATTATACGAATATATTACATGTTTATAAGCAAAAAAAGAGCTTACTGATAGAGCAACATTAATGTGAAGTATTGCCTATCCGTATATAAGGAAACCTTACAAGTCAGCGTCCATTATTAAGAGATATATCTTATTTTAACTGCAATGGTTGTGTGATACTATCTGTTTACTCAGAATACTTAATTTAATTTCATAAAGTTAATTGAAATTTTTCAAGCATAATCTGTTTCAAATATCTAATGTTCTCCGGAAAATACGATTTTGTTGCCAGTTGTTTAATTAAAAGATCCCACACGTTGGATGGAATTTACTTCAGAATAATTAGCTGATAAATCTATTTTGCATATATTCTAACTGTATAGAAGCTCTTCTGCAAGAGTTATCCTTTATAGACGTGGAATGCCATCTATGAAAATAAAAATAAAGCCTTGAACAATGGTATCTCGGAAAAAACATGTTTGTAAGGGATAATATATTGGCAGTAAGGATTTTCTACTAAAGAGTATTTCAAAACATGAAATACCCTTCACTGATTTTAGACAATTCTTCCCCTAATGCGCTTTCCAAGACCACGACAATAGCATCCTTTATAGTAAGCAAAGAAAACACGTCTTATTTTCCCTTCATACCAACTATTATTGAGAATATTTGTTCTGGGTAAAATAACACTCAATTGCAAACGGAACGTGATTTATTTTATAAAGTAACAAATTTTTTGTGTTCTTGAGATCGCGGTGTCTGTGATGATCTACCTTTAAAGCTATTCAAAGCATTCAATACAATCAAGACAGTAAGTGAATAAGTAACCTTTCTTGTAGCTATCGTGTGAGAGTAAACAGTGATAACTACCGTTTTGTTGTTATACGCAACTGCTAAGCATTGTAAACTTATGTATGGTCTAGTCACTTTTCATCAGCAGATTTATCTACTAAAATTCTCTTGGCAATGTTTCGCAATTGACTGTTACTAATTTTCCTGAGACTAGCTATTTGAAAGAATTTCGAAACTATCAAAAATTTACATTTGTCAATTCGAAACTCTTGCACAGCATTCATTCGATATTTTCTCTTCAAGCTTGTTGACCATTGTACCACTTCTAAAGATATCCCGATAGTTTTTATTGGAATATGAACAAATGAATTTACTTTAATTGCAGAGCATGTCTGAAAATACAACCTACTTTCAACCTTTTGTCTGAATACACAATGCTCTATTACTTTGTGGGACATAAGGCCCACTCTAAAGATCATAATGTTTATTAAAATTGTCAATTATTGATGGTAAAAATGTTATCCTGTTAAAAATTTAAACTATTAGTAGAAAATTGTTTGTTGAGGATTTTTAGTGTAAAGAATAATAAATGTATAAATAAATTGATTTGAAAAGCAGAAAGACATATTTGAAACAGCTATTGTAATTTTACAATCCGCATTATAAAAATTCTAAGCACTTTCTTTTAAGTATTAAACTTTTATTCAAGTATATTAAATGATCTCATCTAGATAAATTATATCTGATACAAAATAATAAGACCTAAAATTTGAGCTCCAAAGTTCATCTGAATAGCTGAATATAGAGCACTATGGTCTTCCCTTTCATTGTTTGAAGTTTCCATTCCCATCAGGGATGTTGATGGTTTAGAATTCTCTTTTAACTGTAACATATGATTCAATGTGTAACGATAACAGTTGAACGAAGAATAAACGAAATTTAGACAAAAGTGAGAAGTTATCGTTTTATAATGTGTTATATTTTGAGCGTGCCCTAATAATTTATGTGTTTCATTGTTCAAGCTTTTTCTTTTAATCTGAGAGAAAAATTTAAAAATTCATTAACTTGAAGATATTTTTGGCCTTTTCACAAAATAATTATTATTTTAAAATTATGATATACTTCGATATTTAAATCATATAACCATAAAGACAAATAATAGTTATAGCTGTCTTTTTCTATTTCTTATAAAACTGATGTTAATAAACCATGATTTAAAAAATAAATAAATGCATTAAAATCTTGTTACTCTTATCTAATTGAAATTTTAATATTTCTTAGTTTGAAAAAGACTACTTAGAGACTTTATTTATGGTTCAAAAAATATTAAATTTTACACATTCTAAACTTATAAATTTACCATCCACAGAAACTAATAGAGTTATTGTAATACTTAGACTTTTTATGTTTAATTTATTTTGCTCGAGAAATTCCCTTTAATATAAGACCTGACACTTTTAAAGCGTGCTTTATATTAAAAAATAAAAATTAAACTAATTCTTTGATTAAATACTCACAATACTTACTATATAAATTTAATTAATATTATATTTATTGAAAAAATATTTAATATTATATATTGTATTAATGATTCTGAAAAGGATCTCATTATTTTTTAAACTACGTAAATTTTTAGTTAGAATTTGAAATTTAAAATGTAGTAGATGCATCATATGCAGAGAATTTTTTAATTATTTTCCATTAAAAGTGTTGACACAATATGGGATAACTTCGAAACCATAAGTGATTTTAAATGAAATTTTACAAAATAGAAAAATGCAAATTATAATTTACAGTGAGGAAATAGAAAAGTGTTCTGAAATAAGTACAGTGAGGGTAAAGAAGGGAGTCATTCAAATATAAAGCACAAAAATTATATATTTAATGATAATATGAAACACTTTTTCTCTTTTTCTTGCAAAATTACAATTGACGTAACAATTTTGAAAAACCAAAGAAAATATTAAAGAGTAGTTTAAAATGCATTCAGTTTTTGTTATAGTAAGACAAAAAAAAATACTTATTATTTTTCTGTTATCTTCATGAGAATAGGAATTACAAATTTATTCTATCCAATATTCACTTACTCCATGCATATGGGAGCGAAAATGTAACAGCGGGGAATAATGCATTTCAATAAAATGATACGCATCAAATACTAAGATGTAACATTTGCAGCAGTTATGAAAATTATTTACAATATAGGCAATTGTCTCTCTATTCAGAATGTAATATTAGGGAAGAAAACTATTCATTAATAAGTCATGTACATCCTCTTGTGAAAAGAAACATGTTCAACATTATTGGGAATAGATATTAAAGTAATACAAGAAAGTTTTCCAGTCTTTTCTGAATATCCCATTCAAAGAGCTAATAATAGCTATTCTAAACATTAAATGATCCCCAATATCTCGTATCATAGCAATTTGAATAATCGTTAATGTGTGATGCGCGTAACTGTAACCCGCGTACGTCTCTTAAGAATTTTAACCACTTATTTATTTCCAATTTTTATAGAATAAAATTTAAATTTTTTATAAGCACTTTCATCGCTTACATAAAATATTTTAGACAATATTCACAACTTGAATTTACATTAAAATTTCAAAGATTTAATCACTATAATTTTTATTTAAAAATGAAAATTAGTCACAACTTGAATTTGAATCACAAATCATTCCAATTTATTATTAGTATTGAGAACTATAGTAAACTATTGCTATTGAATAACTCCGTGGATTATAATTAAGATGAGTGAAAAATTAAATAATTCCATTTGATTTTGGGAAACTGCTCTTTTAAAAATGATATTTTGAAATTTTTTTCATATAGAGAAAAGTGAAACAGAGTTTAAAAATGTCTTACCTTTTTTTTTTGCCTTGAAACACTTTTTTTAAAGACGATTGATTGCAATGAAGACATTTTAATGTAAATTTAAAACATATTTTACAGTTATCAGAGCAGAAATAAAGGAGGAAATATGGGCAAATATCAATGAGTATTTTCAAAAGCTTTGGTTACATGAAAAAAGAAATCTCTCATGAATTAAATATTGAGAACAATGACACTTCTATCTATATCTATGTCACACATGAAAGAATATATAGTTTATATATTCTTTCATGTGTGACATCAGTATAACAATATTCAAGATTCTAATTTAATATCCCCTCTCTTAATATACATAATATCAGGAAAATCTAATAATTATGAACTGTTGGCTTATTTACATATAATCTACTAAATTAAGATGAAAGTATTAGATGCATTTAATTACATATAAAAATATAATTTAGAAGAAGAAGAAGAAGAACAATGTAATACACAAACTGGTAAGTTCAGAATGTGTTTTGGTTGTATGTTAAATTTTGCACGACTAATTGTTTTCATTGAAAGTTTATAGCTTTTAATATGTTCTTATTTTTATCCATTATGGTTACCAACAGCTTTTCAAAAACTTGCTAGTTGATGAGTGAAGTGCATAGCTGATTATTATAAAAAACTGAAAACAACTGATTATGATTAAAAAAATATACCTAATTTAACAAAAATTAAATATAAAATGAATTTATGTACAAGTACTCGATATTAGGGATATTACCAATTCCAAAATTTAAGTGTGAGGGATGACAGATATAAGGGCTGTTTTGATTGTAAAATGTTTCGAATCATATTTTTTTTTTATGAATTTCTCATTGGTTATTTAAGTACACAATTTGTAATACTAAATTTTCATTATAAGTGTTAATTTACCACAAGTAATAACATTAAAGTGTTCAAGTATTTGTCAAGATTTAATGTATATATATATATATATATATATATATATATATATATATATATATATATATATATATATATATATATATATATATATATATATATATATATATATATATATATATATATATATATATATATATATATATATATATATATATATATATATATATATATATTAAAAGCATTTATGTTTAGCAATACATTCAGTGCAAAAGCAGCTAAAATAGAATAACTGAAATATAATTAATAGTGTATTTTATTAAATTAGTAATCAAATATTAGATGGAGAATGATACATTTAAAATACAATGAAAATATCACATGAAAAATAAAAATATATTCATAAAGTTAAATATTAGATTTGGAATAATATGGTGAAAATACCAAATGGAAAACAATACATTGGAAATACGAAATATAGTTAATTGTTGGAAAAATGTTTAAAATTTCAAAGAAAAATAAAAAATGGAACGAAGTACCAGCATGGCCAGCTTCGTCAGGGGCTGTTGACCACATTGGCCCAAAGAGCCATGCATTTATATATATATATATATATATATATATATATATATATATATATATATATATATATATATATATATATATATATATATATATATATATATATATATATATATATATATATACACACATATATATAAGTGAATTCCATAAAATAATTTTCAAAAGATGAAATTTCCAGTACATTTACCATAACTTGTTTTTAATTTCCCAATGAACTTATTATATTAATATACAATTTTGATGTAACATAAAAAAGATTTAATTTAGTTCATAAAGTTTATCAAATTTTTCACAATATATTTTGTTTTACAATACTTCGTTGAATTATCCTTCAATTCAGAAAAGAATGTATTAATGAAATGCAATTTTTTAGTTAAAAAGGATATATTATTACTAGTTGTTACATAGAAATTATTTATTTGAATATCTATTAGTTTTAATGCGTAATTTAAATAGCATATCATTTAATGCATTATGAATAGTGATTGAGATGCAAAGTTCAGAAAAGACATCATGAACATTACTTGTGCTGAAATATTTAATACATTAGTATGCAAACTTATTCTAATGATACAGTTAATAGATGAATCTGTTAGAGTCATCTATTTAGATATTCCTAAATTTGATACCAGGATGATATTCATAATCTATGAAAATAAAGAGAATTTTATGAATAGAATTTTATTTATTAAGGAATAATATGTAAGTTGCATTTTAAAGGTAAATTTATTTTATAATTAAAAAATTAAAGCTAAATTTTATTAAATATTTTTAAAATAATTAAAAAATTAATTTCATGTTAAAAGTAATTTAATTTAAAAAATATTTTTTTTAAAATTAAATAACTCTTATATTTAAAAGTAAAATATATTTAAAAAATAAAGTACATTTTTTAAATTAATATAATAAAAGTTTTTCCGAAATTTAATTTTGTTACATTGATTATAATATATTTTTTATTTTGAATGACAGGGCAAATGCAAGGAATAACACAAATAAAACACAGGAAAAATCACAAAATAGACATGAAACGAGAGCAAAAAACGCGAATACAGTACGTAAATGTAAACGAAATGATAGAAGTCATTGCCGCAAAAGTTCTCTGGTTTGCCAATAAAGCGATGATTCAAAGCTACCACGCAGTGCAGCACAGTGGTGGAGGTAGGTCCTATTCATAGGAATTGCCAAATTGCAAAGCGGACAGCTGGGTTAATTTAAGATACCAATGCGGTGCAAATGTTCAGACAGGCAATCATGACACGTCAGGATAGTAAACTTTGCCACAACTTCTTGGAATGTACTATAAGGGTTATTCAGAAAAGATCGCATTTCCACTGCTTGGATTTCATCCTTTCTTGTAGTTTAGAAGATTGAATTCTTTTAAAAACTTGTCTTAGGCGTAGCTTTATAGTGAGATAAATAATCTCTGTATATCTTGGCTGAAGAAGTCCTACACCCCTCTTTGCGAAGAATCCCCCTACTCGTTTCCATAAATGCCACAGTGCCCAGTTATCCACTGCAGCACAACACATTTCTTTCGTGATGTCAAAATTTCCAAAACCTTCTGGATATGAAGATTTTCCCAAGATGGCTGAGAAATTGAGCTTATGGCCTGAATTACAACCTGTGAATCAGAGAATAGAGATTTTTGAATATTATATCAAATATGAGATTTTTAAGAATGGTATTTCCAATAGAACAACAAAATGAGCATAAATCAGTATGAAGTGTAAAGAGCTCTCCAGAGAGTTATGTATTTGATATGATGCATGAAAATTTGGTAAATGCTTAAAAACAATTGGCTTACAAAAAATGTGTGGTTTTGATATTGAAAATATTGTTTTCGGATGCTGTGATTTTAGAGTATAAAGTACATATATTTAGGTTTTGTGCTGAAAAGTACACATGTGGTAGCATAAGTAATAAAGAAATGCCATTCATGTTAATGTTCAAAAGATTCATTTAAAGATTTATGATATTGTATATTATAAATCACCAATGAAATTAATTTCAGCTTCTTTCATTTATAATGTCCACTGAAAATCGTAAAATTTTTATTACAGTGATCTAGATTATTCTTTATAATTTATGATTTACTTGTCCAGTATTGTATAAATTATTATATCTCCCATAGCATTTTACAACTTAGAGCTGAATTTCTATTATCTATTCCAAGATAACGTTGTTTATATACGGGATTCTTCTATCTGATAATAAGGAGTGCTTATTTACTTAAAGCTTTGCTCAAAAATTTGTGCTTATTTCAAATTGTTAAGCTTATAAAATTTACAAAGAATAGTGTATAATTTTAATTAGTCTAAAATTATTTAGAAATTTTGTATTTATGCAAAAATTTCAAGCAATATGCAAATGATAATTGTTAAATACATACATGTGAAGTGCAATTAAAAAATTAAATTTATTCCCCTTGCAGATATTTAGCCTGTTTCGGAATTCATAACTTGTTTCAAAATTTATTATTTTAAATTAGACTGTATAATGTTAATGTCTCGTAACTGATCTGGTATGTATTGTGAATTAATTCAGAAATATTATTTTATAAATTGATCCTAGTTAAAATTAGCCGAGAAATTCAATTTACTAATAAACTTAGCACAAAATTTATGTAAAATATATGTATTTAAAAATACATTCTCCATATTTTGCATCAATGTTTCCGTAAAAATATTATAGAGCAATAAGTTGCATATCATTTAATCATTAACAGTTTATTTATTCACTTTTAAGAAATATAAACCTATGTTATTAACCTTCTTCAGAAAGTTATTATATTAATAACACAATAAATGCATAACAATGTAACTCTTTATTCCGCAATTTTTTAGATTTATATTTCATAACTATTTATGCGGAATACTTTCAGTAGAATTTCCTTTCCGTCACTTATGCAGACATCAAATGTTAGTTATCATTTTTAAGAAAAATAAGTAGAGCAAAAGTTACATAAGAACTGGAATTGAAACCATCATATTTTACTTAATCTAAATGGTTATTTTTACTTCTTATGAAAGAAAATGTTGTAACTATGATAACTTTTCAATTATTTCACATTTTTATTTACACCATAAGAATCACTAATGCTTGCTTAATGTACTAAATAATGTTAAACACATAACATATACAAGAGTATTATAAGGAACAAAAAATGATTCAATTTATTCAAGTGTTTTTAACATTCTAAAACATTTTCAAACGCATTTGATTATATAGACTCAAACAACAAATAAATTGCAAAATGTTGATTTCTTTCATTTTTTTCATTTAGTTGATTTAACAAGGATCATTTATAACTTATCGTTGGTATGCAATATTGTGTTTCTGCTGAATATAATTTATACACTGTCTAATAAAGTAAGCATTTAATTGAATGAAATTAATGTAATTGACGTTTCAAGAGATAACTTTCATAGAAAAGGAATACAATTAATTATAAGTGTGAAAATCTAATCAACATATCGTTTGAGAGCATGAATTAAAGTTTTACTTATGATGTAATTTTAATTCTGTATTTAATTGACATGACTATTCAACGTCATTTCTCTAAAAGTAGTTAGAACTCCAATGGCCCAGTAGCTTCACGCCGCTTCCCATTAGATTAGCAAAGTGAAGCATCACTTGCCATGGTGAGTGATTGGAAGAGTGGCCACAATCTCCCTGACTGGGTTGCTGGAGTTCAGTTGGTGGGGGCGTTTCCACGTTAAGCTGTGACGCCAAAGTCCTTTAGCTAGTGTCGCGTGGATGGATGTGGAGAGGAGGCTAGTTCAGTTGTGTCTTTGTCATCTGAACTAGTTACAAAATTATGAGGAGCTAAGTAATAGGCCAGTATTTTAAACCAATAATTCATCATGTACAGACCGGAGCTAGCATACGCAGGTATCTATTTATCTGGAGATAGTGCTTATACAGTTATTTTATTTAAAATAGTCACTATAGGAATTTATTTTACTATGAAATAATATCTTGACTTAAAAAGGGCATTTCCTAATTCGTGTCATTTTTGGATAAATCTAAATACAATTTTATGTTATACAATATCAGAGAAATTTAATATTTACGAATTAATTTATTAAAATTCTCTTCACTAAATCTGCATTTCTTTATATTAATAAATTATGTTATTAAGTAAGTAATTATAAACAGGTAAATTATATTTTGTAATGACAAAAATTTGATTTTAAGTGTCACAAATAATAATACCTCCAATCATTTTTGTATAGGAAATATTCATAAGTGTTTTTTTCCTTAATTAATTAAAGCAATAAGCAATACTGACATTACTAACATTTAAATAATCATAAAAATAATTTATTTCACATAAATTGGTTCGTGGCTAATATATATTCAGAAAATTTGTTTTTTTCTTCTTAGATTTTTATATGGTCTAAGATTTATTAGGTAATTATAATATTTTTTTAATTATGAGTTTGTAGTCGATAGAAATATTATTATAGACACTAAAAACAAGTGCAATCTTCTTATATGCGATTTCCTTATAATTTTTTATAGATCTTCTTAAATGTAGTTTTAAACACCGCAAACAAGTATAAAATATTGTATTAACTATTTTTTGTAAAAGTTTTAGAGCTTAAAATTTGCATTCTCTAACAAAACAGAAAACATGGAAATTTTTTTAATAGAACTAAATTAATTCTATTGGGTTCCGTTCTTATATTGTTATTAATTATTTTGAAATTTTTAGAATATTTCATATTGCTCTTTTGTAACTAGATTGTCACTGTAATTTATTTTTCGATAATTTTATGTTAATAATTTCTTTTCTCTTACTTAATAATTTTGTTAGTCTTACTAAATAATTTTAATAGAATTTTGATTGTGACCACCTGTTATAAATTCACTTAATTTTGTATTTTATACTCGAAATTTTCAAAATTAATGATAATAATTTCTTTAATCTTTTATATTTTAAAAACTGCAGAAAAAAACTTTTACAAAAAAATTGCTGCACTGTTAAAAAGTGGGAAAAAAAATTCGTTAAATAAAAAACTCTCTCAGTACAGCTGATAAAATAAGGATTATTTACACTGTGGTGGTCATATAAAGTATTTAAAATATTATCTATATTTTCCATTAGTTACTTTATTCATAAACTTTTCATGTAGAATTTTAAACATCCATTTCATTGTGAATCGTAGCACTTAATGAAATAATTTGCAAGTGAATCACAGTTTTTCCAACTGTTAAAAATTAAGTTATTGTAATCAATTTCAGACTTGTTCATCATTATCAAAATAAATATCACATTCTTGATGATGAGTTATGTTATTTTTGACAGTATGATTTTATTGATTGAAAGAAAATTTCAAATACAAACATTAATAGTACAATTACAAGTTTTTGAATAATCTAAGATCAAAATGGATACTTAAATGATTCTCTAAACTCATTAAATATTTTCTTTAAAATTAAAATTTTAGTAATCTTGTTTGGATAAAGAAACTATTGCTTCTATATCAATATAGAGAATATTAATGTTTATTTTCAAATATATATTTCATATACCTAATAACTGAAACAGGAATAATTCTACTGTTTCATATTTTGTTACCAAAATTTGCATACTTCAAATTTCATCTACAAGAAAATATTCATTTTTTTCTTAACTTGAATTGCCATGTTAATATTAAAGTGGAATCATTTTGAAACATTTTTATAATGTCACAATAATACAAAATTATAAAAATTTTGTAATTATATCAAATTCAGTTTTTCGTTTTTAGTTTTTTTTTAGAGAAACAAATTTTTAAATGTTTCCATGAACACCATGATAATTTTCACAGTATATATCAATTTAAGCGTTTTGAACTTTAATTGTAATAGTAACCGGCAATTATAAATTTCCATTACAATCTCCACTAAAGTAGAATGAAAAAAATAATAAATTAAACACTCTTTCAGAATTAAATTGGAAAAATCTACTAAATTTCTATTAGAAAAAATGATGTTTCCTTTTATAGCAAATCTTCAAGTATGTAAAAAGTTAGTTTAAAATAACATCTGTCTGTTTAATTTTTTTTTATTTCAATGCTATTTATCTCATATAGTTTTCTTTTTTGTATCACAGAATTTCTAACGTTATTAAAACTATTAAATCATACCTGAAAATTTTCTGAAGAATTAAAATAATATTACATAAGCTTAAATAATGTAAAAAAATCGTATTTTAAGATTTTGTGTTTAAATTTAGGGATAAATGACTAAGGGAAATGAGCAGTACATTAGAAGTAATTTGCTAAATTGAGTGAAAATTAAAATTATTTGACTAACTGAGCCATTTTTCATAAATTAATTCAAACACTGGAATAAATATAAAAATTTAACTATTTTTGCTTACATAATTTTATAACGGTTTAATATTTAAAAATACTGCATGAATTTTTTAAAAAACGTGTATTCAAATGGTGTTCATGGAAACATTTCTGCCACGAAAACTTTTTACCAAGAATACAACTTGAAAGAAAACAGTATTATACATTTGTTGAGAGAAATTGAGTTAAAAGAGAACATTTCCCTAAATTACCCATTTATGAGCAAATCCCTTTATCGGCGACCTTATTGTGACCTTAATAAAGTTTATCTTGATTCACGGCGCCCTCAGCCAAGACACGCAGAAGGTGTTAACGGGTAAACTCTCTTCCAAGTTTGACGTCACTGTCATTAGGTATGCAAGGAATGCGATTACTCATTACATGTTCAGACTAAAGAGCAATTCCCCTTTGAGAATACAGATTTACGAGTCAGAGAAAGACCTTGGCGTTCCAGTCCGAAGACTTTTCAATTAAATATACCACTAATAGTCCAGTGAAGAAATACGATTGTGTGGATATATTAAACTGTAACATAGAACTGAAAATATACAAGTTTTTATTTCATAAAAGTATATTGTTTGGTTAATATCTTAATTTCACATTCAAATAAACACAATAGCTTTGTTTTCAGCTATACTTTAATACTGACAGTTTAGTTATAAATTTCACGGTATAAAACTGAAATCTGAATGTAAATAATTAGCAAGATTACTGTTGTGGGATAATTTATATTTTTTACTTATGTACACATGTATTTTAATAATATATATTAATTATTGGAAAAGGCTAAGTTAACTTTTCTTGAAGGTAAGAGTTTTAATGTGTGAAATTATATAGAGGATTATGAAATAATAAAAATTTATTTTAACAAAAATTTGGAATCTAATTCATTTATCGTAGAAGATAAAACGAAATATGCTCATATATTAGTCAATCTTACGTAAATATATTAATACAAGCTCCAAATACTTTATATACTTAAAAAAAATGAAAAAATTATATATAAGACAATTCAATAGAAGATTTCCACATTTGTAAAAATGGGAAATGTAATTAAAAATTTATTTAATTACACTTTAAAAAATGAAAATTGTAATATATTTTAATTTAAAATATAAAGTTTTGAATATTTTAATAAATAATAAAATATAAAATTTTAAGTATTTTAATATATAATTATTTAAAATTCGCGCCTGTTTTTATAATTTTTTTCAAGTATATTTAAATCGTTTTGTAATTCACTTTCTTAAATTTTAAAATAATGTATATATATATAATATATATATATATATATATATATATATATATATATATATATATATATATATATATATATATATATATATATATATATATATATATATATATATATATATATATATATATATATATATTTATATATAAATGTTATCTAAGAGACACTTTGATTTTTAAGATTGTGTTATGTATATAAAATGCAACTTTATTATCAATAAAATTTTACTTGAATATCAATTAAATATGTAATTATTTCAAAAGATATACCTCTTCTAGACTGGAAAAACTGAAAATATAGAAAATATCTCTTCCTAACTGAAAAAACAAAAATATAATGTATATATTTTACTTAATATATAAACTCGGACAGCAGGATACATGAATTTTTAAATTACTGTATTTCGTACGTTTTTCTTCCAAAGACGGTGGAATGTACTTTGTGTATACATTTATTAATATAAACTTCAAAAAAATATTTTCACGAAAAATTTATTCTGATGTTGAAGGATAGGGCTTATAAAATTGATTGTGTAAAAGTTTTCTATTGTTTTCCTTTAAAAATAATCGAAATAACAAATGTGTTATATTACGATAAATTTATTTATATATAATATTTTGCATAACATTATAGATAATATATACACAAAAAAAGATGAAAAGGCACACGTCATATTTATTTTTAATTTTAATTCCGTCAAAGATATAAGATTTTATTACATTTCAATTAAAAATTAAAATTTAGTTTAAAAAGATAATTGTTTGAAGGATAACGATACTCCGATAAAATAAAAATGTCTATAAAATTATTTTTATAATGCTTTATTAACACGAAATGTGTTTACACATGAAATTAAATTGCTTAACAGCTTGGAGTCGTTTTCCTGTATTTGAAAGATAATAGTGTTAAATCAGAATTCAAATATCTTTTGCAATAATTCAAGTTTATAAAATCGAAATAATATTCTTTTATTGAAACAAATTTAATTTCATGTACTATTGCGTGTGTTGTATTCTATTTAGGGGAAAAAATCAGTTGTAAAGTGTTGGAAAAATGTTCTCAGAAGGCTGAGACGCAACAATTGTTTTGTAACACCGTTTTGGGTGTTAAATATTTAAAAAAAAGTTTCATTTATTTCGATCGAAACAATGAAAAAAATTCGTATCAATATTAAAATTGCTGGAAAGTATGTATTATTACAGTAATATAACAAAAATTTACATATGTTTTAATATTATCAATTCGAATATGAGATTTAAAGTTCAGTTAAAAAATATTTCTGAATTTGAGAATGGAATTGTTTTATTAAATATTTTTACAATACCTGTAGTTTCGACATAGGAAGAGAATTTTGGTGTTACAGCAAATAACGTGTCTATTAAAATTATCAAAACATGTAGGCCAAAAAATTTCAAATGACTTTTTAGATATCTTAAACGTATAGGATACTTAAATTTGTTCCTTAAAGTCCTGATTATGGGGAAAGTTTATTAAATTATTAGACAGTTTTAAGCAATTATACTTGATTAGACAGTTCTAAGCAATTCAGTTTATTCTCATGAGATTTCTAATAAATTAACCTGTAAGCATTGTATTGCTAAAAAGTAACGCTTGAGCACTATATTACGAGAAGTGAAACAAGAACTCGGTTCAAATATGTTCGGCTTCTATAGAAAATTTATGTATTATTTGGGATTCATCACTGTAGTTAATCAGGTTACACTGAGCTGCTATTCAAATTATAATACTATAATACTGATCTTGAATTAAGATGAATATCTTTATCAATGCTTCAATCTTTATTTTCATGTGGTGAGATGCATTGCTTTACTTGCGTGGTGAATGATTTGGAACACTAGTTTGTCCTCCAAATTCTATTTTCATTTTGAATGCACTTCGGAATCCAATTATCAAATTTTTAAAATAATATTAGCTAATGTTATTTGGAAAGGGTATAATAGGAATGCTTATGACAAGTTATGTGTTTTCTGAAAATGACAGGATCCATTGCTTCATAAACAAATGGATGGATGATCAAAGATATTAAATTAAACTTTCTATATATTTATTTAGGTAATGTTTTACACCGTTTAATGTCAGAAACACCTCAGTGTTTTAATAGACAAATTAAGCCAATATATTATCACATTTTAATCCAGCATTTGGAATAGGGGTTATATAATAATGCTCCAGTTAAAGCATTTCTTACGTGGATGTTTCATTAATGTTTAGTTCCTATAATCTTAAAATTTTATCATTTGCTAATATGGATTGTACATAAATAACCTAGAATATCTCATCAGTTTTGAAAAATAGGTTGGTGTAACAGTTTTAATGCCTAAAGATGTTGAAGGATTTTGTTATTATTTTGTTCTTCATTAAATGTGATCATTTAAATTTATCTTTATCGAAATACCAATGAAAAGAAAATATATCTCGTTTGACAGATGGCGTTGATTTATGTAGCTTAATAATAAATAATGTCTTCAATTTTAGAGTGTTTATATGAAAGTCAAAAGCATTTAAAAATATATAATAGCCTACTTTAAAAATATTAAAATAATATTAAATAGTTAAAATTTTATTAATATTACAATATTAAACAATTAATTTAAAATATTATTAAGCAGTTGAACGTTTAATTAAGTAATTTGCCTTTGCGAATAATAAATCATTGAAAAGTTAGATTCAAATGAATCCTATACTTTTCACAAATATCTTTTACATGGTAATCGATCTCATTAAATTACATTATTCATTAAATATTCTTATGAATAATGTAATTTTTAATAAAATTGATGATTTTATTAAAAGTAATTACATTATATTATTTTCAAATTTTTTTAATTTCAAGTAGATATGAATGTTTTTACAAAGTAAAACACGTTTATTTTTTACTATTGAAAACAACAGGTAAATCTTCATAAATTTTATGATTCTACCTTACAACAATATGAATGTAAAGTTAAAAAAATGTTAAGGAATTGCAAAGCCTATAATAAAGCGAGTGAAAGTAGAGGAATAAACAATCAAATGTTTATATCTTCTGATTTATGAAATATCAGACATCCTATATTTCTTATATTTAGCTTTTAAAATATTCATTTAAGTGCTGCATTTCTTTTAATGTAATAGTGATTCTGGATTAAGGCTAGACATTTTTTATGTTTGCAGAAGATTTTATTTTATGTATCTCATTAGCTATGATTGTACATCAAATGCACACTGAAAGTAATAATACATTATATCTACTTCTTTTTAAACTAGTTAGAACTTTTTATAAATAAAAAAATCGTTTTTAATTAGAATTATAGTTTTTTTTAATTTTTTATTATATACTATCTATAACTCTGGGTTTACTTAATAATACAATTTTATAACAAACATTTTACAATTACAATATCATCTAACACGTAATAAAAATTATGTCATTCTTTTTACTATAACTGATTTCTTTGGATGGATAATTTTTCAAGGTAAAATTTGTTGAAGATTTTATTATAAAAGCAATGTGAAAATAGTTTAGATACTATCATTAGATAATTAATCCTACGGTCAAAAATTACTTGTAAATGTTACAAAATACTTAACACTTTGTAAAAGTTCGAAATAGTTTAATGGTCATAATCATAATTCTCAACAAAAAAATTAAAAAAACTTTATAAACTAAAATGAGTGATGTTTGATAAATTACTAAGCTAAATAAAGCAAGAAATTCTCAACTTAGAACCCTTTGAAATGCTTACAAGAAAAGTGGATTATCTTTAAAATTATTTGAAATCACAATTGTGCAGGAAGGTCACGCATTGTATGAAATAAAATTAGAAATTAAATTGCAAGATGAAATACATATTACGCGCAGATTTTTCTTATTTCAGTTTTCCACTTATTCTAATCTTCAATCACATCTTTCATTGTGTTGATTAAAACCCTTTTTTATGGTAATCATCTAAATAAATTGTTATGTTCTCAGTTGTCCTTTCATACATTAAAACTTTCCATTCCAACCCAATAATTGAATTTACTTTAAAAATATGGTGAGTAAAATCTACACATTTCACGCTATTCATCATATATTTTAAGAATAATTAGAAACATTTTAAATATTTTATACGCTTATTGCCTTAGTAGCAATTCATACAAATTGACTTAGGTAACTTTACATCTGTGACTTAATTTATTCCGCAAAATAATATTACGTTATTTTTAAAAACTATAACTAAATGATAAGACAATTATCTTAATTAGAAATTTGTGGGCATAACTTCAGCAATTGTTGAGCAATATGAGATGGATAATGCACTTCAAATTTCTGATAGCAAATAAGTACTTAAAAGTTATTATCCTTTTCGCTCATGCGTCTCTTGCATACAATCCGAAATCCGAGTAAAATATCCATTTTCAAGCATCCGACTCCACCATTCACTTTTAAGGGCATGGGCTACAATGTACCAAACTGAAGTATAAATGTCATTTTGGTCTAAAGGCTGGATTGCGTATTTCAGAGTGGAAAATCACAAATCTGGTCACAATTACAAAGATGAATTTTTGCTTAATCAGAGCTTCTTCAATGTGCTTCATTCATGTGCTCGTGAGCAATTGTATACTTAAGAACTACATACAGTCAATTCAATGAGTTTTTTGTATTTTTAAGTAATTTCTCACTTAATTAATACATGGAAAGTAGTATTTGTAGCAAAATATAGTCCTTGTAGTAAAATATTTAAAGCTATCATATACAAATGTTATCAATGCATATGTGTCTGGTACATTTTGCATAGGTATAACTTAATCTTATGCAAAATTTGTTGCATTATCTACATTTATATTTATTGTTTTATAAATTACCATTCCTGTCTCACTGCTCACTTAAAGTAATTATTAAAATTATCTAAATAATTATTCTTCATTTTAGCATCCTGTATTAACTAGTTATATTTTTGACAAATGTATAAGTTAAGACTCAATAAATACAGGTAAGGGACTATCAGATATACAAGTAAGATATACGAACTATCACTGTCTTGTTTGCAAATAAGTACTGAAATGATTAATCGGAATGATTAATGAAATCTGTCGTTTAATGTGAAATGAAATTGTTACAAACTTTGTGCTCAAAATTAGAAGTTGCTTGTTGTCGGGAGAAATATGAACTAATACTTAATGAGTTTTCAAGACAATATTACTTCCAGTTCTTCATGAATATTTGTAAAATCATTGCAAAAGGAATAATTATTATTTTCTGTAAAGCAAATGTTGATTAAGACCGTTAATTAAATGTTGACATGATGTAAAAAAACGGATGAAAGTTTTCAACATTAATTACATTTACATTTGTAATCTTAATTATTTTGGAAAAGAAAATTTAATGGAAATTTCACTATGCTGGTGTTTAAACTTTCTGAGACTTATTACTATACAAAACTATACTATACTAGGACTATAAAGTACAGTAAAAAACCCACGCCATAAACCTGAAGCTAAGATAAAAGTACATAAGACTGGTAACATAAAAGTGATTTATTAATTCATTGTTTATTTGAAATACATTTTGGAACTGGCAAATATTATATCTTTATCCATTTAAATTTCATGACACAGTGATCTTCTTAATATAAAAAGAATTCATCAATATTTTAAAAATATTATAAAAATAATTTATTTAATGAAATGTTTAAATACGATCACATAATTCACTAACATTGAATTGGTCAGTGATCATGAATAAATTAATAGGTGTGAAAAAATCTTTATAAATGATGAATATTGGGATAAATGAATAAAAAAATTGTCTTATCTCCTGCTAAAACATTTTATGACCTTTCATTTATCAAAATAAACTCATTTTTCTCAAGTCAACTAAATATATTTATAATGTATTTATTTTTGTCAGATTACATAACATGCTTTGTCATTGAAGTTCATTTACCATTCAATAAATTAATTGAGCAATTTCTTATTGTTTATTAAATATTGTAGGGCATGGAAAATTATTTTAAAACGTTGTTTTTCAACAAGAGAATAAATAAAAAGAAAGAACAAAATTCCAGATGCAATTTCTCTCCATAATTGCATAAGAAATAAACCTTCAAAAAGATATTATCTATTTAACACTTGAAATTTATTGTACATCTGCAGTATCTTGTGCTCTATGAAGAGTTTTCTTTTTTCTTGGGAAAAATTGCTAGATAATTTTTAGGTACATTCATTTTGACAAAAGATTTTATATAAACAGAAATATCACATGAATCTTTATTAATTGATTGAGATCTATTATTATCCCTGCTCCTTTAAGGAATGTCTTTTAAGCATTAAATTTTATCAACCAATGGGAAACTGAAATGTCAAATGCAAAGGTTAGATTTTCACATTTTTTTATACTTTTTCTTTGTGATGTATGCTTAAATTGGTATCACTCTACAATTTTGCTACACATTACAGGTTTTATTTTATCCTTGTCATCAAAATAGAAGTATTTTATTCTTAGCAGGTTAATTTACAACAATGCTCATGTGGTCTGACATCATTTTGGCTGTGAGTGTTCCTCTGCATATTTTTCCTTCTATGGATAACAAAAAATTTCACAATAAAGAATTTGTACGATTTATTTTTAAAAGTTGAAAAAATGATACCGTTTTTAAACAAATGCGAAATACCAATATTCATTAACTTGTTTTAAAAATTAGTTAAATTCAAAGAAAAATCTTCACATTTATAATAATTCCAGTAATTGTAAGAAATTCTTTCCCTGAACTTGTGATCATTATAGCATATTTCAGTTAATTAAAATGATATAATTAAACATAAAATTTTATTTAATAGAAATGAATATTCAATATTAGAACTTTTATTTTATTTTAGAACAATTTGTTAGTCAAAAATGATGACATTAAAGGAATATTTTACCTAATTCTAAGCAAAATTAAATAGGGGACAAGAAAACGGTTTTCCTCTTTTCTCAGGTATTTCTTTTTTCACACTTTGTAAATTTTTTTATATATAATATATAAAACTCCTTTATTTATAATAAAAAAAGCAGTAATAATTCATATAAGAAAAATTTTGTCTATGCATAAATTATTTCTGGCAAAAAACTTTTAAATAAAAGTCGATTTAACATATCACACGATACTAGTTAATAATTTCAATAAAAATATCAACTATCAGAAAATAATTTGCTCTAAAAATTTTACTTCAGCAGTTTTAATTTATTATAATGTTATAAAATAGCATAATAAATCAGTATATTAATTAGTAAATGTTTTATTATTTTCATGTTCATTTTTTTATATTGATTCTTATACATTTTTTATTATTAATTAATACTGTTAGTGCTAAATTTTAGTACTTTTATACATCACATGTACTCTTTAAAATTAATTTTAATTAATTATAGCTTATAACAACGGATTTTAGAGATCAATTTGTTTGTTATCATTTGTTATAACTTTAAAATAAAAAAAAGTTAATAATAAGTTGCTTAACCCATATTTTAAGCTGTCTATTTATTTCTTTATAGTTACAGTCTTATGAATAAAAAGATAGTTTGTTTCTTCTTATCAAAATTAATTTTGTCATAAGCATCACTTTATATAGCAAGTTATATATTTCCATGTCTAAAAATGTTGAAGGATATTTGAAGCAATACAATTTTAAATATCAAGATAGTAATTCTATTATTTTGGCAAATTCCTTCATAACGTAATACATATTTTAATATTGAAATTTGGCGTTTAACCATCGTATCTGTTATATATTTTTTAATTTATAGATTAAAGTTCCTCTTAATAATGTCATTTTCCCCTAGTATTAGTACAATTATTAGGATAATAATAACTACACTTTATATTATATTTTATTACGATGTGTAGTTATATTCAAAATATTGTATTTTAATTATTTTTTATTGTTTTTTAATTCTTTCGTTTCAATTCCTCTCTAAAACTGTGTAAAGAAAGTAACTAGATGCAATTTTTATAATTATGTTTGCTCATTTTAAGCATTTATTGTTGTTCATATCGTCTAAGCATTTCTTTATATCTCTATATTCGATACTTCTTATAGGCTGAATATCATGTAAATGTATGTTACTTAGAAAACGCTTTCCATCAGAATCCTTTAAATTGACTGATGAAATTTTTAACCATTTAAATTTCTCTAATAAAAGGATTAATTTAAATATTTTCTTTAGTTTTTCAATTTTTTAGGTCATATGTTTCCTTAGTAGTAACATTAGATTTTACCAAACATTATAAATAATTTATTATTCCTTAAAATTATCAAAATCGATGAGTGAATAAAATTATCGACGATTAAAATAGATCTTTCATAAAATAAGTACTAATAGGAGTAATTCCATTTTGAAAAAATCTACATAAATTCATACAGATTTCCTTAAGTGAGTTTACGATTCCTGCTTCAGATTACAAAAGGTACACTTAGAATTTTTCGAAAACATTTGTTGTTGTTATGGTTTTTCTTCCAATTGTCCGACTTCGTCAATGTCCATCTGACTGCTAACCCTAAGGAAATCGAGGACCAGAAGTGGGGATGAGTATATATCCTCTCTGGAAAGTTCTAAGCAGTTCAGGATGTGATTAGGAGAAGCCTGTTCAGTTTTACATTTAGAGCAGACCTCAAAGAATTTTATGTCTTTGAAATACGTGAGACCTCTAGTGTGGCCACTTGCTAGTCTGGAAATTGCTGTTCTAGATGCTTTGTCACGAATGAAGAGCCATGCTCTTTGTCCGCGTACCAGTAATGGCAAGGAGGAATACTCTACCCTTTCGAAATTGCAGAATTAATATGGATTCAGAATTAATTGGACTGATATTCTGAAAAGGTAAGTGTTGAAGATGAAGGATTATCATGGTATCAGCCTTCCTTAACCAGTTTATCCGCCTGCTCATTGCCGTATATGTCTGAATGAGAAGGAATCCATGGAAAATAAACTTCATGGGGTTCCGAAATGAACTTGAGAACTTTAGAACTTCGAAAACATTTAATTTAATATGTATGCACGCTACATAATTTCACTTCCGCTTTCAAGTTATGTGGGGAGGGAGAAACACACACTTTTCCTCTCAGTTGCATGGACAGCTTAGACACCTTCTTAATAGTGACAAATGGTGAGGGACTGTAGATAAATGGCTCAGGCTAGGAAAATATATGAAACTTAAGAGACATATTTTTTTCACTCTCATATTTTTTATATAAATATATAAGTCTTAAGAGACGCTCATATTTTGCCAGGCTTAGTCTACAATATTTTTCTTTCTATCTACTGACTTTTATCTGATAATGTAACGGGGATAATATAAAGAGAGACTTTCTTCATAACCAAATTATCCTGTTTTAATAGAATAAACACGCAAAGAAAATATTAAATAAGTTCAATAAAAACCTTAGATTCGTGAAAAAGCAGCATTTTGGTGAACTGAAAAAGACTGTCCAACCGCCTGGCTATCAGAAGGCAGAAGGAGTAGTTTTCATAATATATTTTTGTAGAAAGAATTACAATAAAGGCAAGCCCTTTTGAGTTATCAGTTTTTTATCCTTCATTTTTAAATCGTTGGAAATGCTTATTGATAGATGTATAGCGCTCATGAAGTTCCTCTAGACTAACATCAATATTCTTATCAAATGGATAATTCTATTGGAATAGCTTCATTCTATTTAATCAACAAATTTCAAGGAGTTATAAAAAATTTTCCTTTGTAATTTATTAGAAATTGAAGAAAAATTTAACTATACAGATTCTTCATGTGAATTCTGAGTTAGGAGTTGATTCTGATATTAGTTTAAATTTACATTTATATAATCAAATCTAGGGTAGAAAAAGCATTTGACATGTAGAGATTATTAAAATAGTTATTGCTAAAAGTTTTGCATAAAATGGAGTGTTATCACATCCATAATGGAACTTTACTGTCCATTGCCTAGTTACCAAATTAAATTGATGGAGATATGACACAGTTGGCTATGCGGATAGCTTAAATTATCTTCACTACAAAGACTAAATCATTCTTTTTAATCTTCTCGAAATTGCTCTCACACTTGGTGAGCATGCTTCTCTCAAGCAGGTTTTCATAATAAGAAAACTGCTTGAATAAGAAGCTCAAGAAAAAGTGTTACCTTCGGTTTTCTATAGAAGTATTCTTGAGGTCTCCAAGATTCTTTTATCTTAACACAGGAGCTCATCCTCTTGAAAAAGCAATTTCAGAGAGAGTAGCCTTGTGTTCTAATTTTGATTGGAAATATCATTTTCCTTCGGTAATCTAAAAGACTCAATATGTTTTCTGGACACGAAAACACTCTTTAAGCAAATCTTAAAGACATAAAACAAAGCTCTGGACTGAATCCATATTGCTGTTACAAAATCCAAAAATCACTTATGTATATTGAAATACGATCATATTAGTGACAGCAAAATAGAAAATTAAAAAAATATTTCTTAACGAGTTCACTTGAGCAAAGAAAACAACTGCAGAAACAGCATTAAAATTCCTTTTTGATATTCCCTTTTATTCTGACTATATTATGCATTGTACAGCTGCAAGACTCAACATGTTAAAATGAAATAGAGTAAGGACTACCCGGTTGCGATATGGCTTCATTTATCTTGATTGTTGAGCTCAGGTTAACAGTCAAACTTATTTTTTCAAGACTTCTTGACTCTCATTTGCTGATTTCATACATATTTCCAGTGTATTTTTACCGTAAAGTAAAAGCGTAACTAGAATCATGAAAGAGATGAAATTATTTTGTACACTCTCTTAATCAAAAATCGATGATAAAACATGTGCAATTGATTATTGTGAAAATGTTATTATCAGTGTTTATCTTACTGAAAGTTAAACGAATTCACTTACGGACGCCACATTCAAAATGAACCACTGGTTCTCCAAGAAAGAAGTAAAAAATTTCAAACTTAACAAGCTTTTTTAATATTTCAAAATATCCAGTTACTTTTCTTATATAAGAACTAAAAGCTAACATATTTCTAAATTTAAAGAACAATCGAAAAAACAAACAATTAAAAAAATGTTGCCACTTACAGAAATGGTCGAAGATAAATAATAATCACTTGAAAGTTGAAGTTATTAAAAAGTTGAAATGAAAGTTAGTTATTTTCTTAATTAATGAGAATAATTTTGAAATCCGAAACAATCAGTATATCTTATTCATTTGATAAATGACAACTATTTTTCAAGAAGAGGTATTAAGTATTTCTACTTGAATCCATGAATACCTCAAAAGAAGATGTTCAAACAAATGTATCTGGATTTTCTCAAACAGTTAAGTACCTTTATAAATCATGGATTCCTGGATCTAAATTGGTGCGATTGTTACACTATACTTATATATGGCTGGAAACAATAAAGATACTCATTTTATTAGAATTTCTGAGTAACCAGAACTTATAGGTAATGAAAAACTGTTGACACACTTGTAAAAGTATTGAACTGTCCTTTATAATACCTAGAACAACTTGCAGCATCAAAATTGAGTTGGTTTGTTTTACGTACACTTTACAGGATCAAAGACAAGATAAAGTATTTCTTTCTGGCACTAATAAAGAAAGTAGCCATGATTCTCACCTTAACCGTTTTCGATGCTGAATTGCATGCAGTATCTTCATAAGTCATTGTGATAAATGGATATTTCTATAACATGTACATTTTCTTTATGTCAAAAATGTAAAAATATACCTAAAGACGTTTTATTATAATGTGGTTCCCTGACTGCAGCAAGACTTAGCATTTTCAAGGTTCAAACATTAGAAACAGAATGACTGGTTTCGCTTAAACTTAGGGGTATTTTGTCCATTTCAGCTCCCTTTTGACTTGGACTATCACGATTGATCATTTATGTCGTAGTCTGACAACTGCAGTCAATTTCTTATTAATTATTATGAAATTAATTATTATACTTATGAAATATATAAACCTTATATAAATAAATATATATTATCTATCTCTTATAATTCCACCAAAGGCCATATTTTTTTTATTTGCATATTCATCCTATCTATTAGCTATAGATGAACTATATATATAATTATTTTACATTTATTTTTTTGTATCCTTTCTTTTTTCATTATTAATTATATTTTTATTTCTTAATCTTCATATATACAACAATAAAAAATCTCTGGCTTTATAAGCACATTCACGCAAGTTCATGACCGAAGTCAATAAAAGTCATGACAGGATTATTAAATTTAATCATTTACATTCATCTGACAATAGGGGCGTATAAAAATAGTTGATAAGATTTGAATTAAAAAGCAATATTTTTTTATATTTTAATTTGTAATTTATTTTAATTTTTAATTTTTTTTAGTCTTACGATACTTGAATACAAAAAAATTATCTATGCAATACTTATATCCTGTCTTCACCATAGCTTACTGAAAAAAATCTAAATAATTGGTTATAAATTATTAAGTAATGTTTATATCAGTTCTAAAGTTCTTAATATCTTCTTCAGGATTTCACTCCAGAAATCTCATTTCTGTTGATTTGGTGCGGCTATATTGAACAATAACAGTTGCAATCAAATATCACTTGCTTTTTATGAAGTTATAAATAAATTCAATTAAAACAATTTGAGATACTTTACAAGCATCTTTTATAAAGGTAATGTAAATATTTATATCAAAATTGTTGAATTTGTATTTCTTACATAATATAGTTATGTGTTTTATGTAAAGTCATTGGATAAATATATGTAAAATGTATTATTTAATGCACTGAAAATGTTATGAAGCTTATTAAAATAAATACTGAAATTAGACATTTTAGTAAATTTTAAATGCAAAATTGCCTTATCTTTTTAAATGAATAATATTTTTAATGAAAAACATTTATTGTAATGTAATAAACTGAGAATAAGATTACACATCATACATTTTGCAAGAACACAACATAATAAAGACTGGATGAACATGTAAATTCCTGAGATTAAAATGTCTGACAAGTTTACTAAAGTATAAAATATAAAGGATACAGACTCAGATTTATCAAACCAATTAATCAAAGTAGATGACTGCGTAAGATTAAGAGTCTTAGATTTCATAACCCTTAACCTAAGAGTTACATAAAAGATACCTTGGCTTTTCTTACAGTTAAGTCAATTTTTTACTCTGCGCACATTTTTTACCTGTAAATTACTGCCTACTTTATAATTAATAAAAATTTACTATATGGTGTCATGTGATTTCTGAGACAAGTTCTCTACAGTGATATTTGTTATAATTCTCAAATGCCCATTGTAAATATTGATTATGTTACTGTAGATATTGCATATGAAATAATAATCATAAAGTTATCAAAATGTAATGTAATATGTTACAAAAATCAGAAACGACTTATAAATGTAAAATATTTTAACCACTTTTATAAAAATGTAATATCTAACAAAAAGGCTGTATATAATATTCAATATTAACATTTTTACTTTAAAATTTAAATTTAAGAAGTAAAACATGATAAATATAAGATAATGCAGTGAAGATGATTTCAATTAAATTGTTAATTTAATACATAAGTGACATATTTATGCATGCTAAAAACATGATAATTTTATTTTTATTAGCTTTTATTTACAATGATAATATTATTTAACCTGTATATACTTTTACGTAAATTAATATTAAAAAATTACGCATCAGAATATAAGGGAAATAGTTCTCCCGTAGTTTTGAAATTGCATGAATATTACACATTTTAGAGTATTGCATTTACCTTTTTTTATAACTACTTAATTAAAGATGCATTTATTAATTGTCAAAACGACATAAGAAGTTTCAGTGTAATTTTTATAAAAAAATAAAATCCTAAAAGCTATTGCAATATATCGGTTACAAATATTTTCATAGTGCTTAGTTTTCCTAATGTAAACTATTTATGGAAATCATAAAATATTGCAATGTTATTGAAGACTTTTTATTTAAATTTTTAGTTTTACATTTATTTGCGCTTGTTATGAAATTTTTATTCTCATTAACCATATTATTCTAAATTTTTATCATTACATTGAAACCATTTGTTAAATGTTTGATATTTCATGAAAAAGTTTAACATTAATAGCTATTTTTATTAAATGGAATGCCATTCTTTTATTCATAAGTAATCATAACATTTTAATGTTATTTTTTCCTAATTTTAATTACCAATAAAAATATAATGGCTGCGAAGTAAATAAATCATTACAGAACATTAACTGTGTAAGAATATGATGGTTAGATTACATTGCAGAAGATCAAACCATCCGGAAAATAAAGAATTGAAAATCAAAGCTCAATAAAAAGAGAAAAGAAGAATTCTACAATGTAGCACTGGAAAAGAAGTTAGAGAAGATATAATACTTAATCGAATCATAGAATTAATATGAATAGAAAAAAATTTAATATTTTAGAGTAAAAAATATAATTTTTGTAAAATATTCAACTTAAATAATATTTAAGACATTTATAATAATAAATAATTATAATATTTGCAAATAAATATTAATAACAAATTGCAATATTTATCATGTGAGTTTGGAAAAAAATTTATTTGAAATCCAATAAAAACAATTCTTAATTCGGGATTTTTCTGATAAAAAAACTTAAATAAAACCAAAGTTAGAATATAAGATGAATAATACTATTTTAATATTTTATGTCCTGCCTCTTTTTTAAAAATTTCAGTTTATAGACAAACTTAAACGTTTTGTATTATTACGATTTTTTAAAAAAATTATTTAAGGCATAATTTTTGCTCTAAAAAAGTCAGTCCTTTTCTAGTTTTCCTTTTGAAATAAAAAAAGACTTCATCATAAGTTCTTACAACAAATACATTATTTGCATTGGAAATGCAGTAAGTCTTAACAATCTTTTCCTGTGAAAGGATAAAAAACGTTTATACCCAAAATATATTCCATTTGCCTAGCTTCTTCGACATAGGAAACTGCAAACTTATCAAAATGAAAAATAGAATGCATATATGGTCAAAATAGTCACTCCATGAATAAATATGCCAGCTTATGTTTCCAAGACAGATTTACCACCAAAAGTGTTCTCTCGTTCCACCACTCGGTAGTAGATGCATATTTCGATCCAACCTAGATAAAATGGTGCAATTTGTTTTATAAAAAATCTCTAAAATATAGTCTGAAAATAGTCTGTCTTCTTCAAAATTTCGATTTCTGATATTTTGCTTTATTGTTCGACAAATCATAGATTTTCCTGGTATTACACTTAATGCAACAGAAAATTTTTTCTAGAAATAATGCGAATAAAAATAATAATTTGTCGGTCAATTAAGCAAATGATTAAATTAGTACAAGTGATTGCATAATGTAATAGAGAATTTTGGCATAATTTAATCTAAAGAAATATATTTTGAGTCATTTTTTAAGATAATGTATCAATGTAGAAATAAAAGCAATGTAGTAGAAAAAAATTCTGCAATAAAATTTTTCCAAAATTGGAGAATGTGGTGAATGTCAACACATACCAAATACATCGGTGAAAGTTCGAATAGTTTTAGAATATTTCATGCATTTTTATACATCCGGACCCTCAACGGTGTATGTCATCAACCACAGGTATACTACAGTCGTCGAAAAGAGAGTAGTCGAGATAAACAAAGAAGCGACTGGCTGTCTCCATCTAGGTAATATCCTGGTAAATTCTTTTCTGCAAGATTAGTCAAGTAGGTCAACTTTATTATTCTTATACAGGGTTGATTGTGAGTGCAAAGTTTCCTTAATTTTTTCCGATATCCTAATTTGTACTGAATGGATCCTGCATTGATTTATGATTTTCTTTTGAAAAGTTAAGTGCGTTAATTGCGAGTAAAGAAGGCAATTGTTTACATTTTCCTCAAAAAATTTACCCTAAAATTCTTTCTGAATTGGTTTTTGCAAAAATTAATTGCAACATACCTTTGGATCACAGACAATTGAAAATTTTAGATGTTTTAGAAATTAATTATGAGGAATAGTTGATTGTAACTTTAAAAACAGGGGAAATGAATATACATTATTATGTTACCTATGAGGAATTGACAGTATGCTATATAAAGCTCACAACAGAGTAAACTACAAAGAAAGAACACGTATTTTTAAAGAGTTGAATGTTAAATGCAAAAATATTACTTATGGAGTTACAGAGGCGGGGAACATAAGTTCATATTATTGTATCAAGATCATTTAATTAAGTTAATCCAGCTTCGACTTTGTAAAATTAAGAAAGATGAAGAAGTAGAGTATCAAGTTCTTCTAATATTTTTAAAATTTGGGGTTACAGCAATATTGCAACCAGATAATTCATAATTGCATAAATATTGCAACTAGATAATCAGGTTGATAATTTAGTAATCAAGTTATATGAAATATATGCATTATGTTTCCACATATTTTTGACTAATTTATTGACTTGTCTATAGAAAGTCCATAGACTTATCAAAGAAATCCATAGAAAGTCTAATGATAATCAAACACAAGGCTCAGTTGAAAGGGTTAATTAGGATATACAGAATATGCTAACTGCATGGATAAACAATAACGATACAAAAAATTATGATATGGTTTACCCTTTGTTTAATTTTAGAAGAACACTTTCATAACATGAAAAAAGATGACACTGACCTTGTGAAGCCATGTTTGGCATTAAAGGAAAAGATAGCATTGTCATTTTGGCCTAGCGAACCAACCAATATTATTGAAACCGAAAAACGTCTCGAAAAAGTTGTCCTTTTACATTCTGAATTGAAGAACAGCTTGAAGATACTACTTCAGTTAGAAGTTACTACTTCTGAAAAAAATCAAGTAACGATCATACCAAAAACCATATTAAAATAGAAAAAATATTTAAGGTTATCTGTAATCTAACACGTCTCCGCATCAATTTCTGATTGAATAACACGAGTTAATTTCTATAAAAGAGCGAAAGGAAAAAAGATCTTCTTCTGAAAAAAACAATTTATGAACCTCAAAAAAAAAAATTACTTTTTCTCAAATCAGTAATGATGTACGAATACAAGTCCCAGATGTACAGATAGCAGAAATGTGTTAACGATTGATGTTGGAATAGAAGATTCCAACTTCTATAAACTGGCGGATAAAAATGATACCCTCAAGTAACTCTATGCACTTAATCAATTCGTAATTTATAAAAAAGTTACTTTCCATAGATGAGACTTCTTATCAAGAAATGTCTCTATGAGAAGCAAATACGGCTAATTCAAAAAATGGCGAGTAAGGCTATACACATTGACATTGTGAAAAGAAGTGTTCCAAAAAACAAATGCAATTGTAAAAGCAAAGGATTCTTATGCAATTCAAAATGTCATAATAATTTAAGTTGTTGTATTAAATAAGATTTGAATAAAATAATTAAATTCTCCAGTAATGTGGCTTTCTCCGGTAACCAATAAGAGCAAAATACTGCTACTTCTCTGTGGAAAGTTGCATACCGTAAATTTGATAATAGATTCTTGATGCGTTTCTACTTTCCTCTTTTCTGCCTCTCAGAGTGGAATGCGAACCTATGTTCCTATGTAATTATTGCTTGTATGGATGGATACTATTGCCCTTCTTAATCTGTAAAAACCAATTTAGAATCATCCTGTATATATATTGTGATATCTTTGAGGTAATTAAATGCTACCGATTAAGCACTCAGATACTTATTTTACTTCCGTAAATGGAGTAAAAATTAATAACAGAAATTAAATAATAGTAAATATTGTTCAGAAGAGAAAAATAACTAAAAGTTTACGATAAAATGCTTAGAAAAATCTGCGTTGAAGACAAAATTTCTATTTTGTGCTTGGATTTTAGAAACACTTTCAGTTTCGTGTTCCTTTTATGAAAACTTTAATGCATAAAATTTCACATAAAAATAGACGCAGAAGAAAATAATTCAGCTCATTAATATAGGACCTGAATATTTCATTATATTATACGACCTTCATTTATAAATCTTTCCAGTATAGTTTTCAAAATTTGTGTGGTTTCAAATAAGTTTGTAATTGAAAATGATTAATTGTTAATTAATTTGGATATTGTACATAATATCTATTATTTGATTTTCTGAAATCAGCGGGTTCTAAATAGTCCTCTTAAGCAAAAATGACCCTTTGAGCAACAAACACACCCACACACACATATATATATTTCGTGATTAAATAAACCACTTAAAACAAGCTTGTCATTACGCATATATAATAACGAATTTTTTTAATAAGCACTTAGAATTCAAAATATGAAAATCTATATTAATGAGTTAGTGAAAAAATTCCAATAAAGAAATTAAATAAATTCAAGCCTTGAAGTTTATTAAATTTTGTTGTTATTCACGAAAGAAATGAAAAATTTCAAAAGATAAATATAGGTAAATGTTAGCTTTGTTAATAAACGTATTTAACTTCTTCTATTTCTATTATTCTTAAAATTTTAATATATCTAATACAAATATGTATAGAATGTTTAAAAGTCACACCAAACCTGTAGTGAAGGAACGCGTTTTGCTTCAATAATTTTTTAAAATTTATTCAGACTCAATTGAGTGAATTATTACATATATTTGCTTTCAGCAAATTATTTAAAAAAAGTATTGTTAAAATAACTGAATATATGATATACACCGCTTTGTCAATACAGTTCATTAGTTTTCAGATCATAACAACATACATATATATATATTAAGGAATAAATAATTAGATAGAGATTCATAACATAATGCATATATTTTGAATAAATATGCAATTTTTTAAAATTAATCTAAACATAGCAATAGAAATTCTAGTTAAAGGTCATAATGCTATTCATGTACATAAAAATTTTTATAAGCAATTTTTTACGGAAGAAGTCCGTTTATTTTCTTAATTATTATCTTTAACATCTTTCCTTGTGAAATAAAATATTGAACTGAGCAAGAGAGTAATTAAACTTGAAAGGTATAGTAAAAATAACACTCAATATGAATTATTTTCACGTTTTTTTTCTGTGTAATTCATACAGAAAAAGGAGTAAGTGTTTTCATATTTAATATTCATGCTTGAATTTATAAATTTTAACTACATGTTGCTTAATTAATTATAACAATATTAACGAGTCTCGTAATATAACGATAGTTTATAGGCAATATATAAAACTTGATATAACAAATATGAAATTATATGGATGAATAAAAATCCAATCTTTTTTGTATTATTCATGTTTAAGAAACAAATTACGGAAACAAACAAATAATGATTCTAGCTTTCACAGTGATCTAGAGAAATTTTAAAGTTAAGAAAGAGAAAAGTTACGAGAGGTATTTTTTCCAAAGCTGATTTTACCAGTAACAGTTTCTTATGAATAAAAGCTGTATAAAGTAAATATAATAAAATTTCCATTCTTCGAGTCTATGTACAGAGTGTGAAATAAAGAATTTCTTGGTACAATGAAAAGCTTTTGCTGGGAATTCAAGAATTTTTTATTACGATTTTTTTAATTCTTATTCCTTTTTTCTTGACTCAAGAAGAGAAGAGAAAAAATGTGGTGTTTAGCGTAATGTTTTTTTTACCAATTTCTCATTTTTATAAAAATAGATCAAAATGCTACAAATTTTTATACAATGTAATGCAAAACATTAGGGAAAATGGGACATTTAATTTCAGAAAACACAAAATTTAATGTTTCATAAAAAAGCAATGAGATCACCCTTGATTCTAAATTTTATACATAAAGATTTTTTTTATGATTTATATCTTTGCCCGGGATAAGAACATATAATTGTTGTTTTCGTACATTTTACAAATTCTTGGTTTCATGTAATAACATATCTTTAAAGTTTAAAGGAAAATCACACTTTTTGGGGCCAATAAACCTTCAAAATACTTATTCATAGTTGCTTTTAACATCATCATAACTTATAATTATATAGTTTATATTAAGACATTTAAATAAGGATAAAATCACACAATTGAGAACATACCATGAATCAAAATCTTATCATTTTGTTAATTCAATTCTTAAGAAAAACCTTATTTTTTCGATCAACAGAATAATAAGTTATAAATTTACTGTCAGAAAAGTATTTATCCTTTTTATCAAAAAATCTCTTAAGACAACTAAAAAATTTTTTTAATTATTACTTTAGTGTGCAAAATTATTTCTAAAATTATAGATACAAATTGCCTTATTACACTATACTTCCTTTTTTATTAGTATAAAAACTAAAAATGTATTACTGTATATTTGCTTTAGTGTTTTAAAGGTTTGTTTTTAGGATGAATTTCTTATGATTTCCTATAATTGAGATTTCCTTGAGTGACGTCAAATTTTTTAACACCTATAAATGAATGCACACGCTCTCTCTCATCAATTTAAATAACATAAATTTGTGAAATAGCTTACAAATTATATCTTTCGGCAATGACTTGGTCTAAAAAGGGAGACCCGAGAAACAAATGGAGATTTTTGTTTACATTTCTGGCCAGTCTGTTGGAACTTATAAGATGCTTGAGTTATTTATTCCTTGTTGGTCGAGCCACAATTTGGCTTTAATGGTCCGAGGATGATTATGATTAACTCGATTATAAGTTAGCTTTTTCCAAACTGAAGCACAAGGAGATAATGATGATTTGCTTAAATCCTGAATGTAAAAGTTTAAGGAGAGCATTTTATGTCTAGAGTGAAGAGAAGTTTCTCCTTATTCTTGTAGAAGTATCGGTATGGGGGTCCATTTAGGAAGACCTGTGGCAATTCTTAGGGCAGTGTGATATACAGTTTCAAGGATTTTGCAATCTGTTGCGCATGCTGAAGTAAATATGTGACAGCCATAATCCAGACTGGAGACAATAAAGTATTTCACGATATGAAGGAGATGAGCGGTACGACCACCCCATCTATTACCTGCGATACCTTTTAAAGCATTTAACTTTTTTGATGTAGCTTTTCTCTTTTCATAGAAATGATGACGGAAAGATCAATTGTGTGAAAAATGTGATCTCAAAATTCGAATATTTTTACTCCTGGAAATAGGATGATTGTTGATGAACAAGTTGAAATTTGGTTGTTGTCGTTTTGAAGAAAAGTTAATCACAGGACATTTTTGTGGGTCTATCGATAACTTCCATTCTTGACACCAATTTTGTAATATTCCAAATGCAGATGTTAGTTTCATCTGAAGGTTTCCCAAGTTAACAGATTCGTATAGTAGAAATATATCAGCTGCGTACATGAAACATTTGATGTCGGGGGGAAGGATATCGTAGAGGTGTGCCATAAGCACTGAGAACAGGAAAGGTGATAACACGCTCCCCTGCGGAACTCCCCTATATGAGGTTGATGAAGATAGCTTATTTCTCCACTTTCCTTGAAAATAACGAGTTTTGATGAATCGTTGAATCCACAAAGCAGCATTTCCTTTGATGTTTGCTTGAATTAATTTATAGATAAGGCAGTCTGGCCACACACACACACAAACTGTATCATAGACCTGGAAAATATCCACTGTAACCAAAACAACAAATTTTTTAGAGGATCTGATTGAAATTATGTGATGATTAATAATGGATAAAATGCTGTCACAACCTTGATGTGGTAGAAATCCGTGGTGCTTAGGATGAAAGAAAGATATGGTTTATATATGGTCAAGAAGTCTCTTCAAAATAATTCTTCCCATTAATGTATACATGATACTAGTCAGGGATATAGGACGGTACGATGCCACAAGACTGACCATTTTTCCCGGTTTTAAAATTGGAATAACAATGGAAGATCTCCATATTTCTAGTACAATGCATGTAAACCATGATTTATTCATCAGGGAGAAGAGGTAGTCTAGGTTGGTAGTAGTAATGTATTTTTATAATTTTGCAGATATCTTGTTTGGACCAACAGATGAGTTTTTACATCTTGCTTCATGCAGTTCAGATGCAGTAAAGGTTTTATTGTAAGAGAAAACCTCAGTTTTACTTAAATCCAGTGGCATACCCTCTAAAATTGGTGGACAAGTGTAGAAGTCTAAAAGTTTTAGCTTAATGGTTAGGATCTATTACTGGGGAATTATTATGTAATAGGATCAAATGTGAAGTTGGAGAAACTATAACTGTATTTTGGAGATTTTTTAATAAATTGAACATATTTTTTGATGTTTCAGCTGAAATTATTATTTAGTCTTAATATTTTTGAGAGAGATATATGAGTAGTCGATGTAGTTCTGCTGCAGTTCTTTTATGTGCCCTCCAAACATATTTATTACATGTGCGTTTAGCTTTACGCTAAAGACGTATTTTTATCTCAGAAGATAACCACACCTAGAAGACCACCATGGGGGATAAGGTTTACATGACATTTTCTGCCACCTTCGAAACTTATGAAGTTTATTTATGGAGAGATGGTTGAATTGTTCAATAGAGTAAAGATTAAAAATCTCATGATCAGTATTGATGGAAGCAAAGATATCTGACCACAGGATATGTGATATGTTCAGTATATGGTGATCAATATCTCCAATAGTAATGCTAATTTAAATGGTAAATGATCACTTCCAAAACAATCTGGGCGAACTTCAATATGACTAAGGTGATAAATGTCTGGTGATGCAAAGATAAAACCAATGAGTTAAGGTTTATGAGGTGGACAGTAATGTGTTGGAATTTCAGAGTTCAGGAGACAGCAATTCTCTTCCCCTCTTCTTCTTTATCCGGACGAAAAATTATTTTGTTAAATAAAGATATATTGTCAACTTTTTTAACCAAGTTTATTGTATTACAATAACGTCTGCAGAATTAAAATAATGAAATTTCATGTATGGGCGCTTATTGAGAACACTTCGAGCATTCCATGAAATTAATGAACACATTAAGCAAGTTACATGTGTGAGGTTCTTTGCAGTTTACACAAAATGAGAATTAATTTGAACAAGGATCCCTATTGTGATGTGAGCCACAGAGTCTGCATAAAGGTAATTGTACTTCACATTTTTTGTTGCATGTGTAAATTTAAAACAAATTCCACTTTCACAATAATTATGAGTATGAGTTACAATAATTATGAGTACAATTTGACCTCTAATTATTGATGCACCCAGGATAGAAGTTGCTTCCCGTCTGTGAGGAAATTTTATTGCTTCTATTTTTAAATTTTGCGTTTTCAATTATTTCTGACTGTTCTTCAGAAGAGTTACCAAAATTAAATACACTGTTTACAGGTAAAATTGGATTGGAATGAGTGTTACTATTACTTGGGTTTGATGATTGCTTTTGGATTCGACTACTTTTCAGAGTTTTCCTTCTAGCCGGGAAAGATGAGTTACTTCTAGTTTCAAAAATTTTATTTACAGTTTCTTCAAATTTTTGGAAAATATAATTAAGAATGGCATTTTGTTGGGGTTGAAAAGCTAATATATTTTGGTCCTCTGACTCTTCAAATTTCGGAATTATTGAGGTGACTATGTCATTTATTTTTGCATGAGTGATTTCTGATGTTTGATTGGATTTGACAATTGTAGCAAAATTGGTTTTGGAGCTTTTAAATTGTCTTCTTGCTTCTATAAAAGATAGATGGTTTATCGGCTTAAATTTTAAAAACCGAGTTTCTTCTTCACGAGATGGACATGTTGGATCATCTGAAGTGTGAGGTTCTTTGCAGTTTACACAATATGAGAATTAATTTGAACAAGGATCCCTATTGTGATGTGAGCCACAGAGTCTGCATAAAGGTAATTGTACTTCACATTTTTTGTTGCATGTGTAAATTTAAAACAAATTCCACTTTCACAAACTTTATCCACAAAAATCCTTACATTTACAATAAATGAAAACACTTTAATTTGAGAGAGATAATTATGTCCGTAGACTCTTACCAAGATAATTTCTGAAAGTTCTGAGGATCCCTTTTAATTGAAACCTCGTATTTGAGATACAATAAGGCCCTTATTATCAATTTCTAATGATTGATTTTCTAGGCTTTCGTCCACTAATGTGAACGGGATAGTGAATTTCGTAGTGTATTGTTCAATTTATATTTGGGGAATTACAGGGATATTTAATACTGTTTCCATTCTACAAATTTCTGTTGCAGTTTTATAATCAATTGTAGCGATAATTAGTTTTCCGTTTCTGGTATGTCTGACTTCTTCAACCGTTCTTGTTGGAAAGAGCGTTTAATAGTTCAGATTTTAACTGTGAAAGCCTCTTAGGAACAGAAGCATATCTTAATGTAGGACACAAACACTGTGAAATTTGAAATTCCAGTTTCTATAGCTAATTGTATAGCTAGAGGAGCATTATCATTATAATCTAATACAGAGTTCGATGTATGTTTCGGTATGCGATATACTCACATTCAATAAAGATTATATCGTCTCGTATGTCTGTTATAGTGAATGTACCATCTTGTATGTACTTGAAAAACTAATGTTTGAATTAATCTTATTGGAATTCCTGAATTCCTACAAACTTAAATAAATGAAAATAAATTGCTTGAGTTCTTCTGAAAGCTAATAAATTTCAAAGAAGTATGTACTTACCGGTAAAAGTCTGCAACATTTCCTGTTACTAATTCTGAAAAATCGATAACACTCTGGTGCGACTTTAATGGCATATTTATAAAAAGTGAAGAGATTCACAATTGGAAATATAAGAGTTCCATTTGCTCGATTGTTTTCTATGAGTTTTTTTAAAAGAGTGGCTTTAAACATCGTATGTGCTCATGCTAACCTGTCCGAGACAACTTGAAATTCATTCCTGTGTTTAGATTTGTAATGAAACTGTAGGAGAGTAGATAACCTTTCAAATGCTATTAATTTCAGCTAAACTTACAATTTTGCACCACTTTCGTGCATGGTTTGTGATGAAATTAATTTCAATCGTAAGGTACATATTGTAATAAAAATGTAATAAATACTTTAATTGTAATAAATTTATTTTAATTAATTGTTAATTAATTAATTTAATTAATTGTAATAAAATATTTTTATTGTAATAAATACTTTAAATATGCCTATAAAACCACTATATTTCGTGGTCACAAATGTAAAACAAAATTTGTATTATAAAAAATAATCGTCACACATTTTTTTTTAAATTTTACTTTAAACATTTTTTTAAATAGGCATTAAATGAAGTCAAACTGATTTTTGTCATTAAAAAACCTTAGCGTTTTGGAATTTTTAACTTTGATTATGGCATATGAAAAATCCCAAAAGTTTTCCTTTAATACATTTTTATAACTATCGTAATTATAAATGAAAGCTATGCATTAGTGGGATTCTTATACAGAATACAATTAAATTTTGTGGCATTGAAAAAGCGTTGTAAATTTATAATTTTTAAAATTAAACGATGATGTTTAGTTTTAAAAAATATAAATTGAAGATAATAAGTACAAATTATATAAATAAAAAAATATAAAAGAAATGCAATATTTTATATTATTACTATGCATTTAAAAATGTCATTCCTAATCATAATATTAAAATATTTTAGAATAATTGCGAAAAGTCAAGATATGGTGTAGGTCATCATCAAACTAAACTATTGTAGTACAAAATAGGATTATTTATAAGCATTCAGGAAATTGCATATATGTTTCTCTTACATGGAGATTTTGTGTAAGCAGTAATATAGATAAAAAAATAAAGTGAATGGTTTCCTTTAGTACTTTTAAGCTTTTCACCTCCTTTGGAAAATAATTTTTTTAATTATGTCTAAAAATAGACTAACTTTATGATTAGCATAACCTTAGTACAAAATGTATCTAATGTACAAATTAAGTGAGGTACCTTGGATTCTGAGCAGACTCACATCCACTTCTAGAAGAAATTTGCTTGCCTGAGAAGGATATAATGGTAAGCCCAAGATTTCATTTCTAGCTGTTGTCACAAAGTAATTACACTGATAATTATTTATCATTTAACAGTATTGGAGCATATGAATCATTAGTTACAAAAACTAAGGTAATGTAAGTGTAAGTTCTTTCCTATTAATGCAAGACAGCGTTTTATGTCATAAAATGAGATTATTGCAGTAGAATTAAATATTTTCTGTGTTACACAGTCAGAAAAACAAATATACACTTAAAAATGAACACACGCATTTCTTCCATATTTCATTTTTTTTCAAATATTATCTCCAATTCTATGTATTGAATAATAATATATGAATCTTTCAGTTCCATGATGTACAGGAAATCTGAAAAGAAGTAGCGTGTTTTCTATATAAGAAAAAATAATTTATAAAACCGTATACAAGAGGTCTCATCTAATGGAAAGAATGTTTTATCATTTAATATTTTCTTACCTAAATGAGAGAGTCTATTTATATTGTAATAATTTTAGCTCATAATATTAGTAACAGTTATTTTTCTAGCATGTATTTCATTATTTCTAAGGTACCACAATTTACACAATAATAAAATATCGTAGAATACATGGAAATATTTCCATTAATTTTTTTTCAATTTATAAGCATTTATTAGGATTTTACCTTGAACATTTACGCCTTATAAACTGTAATATATTAAACTTAAATTTAGCTATTCCATAAAACTAAAACAGAAAAATAGTCTTTTTTAGCTTGTTGGGAATTCCATGCATGAATTGAAAATATATTCTTTTTTCTCCTGCAAAGTATTATTCACCCACAAATTTTACTTTTGTTTATATACCTTTATAAAGTAAAGTTTCCTAGAATATTTACCTATACAAGTGAAGATCCTCATATATTTTCAATTCCAGTACAAGTTTATTTTTCCCCAAGGAACGCAAGTGAGTTTTCGCTTTCCATCAAAAGAGAAAGTGCTATGTAGATCTCCTTTTTTGTGACTTTGTTTTCAAATTGATAATGCCCATTTTTACTCTCATAATTTAAAAGGAATATCGTCACCAGAAAATATCTCTTTGTTATATTAGACTATGTAAGAAAAATCAACCAATTTTCTCGCATTTTGTTGTAATTAATTTTACTATATTTAATATATAGATATTAATATGTAAATGCAAAATAAATCAACATTTTATGGGTCACAGAATTATACTTGTTTCTTAGAAGTAAATTTATTTCATGCATTACTTTACAATCTATTATATATATATATATATATATATATATATATATATATATATATATATATATATATATATATATATATATATATATATATATATATATATATATATATATATATATATATATATATATATACCTTGGGTTAACTGTATATTACTATGTTAAATTAAAATAATTATTGCGAATATGGAAACAATTAATTCATTCGATTATTATTATTTAAAAATAAAAGCAATTTCTAGTTCACTCAATTTTCTTCGTGTTTAAAATACATTTTATTAATGATAAGAACTTCTCAGAATCGTTTTATCTTTAACTTACTAAGTACGACTAATGGCACAAATATTATTTTAATTTTTCTTAATAAAATGTGAAATAATTTCACTCATTTGCCTCACGATCCTTTCTTTAATTCAATATACATTAATGTAACCAAAATTTAGTAAGTAATTTTGAGTAAAATATGCAAAACAGGATGTCTGACTATGAAATCCATCATTGATTTTTGCCTTTGTTCGAGTAAATTTTCGATGATGTCGATGTAATCCAAAAACGATTTTCCAGGCAATATAAATTACCCATGATGTTATAAAAATCTAGATTGTTGAATGTGGATACATGCAATTTGTGCGTACTCATGTAGATTCCTTCGGCTTCTTGTGGATGTTCTCGGCATTAAATATATGTATTCTACTGAGCACATAATTTGGTTTAATTTAATAGAATGAAAACAAGTCATTTGATTTCCTTTTTTGCATATATATTTGCATTGTATTTTTGAAAGAAATGCCTACATTTCAAAATGGGATTGTCTGGGTTTTCATTAATCATCAATCAATATCAATTCTTCCTTATGCACTGAATTTTTTATTGTTTACCTTATATATTTGTGGATTTTTCATTTTGATGTTAAAATTATATTTATCTTCTTAAAATTAGTAAAAATAGATATTGCAATCTAGGTTTCAGAGATTGGCCAAATGTTACCGTATCAGCGATTAAAAATTATATCATTAATAATTACGATCGTTACTTCTATATATGTTTATGTTTGTGGATTCTTTTCAGTGTCAGCCCCAGCTGGCATTTTTTACATATATAAGGAAAACAATACAATCATCAGTTGACATTCACTCAAAAGCTGTTATAATCTTTCAAATAATTTCATTGTGTTGATCAAATAAATTTTCCAATATTTTTTCAATCATTTACGACACTAAATTAACAATGTAAATCAATTTATCCATTAGTGGTTCTCACTAAACCAATTTGGAGAAATTTATCATCTGAAGCTGGAAATGGTAGAAATGATCCAATATGATTGCAAATTCACCGTTGAACCTCGAACATTAGCATGCAGTTGATACATTTGATTTATGTTGTATCGATGGATAACATCTAAAAACATGAAATGTGATTTCGCTTGCTTGTCAAGAAATGTGTGTGCACCACACTAAACCATAAATTAGCCCAGAATTCGGTTCTTCAAGTTAGATAGAAACATCTGAAAGTGAGTCTTTGTAATTCAAAAGCAGGTGCCACTCCGAATACCTCCAATACTTAAACTGGCATCCCCAGATGTATGATTTCATTTAGAGGATATTGAGATCAAGATTTATTTTGCGTGGCTCAGCTACCTTCAATGAACACGATGGATAATAAATAATATACTTTATAATCGCGTGCTGTGTCACATGCTTACTTTGCAGTAAATATTTTACCTCTGTAAAGTAATACGTTACAGAGTCTACATGTCTAGTTATCCGTTTTAATTTCTATGACAAAGTAATAATAAAAGAACAAAAATATTAATATAATTGGATGGAATTCTGTGTCACAGAAGTCAGAAAAAAGAAAAAATATCCTTTAGCAATAGTCATTTAAATATTTCAAATTATCTTTGTATACATTTAAATCCAAAAAATTTCATAAATACAGGAAAAATATTATCTGCTTTATTGTGCTCTTCGATAACAAAAGTACTAAGTATAATTGCGAGCTCTTATGTGTCTTTAGGAGTATGCTTTAAAGTATCGCTATTTATAGTTTATAGTCAACTTGAAATACATTTAAGATCTCATATGTCATATAATATTTCCTCTTAGGTATCATTTTATTAATTATGTAAAGTATTTTTCTTCTTTCAAATATTTAAATAGCATAAAATTTAAAAATTTTAGAAATGAAATGAATTTTAAAATGAAAATATAAATCTTAGAATTCTGTTTATAAAACATACACAATAAATTGCAAAAATTTATTTGAATATGAAATAATTTTTATGAGATTTCAAAACAGTTATTTGTTCAAATTTAACATTTTAAGCGGAATAATTTAAGTGAAAATGTAATGTAGTTATATTTTCTTTGTATAAATACGTGCTAATCAAATTAAAACTGTGCATTTTCTTTTTGAAGATCAGAAAAACAAAACAAGTTCAAAATGAAATCTAAAACAAAATAATACAAACTATTCAAAATAATACCATGTCAATTTATGTTTTTCTTCTTTATACATTTGGGAATTGAAGTGTTTTATTTTGCTTTGATACTATGCAGTGAAAAATCGGAAATCTGCCTGAATACTTTTTCACTGATTTTAACACACTGAAAAATGTCAAAAATTTTTTAATAAAAATATTTTTACTGGGAAATAAAATATTTAGAACTATTTTCAAAATTTAATTTTGCATTGTATTTATAACATTAAAAATAAAAAGCCTTAAGTAACGTAAAATTTCAATTTTACCATCAATTTTTTTGCAAACATTATTCATAATTTCTTAAATATTAGTATTCTGGAAAGTTAACGTGCTGAATAATTTCAACTATAATTTGATTTAAATTATTTTTGCACTGTATGAAAAATCAAGTTTCAAACTAATTAAACTTTCAAAAATCACCATGCAAAACTTTATCATGTAATTCCTGTTAACAATTTGATTTGTTTCATCAATTATAAAATAAATTTCAAGCACTCTCTTTTATAAGTTTTTGAAATCTACTTATTTATTTTATATTATTAAAGTATTCGATTAATTTATCATAATCCAAAATATCTTGAAATATATTTCATAAAAAATTGATCGTTTACAGTATAAATTTAGTATTAATTTGAAGAAAGACGAGTGTTTGAAGTTTCTATTCTTTCTAAGCTAATTTAACTTTAAGAAAACATCAGCATATGTTTGATTTCATGTACTTAATTTGCACGTAGTTATCAACATAATAAGAACAATTATTAGTAAAAGTGATAATTTTGAATTAACTTTGTAAACATTAAAATTTTCAATTAGTAATCATTATAGTAATAAACAATAAATAAACATTATAATAATTATCAGTATTTTTATAAATTGAAATTTACAAATATTTTGGTAGTTTGTGATAGCCTTACTACAGTTATGTAAGTATTAGATATTTTAAAAAATATAAAATGACAGACATTTTAGATTTTCAAACATACCAAATTGTAGAATCCCATACAGATGGATAAAATATGACCAAAACATCATAGATTATGGAATTTCCTTGTGATAAATATCTAAAATCATGACAGCATACAGTCATGATGACAAGACAAGTCTGGCAAAGCAAAATGCTGAATGGAAGGAGAAGCACAATGAAATAGACTGACTTATATTAAAGCAGAATGTTAAGTTTAAGCACATAACAATTGCAGCAAAAAACGCCATAGAGCTTGATCTGCATCTGAATTCTCCAAATACTAGTAGCTTGATTATAGCTTGAAGTCACCTTCTTAAGCAAAACATTTTTCACGTCACTTGTTACAGAAGTTAATGCCAAATGTCGTTTATAGTTGTGTTGTTACACTCATAAAACTTAATTAATTGATAAATGGATGATCGCAATTTGGTCTGGTGAATCGACTTTCACACTTTTCTCTACAACAGAATGGGTGTAAGTTGGAGGTTAACCACATAAGTATATGATTGAATTTGTCTCTTTTCATTAGTCAAGCTTTTAGATTGATTTTTCATGATCTGGATAATGGTGTGTTTTTCTGCTGGAGCAATTATTAGATACAATTATTGAGACATTTTAATTGACCAAGGCCCTCCTATGAGGAGTCAAACTTTGTTCTTGGCATTAGATTGAACATTCCGGGATGATAATATAATTATTGACGCAAAAGCACTAACCACATCATGGCTTGATGAATACAAAAACGATGTTACAAATATACGCAGTCAATCGAATTTAACATGATTGAACTTTTATAATACATTTTATAGTATTCGAAACAGAATCGATATTCTTCTTCGGGATCTAGCTCAGAACTTTCACAAAATCTTCATGAAGTATGGTGCAATACTTTTTTTAAACATGAATGAAACGATTCCTAAAAGAATCCAAACTGTATTAGCACGGCGGAGGACTAACATTATACCTATAAAGGATTCTTCATAATCTGTGATTCTTTTCATTATTTTGTTGGCCACATGTATAATAATTATTAATTATGAATACTGCTTACGAAACATACATACAATTTCATTTTCTAATATTTAATTCCAACTATAATAAGTTTCTGAAACAAATATTATATTCGAAATTAATAACATTATTCTTTGTATAATTGTAGAAATAATTTATATTGAAATAAACTGATAATTCCTTATAATAAATTTATTTCATTTTTTGAAAAATTTATAGTAATGCAAAACGACTAAAATATCTATAAATAAAATTACAACCCGAGAAATATTTCATTTTTTTATTTACGATAAATTTATTGAAGAATTGAACAAAATATAATATAAATATTACTGTCAGAAATTGAAATTCTTACAAAATAATTTCAATCATAATTGACTGTATTTTTTTCATATAACGCATGTAGACTAATCAATCTTTATGTTGCGTTCTAAATAAGACTATGGAATCCCAACAGAAAGATTAATTTAATTTTTTCCAATTTATTTTCACATGAGAAATTTTTAAAAAAGCAAAGTCTTCACTGAATAATTAAATCTAGGCATTTACAACTATAAATAATAAAGTTATGACAATCTAACAAATATGGTTAGGAAACACAATGAATTCTAAATCTTATCATCATCGCAGTCAACAACTCATTATTTTCTTTGTGCTTCATATTAATCAAATCTGGTAACAAGTAATGGTAGTGGCTCATGTTTGTAAGGAATAGAAATTTAACGTAGTGGAGTACGTTTATAATTTTTTGGTATATATTCAACGACGGAAAATTATGGAATAAGCTTTCAGCAAATAATAAACACTTCACAAAATAAGAGCAATCTACTACTCTTTTTGATGTCTCTTGATTTTCCAGAGCTGATTTTATAAAGCTGAACTTGTAGAGATAGTCTTGTAGAGTTGATGTAACTAAAATGATTTGCTTTGTTTTAATATAAATCGAATGCTATATTTTATGTATCTTTAAATGAATCTCAGAAATATTCAGTAAAATAGTAATCCAAAAAAATAAGAAACAAGATTAATAATTTAGAGTTTATTTTATTGAGAGTTATTTACGATAAAATTCTTTCCAGAATAAGTTCAAATAGCATATCTTTACAAGATCCTAATATTCGAATCTTATTTGGGTTAGTAATTTTGACAACTTATTTAATTTTGTTACTAGTTTGAAGGTATTTTAGGAATTAAAAGCGTTGAGACTTTCAAACCGCCAGAAAAAAACTAATTAATAATAAAAGGTCGCGAAACGAAAAGAACTTTTTGATAAAGTTCATGAGGAGAATGAAAAATGTCCATGCAATAAGGGTCAAAAAGCCTTTAAAAGAAATTGCTTTTAAGTGAGGGAGGATAAAATACTTTTTGAATTGAAACTACGTAAGCAAGTTACAGAAACATTCAGATTTTAAAAATATCTTATACAAATTCAAATGAAAATGCATCAATTGAATCTATGGTTACCACGCTACAAAAGATGGTGTAGTTAAGATACCGATGGATAAGATTTCGATTGGGAACTGTTACAATTTCTATTACTTGTTAAAACCAAAATTTAATGTTGTTGAGATTCTAGGGAAATCATATTGCATGTGTTTTTAACTTTAACTGTATCTAATACATTTGGTGAAAGATTGTTTTCAGTATTATAATATGAAAAATATACGCCAAATTCCTTTAATTAAAAAAATAACTTAGATGTATGTACTACATATGGAACAAAATGCATTAGATAATATTATTAACGAAGAAATTAATAAATTTACAGTGTTGAAATGCAGAAAAAAGAATTTTTTAATTAAATTCGTGACCAATATTTAAAACTGTAGAGTAGATATTTAACATAATAAATTTCATTTCCTTGTTTTAACATACAACCAAAAATATACATTTCTATTGAAGATACTGATATATAATGATACGCATATTTATAATTATACTAGAAAAATATACTAAATTGAAATTTTTTTTAGAAAAATATTATATTAATAATAATTATCTATACATTTTATAATATTCGTAGAATGTGTTCTGGTAAAAGCAAGATAACTCATTCCCTTGTGTAAAGTTTTCGGTAGGAAAAGTGTTTAAAGCCTTAATATAAAGTAATGCACTCCTGCATCAAAAACATTTAAACAAATTAGTGGCTAGAAAAATACTTTTAAAAGACATTCTTTAATTTTAAAACAGAATCTAAGAAATTATAAGAATAAAATTATTGAAATAATTTTAATCTTACAATTGTTAAATGAATCAGTAAGGAATATTTAATAAGAGCCTATGATAATCAGAATTAGGTTATTTTGTATACAAATTTAATTTTTTATAGATATTTTTCAACTATACATTGTAAAAAGTATATATTAATTGAAATATTAATCCAGAAAATCACAAAATATTTGTTTTCTCATTTGAAATTTCACTATATAAACTAGTGAAACATTTTATTAGTTTAAAAGATTTTAATTTTTCTTTTATATCAAAGGGAGATTTTAGATCATAAAAATATATTTAGCTATTTTGATTTTTAATTTAAACTGACACTATTTTATCTAGAATAAATTATTACTTTAGTTAAAATTTAAGCATACAAAATAGAAATATCGGATCTATTTTTCAACTTTTTAAAAAACTCAGGTTAAGATATTTTCAAGGAAATCAAATCATGAAGTGAGTTTAGAGATTCAGCTTAAGCCAAATATTTATTTTCTTCCTGTTAAAGAAAGGTAAGAAAAGAAAAAAGCATATACTGGAAATTTGGAGAAATACTAGCTTCGCAATAAATATTCACAAGTCACTAACAAACGATTTCAAATCGGTAACATGAAAAATATGCAAATTTTTTTGTAAGGGTTTTGAATTTCAAACTCAAAATATGTGTTGTAGGTGTTCCATCAAGGTTCTTCCTGGAACAATTTGATTTTTGTCATATTCAAGTCACGTCTTTTACTTTGACAAATTATTGCAATGCTCCAATATATCAATAAGTTACATTTTTTGTACATAAAGTACGCTTTAAACCATTGTATTGACATAAATATATCTTAAATATGTCATATTAACACATGTAAAGAGCAAAAGAGTGCACATTTTTTTATTAGTAAATAAAATAAAGTTTCTTTGTGTTACATAATAAAAAATAGCAAATGCTGCAAAATGTAAATATTAGTATTAGAAAATGCCCCAATATTTAAAAAACAAATAAGAACTTTAAAGAAAATCTGCATAGTGTTAAATTGTATCCTAAAATCTGAATGAAAATAGTTGATAGACTTTCATTTGTAGTTCATTGAAATATTTCACTTATGAACATAAAATAGAGGAACTATATTTTACTTTAGCAAGATGCACCTTTGTTTATTACAATTTAAAAAGGAAATTATAATTTATTTTCCATGCAATTTTAGAAATATCATACAAAATGATACCTATGTAATTAGTTGTAGAGGTGAAATGAAACTTTTATTATAAATAGGAAAATGAAAATAGAGCAAACAAATTAAATATGAAGTGGTGTCATTAGTTTGAAAATTGAATTAGTTATAAGCGAAATAGTACTTCAGTCTTTTAAATTAAAATAAGTATCTCTAATGCTTTTCAAAGTTTCAGTTTTTGCATTTAATTTATCCGAAAACTTACATAACACTAATTAACTTCAATACAATATATAATTTTTTGTCTTTGTATCTTCTGTAATAGGTATCACCAACAATCATATAAAATATAAATCACAGCTTGTTGCTTAACAGCGCTTTGAGAAATCACTTGGTGACAAGGGAGAATCTGTGAAATTTATAGATTAATTTGCAAAAGCTAATTGCGTAGCTTGTTAGCAAGTTTTCCGTTATCATTTGGTTAAATAAAAATTAGTTAAAGAGAAATTAATCTAATTAGTGTTAAAAACAAGTGTTTTATCTCTTATTAGTCAGTCCTCATTTACTTCAGTAAAATATTATCCTAATTGTTATCTTGACATATTGTACTAATTGAATTTATGTCTTTCAGAAAATGAATTAATCTTTATGAGTTGTAATGAATAACATGCACCTAAAATACAAAAAATACTTCAATTAAGGAATTTTATTAATTTTGTCATCCTTGTATATACTGTCATTTTAACAGTTATTATTCTCTCTAATCATTTAAAACAGATATAATTTGCTGTTGTGTGATCATTAATTCTTAATCATATCATAAAAATTAGTTTATACACATCGGAAAACATTTCATTTTATGTGTTATATGATTAATAATTTTGGATAAAGAAAGTTTCTTTCAATGAAAAATTTTATCCTAAATGTAATTTACTAATATACTTTTTTTTATAAGATATGATTAAAAATTCATTTACAGATTGATGTAATAACTTGTTTTCATTTCAATTTTACTAATGTTTCATTTTTCATTCTATAGACACTTTTCCACTGGAGGGCTTAGAAATTTGGAATTTAAATTTTAAATATTATTTCAAAACCCTAAAATTAATCCCTAGTGAGATGAGAATTGAACAAAGAGCTATTGAACTGAAATCAGAACACTACCATTTTAATGGAATATAGGCTAGTTAATTACCAAACAATGACTTAATTTATTTGATGTAGTAGACTTTTAACTTACGAATGTGTGACATGCAGCTCTTTTTTCAATGTGACACAGTCTATTTTAGAGAAGTAAAATTTTGAGCTTATTTTCTAAAAATGCTTTTAATTCAACTATTTCTAAGTAGAAATTTAAAGTTTTAAACAACAAGCAAGCGTATTTAAGTCTTACAAATAAGTTTGTAATGCACATTTATACTCGCCAAAAGGAAATGAAACTATATTAAATTTAAAATAAGATTACACATTTAATAAAAGTTTTTCAGTGTGTTTCAAGTGGTTCTGTTGGAGTTCCATGATAATTTATGAAGCATTTTAGAAATCTAATGAAAGCTTGTGATAAACGTTCCGCCTTTGATATTTGTATTACTATTTTAAAAATAATGTCATTAGATAACAAAATATATTTTAATATGTGCTAGTCAAAATAAACCATAATACAAAGTCACTATTTGGATTATTACCTAGTTGGAAAAAAAATTTTAATCATATTATCAACTTATTAAGAAAAAACTTAAGCTGTCTAAGTATTACAAAATTAAAATCATTGTTATTCTTTTTTTAAATTGTGAAACATTAGAAAGAATTGAGAATCTCATGATGTAAATATACTTCAAACCATAGTGTTTACATAATAATGATAAATTTATAAATGGGTAAAATCCTCCACATTGTACTTCTTTAAGTGAGCAGTACTCAGAAATAATAGTACACAATTTGAATTGATTATATCACACAGAATAAGCACATTTACAGAGAACTAAAATTATTGCTTACTACGATTTAAGTAAATCAGAAATGTAATAATAAAAAATTATAAGGAAAATTTAATTTATGTTTTAATTTTAACAGAGTACATCTTGCTATGAATTCATTTTTCTCGTGCAATAATTCTCAGTTTAGCCTTTGAAGAAATTCAGAAAACAATCAGAATAAAGGTTTTGCTAATATATATTCTATAATTGCTGTAATCATAAAATTATAAATAATTTCACGTTAAACATTAAGAGATTGTATCAATTTATTAAGCTCTCCACACAATCACACTAATCGAAATATAACTGTTACGTAACTACAATTTACATTTCTGAAATCTTGTTTACAATTTTGAAACTGAAAGGGAAATTAATTTAAAAAATGAAGCACTTAAATACAATTAACAATTTTTTCTATTTTGTTTTATTATTCTTAGTCAAATAAATGTATTTAAGTCCTTAATATGCATTTATAGTATCAAATGGTATTGTGTAAACCCCACAGAATTGTTTTAAGTATACAACTAATTATCAAGAAAAATATCAGGAGTCAAAAACAGTCATTGTTTTAAAAAAATGGACATTTTTTTAAAAAAAGTAAACGTTGTTTAGTTAAGTAATAAAATATACTGTTGGCTAATTATACTTAATTCCAGTGAGCTCATTTAAGTATTCTGAATTAATTAAGAAATCAAAGACTTATTTTTATAAGAAGGATTCTTGAAAGGAAAAAAATTGTGAAAAACATATATGCTTACATTATAAGGGTTTGACAACATTCTTTTCTTTATTTACTATACTTAACAAGGACTAAAATATATGCTGATTTTAATTTATGTTAGAAAATAATAGAAAGAGAAAATAAAACTTTCAATTTCTCACATGAATTATAGACAACAATTTAAAATTCCAGTATTTAATTATGAAAAGTATGTGTGGCTTACTTAAAAATATCTTGATTTTCTCTCATAAATATTATTTATATTTCTCCTATATATTTAAGATATTGAATACTTATTAAGTGATTTAAAAATCTTACATATCAATAAAAGGATCAAGATTTATTTTGCTTTTGAATTCAAATTCAATATTATGACAAAATTTAAGAGCTTCCCGAAGAGAATAATTTACTTAATAGTACAAATATTTTATACAAGATTAAATTGGTAAAAAATATACAAATTTTTGTTTTCAAATTTGAGCGTGTAAATCTGTAACAATAAAATTTACTTTTAAAAGAAAAGTAAATTTATTCAATAGCAAGAAATATAATAGTTATTGTGTCATTGCTAATCTCCGGGTTCAACCTCTGCTAGACAAAATCTATGAGTTTGTTCACCTTAAAAAAGACATAGACCAGCATAGGTAAATCTAATAGGTCATTGTGGAACAAACCTAGACACCAAAGAATGTGTGCTGGACAAGCCTGCTCTTGGTTATATTTCACACAAATGGGGTGGGTTTTATAACTACGCTTAGTAACAAGACTTTTTAAATGGCCACAAAAAAAAACTTGAGACTTTCTTTGCGGCCATCTAAGAAAACGCAGTACATGACGTGTGATCCACTAAGGAATTTGGCATGGTACTGAGAATTTTTCAGAGATACCATTCAAGTGATTTTAGCAGTATGTTTATTAGAAGAATACAGCTTAAGATAAGTCAGACAATTAGAAGTAGCCATAGTCTCTCTGGCATTCATCTTCGGCAAGACAACTATCTCCTCATTATCATAAATGTCTACATGTGAGGGGACTCATTGAATATGCACATCACTAGTGGATGACATTTGTTTTAATTTAGTGAGATTTGGAGTTCCAGTTTTGTCAGCAATGTTACACCACTTTAAAATATGTTGGATGGCCTTACGACTATCCGTCCGAATCCAGATAGCCTTCGGTCCTAAAGAAGAAATTACATAGCTGAGTTCTTCATTGATGTCAACAAGTTCACTTTTAAAAACTGATCTAAAATCAGAATTTCTTTTGAAAATTCCATTGAGATCTCTGATAAGCATACTACTACCTGCGTAAGATTCTTCATCTTCGCAACCATCAGTATATATTCGCCTAGTTTCGTATGGAATGTTATTTATAATTTGAAAGAAAAATTGTAGAAGGCAAATCGTAGCGTGATTTTTTTTTTTTGAGTTCCTAGATAGTAGATCAGTATGGAAAAGGATTTCTGGGAGACCCACTCAGGGCTAATGCATTGCTTCAGTGTATAATAAAATACAAAATAATAGTACAGTATTTAATAATACAATTTATTTTAAGCTTTAGTTTTTGTTAATTTATATTACTTTCAAATATATCTTCTCTTTAAGATCAATTTTAATATTATCGATTTTTAACACAATACAATAGAATGAATCACCATAAGATTTTGATTACGTTTTATGAAATATAAAAATATTGTAAAAATTAAATAATTCTATTTAATGTAATATGAATCTTTTATGCATTTTCGTAATGAATTCTGCATAGTTCATAATTTTTACTGAACACCTAAATCTAAGAAATTATAGTTTTTGGACAAATTTAAAAAGCTTCACTTCAAAGAGCTGTGTTTAAATTATTGAATTGTCATTTTCTTAACTTATCTTCAAAGTATATTACACATTTATAAATACGTATTGAGTTGGTATTATTATTAAATGCATATATTAACACATTTATAAATAAATAAAAAATAAAAATACTTATAAAAAAATGTTTCTTAAATCTTGCATAATCACGTTTTGAAGGAATCAAACACTACTTGACATTACTTTCATTCGACATTTCAATAAAATGTGAATATATTGTATACGTTGTAATATTTACTAATCACACACAAAGAAATTTAACTATACTTTTAAATGATATTTTTAGGTCCAGGAAAGTTTTCCTCATAATTTTTCTTCTATGATTACGAGTTTTTCTACTTACAAGACATAGCTTATAATGCAATGATTCAAACAAATTGTGTTATTGTTTTTAAGCAAAATGCTTAATATGAATTTGAAATATTTAAGAAGGTACATACTTAAAATTAAATGCAACGTCTGAAACATTTTTAATTTTAAACGATGATAGAATTTAATAAAGTCGCATAATTTGAAAAAATTCAATTATGATTAATATTTTTTCTTTATTTGAATTTTTTAATATTGCGAAGCAATTTCAAGCGGATTGTCTTGCATGAGAAAATTTTAGGGATACAACAATAATTCTTAGGATTTATTAATTATATTGATGTAGTTATACAAAGGTTTAGTAACCATATCTAATCATTGACAAATAAATGAAAAGTCTAAATTCCATAATCATTTAAAATAAGATGTCAAATATTGAAATTTTCTTTTGCATGAGAAATAATTCAGTTTATGAAATACGTTTTTACAAGTAAATGTAATTAACTTCAATGGACTCTAAAATATAAGAAACAACAGGTTTTTGAAAGCTCACTATAATAAATGGACGCTAACAAAAAAAGGCTAAACGTAAACAAATAAAAATCCTAACAATAAAATTATAGTTTATATAAATCATAAAAACGATCTTGTGTAAATGTATGCAAAATCAGTTAGCTACCAATTTTTTTAATTAAAGAGAACAGATATATATGAGTGCGAGTGAAATACCAAGCGACTCATAATTTTGAGCCACAGTTAGGTCACATCTGAGCTAGTATCTTCTTATCCATACCAACCTGAATTAAGTGGAAGAGCTTTGGAGATCATAGATTAATAATGATACGTCTAGAACTCACTGGTCTAGAATCCAGAAATTCAGTAAAGGAAAATGTGGTCACCCTCCCAGTCGCTGTCCGAGGCAAACGCTGCTTCACTTTACTGATCATACGGCAAACACGTGACGCTACAAGCACATTTATTTAATGCATAAAATCTAAAAGTTTGATAATATAAGTATTCATTAATTTATGAATTATTAAACATCGAAATGTATGAGATATTTTATAAGTCAACTATTTTTCCCCAAACCTCACTTAATAATTTAATTTTCAAAAAGTCATTTCATTCATGTGTTCATAACTCATTATTCAATAGGTGTTATTACTGATTATAAATTTGTTTTTTAATATTACAATAGAAAATATCTGAAGTAGTCTATTCATGATTACATAATATTAAATAAATGAGAATATAAGATTAATGCACATGAGCAGTTAATTTGTATCTATTTTTAAGAAGATATATATTTTAAATGAACACATTCTTATATATAAAAATAAATATAACATTTACATAATTTTAACAATTATAAAAATTTTATTATTTTACAAATTTTTATTAGAACTATGTATACAAACATCTACAAAGTGAATATAATGTAGATTATTTTTTAAAAAAATTATTCAAAAAATTTATTCAGAAAATTTTTTTATGGATGGCAAAATACTTTTCGAATATTAATTATTTTTAATTAAGAAGATTGATTTATATTCCTTAATTAAACGAGTAAATTAATTGCTGACTTAAGCGTAAATTACTTTTTAATTAATGAATTCAAATTCATTCTGCATTCGAAATCACATATAATATTATTTTCCAAAATAATTTTATTTATGTCTTTTTGGAGATATTTTTTTCCAAAAAGTACTTCTTAACAACATTAATGTTTTAATTGATATTTCTTGCACAAATGTCTATCCTAATTACACAACTAATCATAATTTTGTTGTGGAAAAAGATAGTTTCTTCATTTATGTCTGAATAAATTGGCCGATTAAATTAAGATAGTATGAATACCATGTATTAGCTAAAATCTTACTTGAAAAAGTAAGTAAGATTTTACACCATGAAAACATTTTACGCCTGAAAAAGAACATTTCTAAAATTATTTCATTACTAAATTGTAAACCATTTATTTAGAAGGAAAGTAAATGTGAAAAAAATAAACAAGATTTGGATTAGGAAACATTTTGTCACTTAAGAAAGGTGACCTTGTACTTTGAAAATAAAAAAAGGAAAGGCATTTTTTATTTATATACACTTCTTTCTTCGAAAACATAATGTAATTGGATTTCATCTAGTGAAAAAATATTTCTTTTACTTCACGGATAATTTCTTTTCATTCTCAATTTAATTATTCGTTAAGAACTGTTAAAAAGTTAAACAACATCAGTAATTACTCAATTAGGAAAACTTTTTCTGTGCCATTAGAGTATAAGATATTTAAAGACTTCAATTATTTTAGTAAAACAAAAACAATTTCAATAATATCCTATTTGATGTGTTCCTAAATTTTATTTTTTAAATAAAACTTTCGTAGTTATATAACATTTAGATTCATATAAAATCAAATGTTATTTATTTATTTTACTTTCAGACACTGAATATTTATTAAGTATAAACTGCAATACTATCTTCAAATAAAACTAACATAATTTTTTTGTGTATACTTTCAAATATATTTTAAAGCAATTATGCTTGTCATACCAGCATTCAAATGCAATTATAAATTAAACTACTTATTTAAGAAATAAAAAAAATATTCAGAAGTTGTTGAATATAGATTATTATTATATACAGTTAACATTTTTTGTAAATAAATAATATAAACTTTGCAAATTAAAAAAATAATCGTTAATATAAACTAAAATATACATGTGAAGAGAATCAAGTATTTGTTAAATAGGTACAGAGAGAGAGAGAGAGAAACTATTTAATCAAAAATTTCTTTATATTATTTTATTGAGATATTATTTGTTCTCGAAATATGTCAGTGATTGGATTTGATGGAACAACTTCAGTTGATATAAAATAGTAGACATTGCTGATGTGAAAAAAATGCTGGTTTTACAAAAAGTTCAGTTTCCAGAATGTCATACATTAATTTATAAAGTACCCTAATGTTATTTTTTTGAATTATTCGATCATTAGTAATATCATTTGTTTGCTTGATTTCTTTATTGCTTAAGTCTCTAACAGTTTTCTTTTTAGACCATTAATTTAATCTCAAACAGCTAGCTCATTATTTTGAAATATGTTTATGCAATGATATTTACAAATAAGTTGTTATCTTCTACCAGAATTTTGCACAGAACATCAATAGTGAGATATTTGATTTACTAGATTTTAATTTCGGTTAACTCAAGTAGTTTGATCAACTTCAATTAGGTCAAATATCAAATATCTGTACATCTCAATTCAGATACTGGTGTTGACTAGTTGCATCGCTTTTTCTTTATATTATAATTAATAATACAGTCATTTTCACATAATATGTTTTACATTGTATATTATAATCTAAATATTTTCATATCTTCATAAATTTGAACTTTTTCTACATACAATAAATTCATACGAATTTTTTGTTCGGTTTTTGCATGGGGTGAAATAAATATATCGTAGCATTATTTTCATAAAAGAATAAATCATAGCATCTAAAGCAATCTAAATTACTATATACATATTGAGTTTTAAAATGGTGCATTAATTTGGGGATATTTTGAGTTTTTTGTGAAAGATTGAACCTAGATTTATAGTGAAAAAAAATTATTTAGTTAAATTGGCATGGCTTTTGTTTTTATAATTAGTCCGAGAAAAAACAACTAACGAGGATTTTTTTTAAATTTTTGTCATTCTTACAAGCTTTACAATATAGTTTTCTTTATACTATAGGAAACATTATTATGCTAAGTTGTGCATATTTATTTTTACTGTATTCTCAATAAATAGTCAAATGTAACTAAATAATAGGACTACAATTTATAAGATTACACACAAAATATTTCCGCTGGATATTTCAATAATTTTGTATTGAAACAAAAACATTATAACTTTTATGAAAAATAAGATTCTTTTCATCTAATAAAAATTTAAAAAAATATTAATTAATTTCGTACAATGAGATTATAATGGTTAAGATAAATGACTATTCAATTTTAAGGATCTTTTTCTAATAGTTTCATATATTTCTGCGTTAGATTGTGGAAGAAATAAAAATGTAATTTATTATTATTTCTGATGTCGTATATTTTTAAAATCTAGGGCTAAAATGAGCTAACATTATTGGTTTTCTAAAACCTAATTTTATACGTTTTTTAAGAATTGTTTTGTATGTACTGAATTGTATCTTGAAATGTAAATTCTCTTATTAGAAAATATAGAAATGATGTATTAAAACTTAAAAGAAATAAGTATTATTTATGAAGGAACAAGATTGTGGGTTGAAATCAAACTTATATATAATTTATAGATAGTTTATAGATGTCATACTTATAGTTACCACCTATAGAACTTATAAAAACAAACTTATGGAAACAAACTTATAGAACATACTTATAGAAACTTATAGATATCATAGTTTTTATGATTGCATTTCTGTATTAATATTTTCTGTCCGTAAGGAAAGGTCATGTCTCTAAAATTAATTTTTTAAAACAGAACAATTGCATCAGAAATATTTCTATCAATTCAAACATCAAATACATGAAATTTGAAGTTGTATCTATTATCATAAAAGCATATATGACAGAACTTCATAAGTCACCTAAAAATGCAGACAAAGAAAATAGAAATACTTTCTGATTAAAATATTTTTTAAAAATTGTTTATATATAGACAAGATATGTTACATTTTTATTGTCATTGTTTAAGCAAAACTCATAAAAAGCAATTATCCTACCTTTTTCATACAGTTGATACTATGGTATTTTTAAATGATTTCAGAACATAAGTATTTAAGTCCTTGCCCACCAATTTAAGCAATATTAACTGGGCTTATTTTGCCGAATGATCCAACAATTTAACTTAGAGACACATTTATATAACTTTTTTCTACTTGAATAATTAATATTTTTCACGATGCTTTTTATATTTCCTATTTCATTTTGAATTAACAGGCATATGTCTTAAAATTAAATTCTATCCTTTTTATATGGAGTATATTGAGACCACGGGGAATATTTTAAATATAACTACAAAAAAATGCAAACATATAGGAAATATTTTGGCATATTTGGTGTTAGATATTTATTAATTTTAAAGACATAAAGATCAATAATAGCTTGATTATTAAAAAACAAGGGGGAAAAGACTAGGGGGAAAGCTGGCCAGGGTGCATTATTTTAGGCTACTTTGTATGCAAATATATTTATTTAATATAAAGTACTGAATTACTTTTTAATATGAAGTACTTAACATGAAATAATTTGATGATTGATGATTGAAAATACTTTTTATGAACAGTTAAACTTTATATTTAAATTATAAATTCTATATATTAAAAAATGATTATAATTATGTTTACGGTACTTTCATTCATACACTACTGGCCATTAAAATTGCTACACCAAGAAGGAATGCAAATAACACAGCGATATTTATTGGACACATACATTATAGTGGAAAGAACAAGTGATTAGATGTACAGGAAATTAGGATGTATAGATCTTGAGAAATCAGTACCCAGAGCAGCCACCTCTGGCTGCAATAGCAGCATTTATCCACCTAGGCATGGAGTCAAACAGAGATTGTATGGCATGTACGGGAATCTCTGTCCATGCAGCTTCAACACTATGCCACAGTTCATCGACAGTAGTGGATGGTGAGTGATGGCGTGCCAATCGCTCGGCAACCATTGACCACACGTTCTCAATTGGTGACAGATCAGGAGAACGTGCTGGACAGGGTAACAGTTGAACATGTTCTGTATCAAGGAAGTTCAGAACAGTACGGGCAACATGCGGTTGTGCATTATCCTGTTGAAACAAAGCATTAGCGAGGCCTCGAAGATAGGGCAGAGCCACGGGCCTTAACACATCGGAAATGTAACGGTTACTGTTCAAAGTGCCGATAATGCGAACAAGAGGTGATCGAGACGTGTATCCAATGGCACCCCATACCATCACTCCAGCAGATGGGCCAGTATGGCGATGTCCAATGCAAGCTGGCAATGCGCGTTCTCCACGATGCCTCCAAACATGGATGCGGCCATCATGGTCCTGTATACAGAACCGAGATTCATCTATAAAGATAACATGATGTCATTCCTGCGTCCAGGTTCGTCGCTGATCACACCATTGAAGGCGCTCCTGTCTGTAACGCAGCGTCAATGGTAGCCGAAGCCATGTTCACCGTGCAGACAATCCATGCTGCTGCAAACGTCGTCGCACTGTTCGAGCAGAAACTTGTTGCCTTGCAAATGACTCCATTTCTCGACTCAGGGTTCGTGACGTGGCTGTACGATCCCTTGTGACCATGCGGATAAAATGTCTGTCTTCTCTGCTGTTAGTGATGGGGGGTCGCTGAGATCCTGCATGACGTTCCGTATGATTGTCCTGAACCCATCGATTCCATATTCTGCTAACAGTCACGGGGTCTCGACCGACGCGAGCAGCAATATTGCGGTACGATAAACCGCAATCCCGCTAGGCTATAATCCTTCCTCGATCAAAGTGAGACAAGTGCTGATAGGCATTTCTTCTTCTTACACGAGGCATTACAACAACTTTCTTTGCCAAAAACAACGTTGAAACGGAAATTGAGTATGAGAAAACTGCTGTCAAATCTCTGGTTTTATACACATTGTAGATGTCGCTACTATCGCTTGCTTTGTATGAATGCGCTGAAAATCTAATCATTTGCATATCACAGCAAATTCTACCTGTCATGCAAATTTCACGTGTATGGTGTGCAGCTTTCCTGGTGTATCAATTTTAATGGCCAGTAGTGCATATTGCTCCATGCGTCATTTCATGATGTTTCTTAGCTATAATTTATAAGGAGTTTAATATTAATATTTACTGTTACATAATTATACTCAAGATTCATTTAATGGTACTGATAATAAAACTATAACAAGGACAAATATACTTTTACAATTTCAATTCATTTCATACAATTAGATTATTGAAAAAAATCATGATTATATTATTAAAAAAACAAAATAAAATTTAATGCAATTCTATAGTCATTATATTCAATTTTATTTTATTTTTGTAAATAATAGAATGATGATTTTTTTGATAATATCAAAATTTTTCTGAAACAGTATTGCTTGTCATTTTTAAAATTCATTTAAAATATTTTTTTCTAACCTTGATCTATAATAAAATTTAAATTAAATTTAATCACTCATATGATTACGTTATTAATATCAAATAATTTTTACATCTTGTAATATATATTAGATAGGAAGAGAAATATAGATATTATAATTTTAGATTCACTTTTAAGTTAATATGAAATTTTATTTTAGGAAAATATTGCCCTAAATAATTATTTTAAATAAGAGTTCCATTTTGTAAGAAATAAATGCTTTTTTAGAATTGTTTTCTCTCTCTTTCTCAACATTTATAATTCTTTTTTAAATATTCCCATATTTGTTTGCCATAATGTTATCAAAAAATTCCTCTATTTTGCCAATAACCAACGTAATAACAGGCATGTATGCGTTGCAATAATATGTAATTTAAAATCCTGTTAGTTCAGAATAAGAATACCAATCATTATAAAGGCAAGTCTTATGCTGAAAACTATAGTTTTTCATTTTATACCAGCAGACCACCTTTTGCTAAACTCGGCGAGATCTTTTCCTCATTCCTTTGTGGCTATTAGAGAATTTGATACTTTTTTAAAATAATATGGCATGGAACTCTTTAACTCTTCCCTAAACAATAGGTATGAAGATAGATATAAATATAGAGCAAAATGGATAGACAATATGATAAAAAAATTAAGTACAAATTAAAATTTACATAAGATATGAAAGATAAAAGTGACAGACGTTCCATCTGAAATTCTAACTGTAGAAATAACATTAAAAACTAATTATTTTTGATATACAAAATGAATTGGGATTTAAAAATTCTAAGTCTATCACGGATTGGGTCTATAGTTTCTTCACAGCACTAAAATGACATTTGCTTTGTTTTCAGGGAACCTCTTTGAAGGTGAGGGTTGGATCTGTTATACCGACTAAATTTCTTTTGTATTTAACCATGTTCATGGTCATTCAGAAAATCCATTAGTATGCTTTGCGTTTGCTAGGAATGTTAATTTTTCATGACTTTGTTTTTCATATTGTCTCACACTGAGGTGTTAGAATTTCTAAATCCCTTGATCTTGTAAGTAAGCAAGTTGGCAGAAAGCGAGAAGTGATTTTCCTCGTCTGTTAAGAAGCTCCTCAGACGTGATCATTTCAGAACTTTGAGCAACTCCATAGACTCCAATTTATCAGTCACACTCCATGCTAAATCACAAGCAGAAAAAGTAAAACTAAGGTAAAGTTTACATGTTTGCTTAAAATTTTAGAATTTCGACAAATGTTTATGCAAATTGTCTTTTGTAAATCATTTTGGGAAAGCATTCCTTGCAAATTAAAATTTTCATAGTCCTACTTGAGTTTTTCTCTAGCATTTTTCTCTATGGTTGTTCCTTTTGTCATATAAGTGCCTAATTATGAATAGGCACAGAAGAAAGAAAATTGAGAATTTTGAGGTTTTTGTGAAGGAGATACAAAAAGAGTTCTTAAGAGTAGAAGTAATATTAAAGAAATATATATGAAAAGTCATTTATTTAATAGAATTTTTTTCCAAATAATATTATATATATTATATAAAAATTAGTCCTTGTTTTCCATATATATATATATATATATATATATATATATATATATATATATATATATATATATATATATATATATATATATATATATATATATATATATATATATATATATATATATATATATATATATATATATTATTTTATTTTTGGGTTATTAATGTATTTATTTTATACGTAAAATATAAAAATATAATCTCAAAATAAGTAAGCCAATTTTAAAGTTAATAAATAAATTTATTTAAACAAATTGGTTTATTTGCTTATGATAAATTTAAGAAATACTTGAAAATCTCAGCTTTTACAATAATCACTCTTAAACAAAATACAACAGATGTATTTCTTCGAAATTTTGAGAACACTTATAATGACATAAATGATTTTGAAGATGCTTCGGGGTCAGGCAACTATACTTTAATTATTAAAGTTTTTCATAATATATACTTTAGATAATTGACTTGCTTGAAAGGTCGTAAAATTAATAGTGTGCTGAATTCATGCATTACCAAAGGGTTAACCGACGAAATTCCTAAATTCTCAATCAAATCAGGAATACATGCGAAAAGCATCAGTGTAATCTTCCATTATTCAAATGTATCAGGAATTGATCTCTGATCCATCTACTTTGAAGATACAAGTTTTTTTCACACTGTAAGAATAAAAACTTATATTATAAGACTTTGAGAATTTCCTGAGTTCTCAAAAGTGTTGTACAAAAATGAAGTCAGCTATCAATAAAACGCAATATAAATTTTAAATTTTAAACTACTATTTTCAACTGTTTTTCTTCTATCAAATACTTGATGTTTAATAAGCGCAAATTTCCAAAAATATAACTATTTTTATTGTTATCACTACCTTTTTCTTTGAAGAAATCATAAGACTTCTAGATTATATGTATACACTACGCACTTACCACATTTTTTTTATTTCCTAAGCAATGGCGCTCATTAAGTTACATTTCATTGTCAGACAGATCAATGGTTTGAAGAAAGATTTTTCATTTTCGTATTCCTTCTTAGCATACACAAGACAGTATTTGCGATTTTTATTGTTTAAATATTTTTCTTATAAAAATATTCTACTTTAGCTTAAATGACATCGGTTTTCTCTCCAAATCTTTCTTTCGATTCTATGTTTTTGTCTTTATGAGATGCTTCACCAATTACATTATTTACATTTACAGTCGTATGAACATTAGTTTCCTGCATCTTTGTGCAATTAATACCAGTTATAGCAGCTTATGCGAGCAAATACTAATTCAAATAGAAAATGAAGAGAAGAATTCTAAAGCCTAATGTACTGTGTAAAAGAATAAAAAAGTGTTTTGAATTAAGTGAAAGGTTTTGACATCATGTAAAGTGACAGTCAAGGAGCTCAGATTTATTTTGTTACTTTGCGTTCATTACTTTATAATACTGTTACCTTCTAATTTGTAGAAACAATGATTTTGATGAAATGATTTATCATAACATTTCTTCACAAAGAAAAAAATCACCACCTAATGGAAAATAAGTATAAATAATACTCTTATATTCACACTGAAGTTAATGAAATCTTGTCAATATAAAACCAGAATAATTTTTATTTCTGAAAATAAAAAGACATCATTCGCTTATAACTATGAAATTATTGAATAGTAAATTTAAAATAGTAAATAGTAAATTTTTTTTATTTACCGAATGAAATCATTTTGATCAGAACTGATCACTTTAAATATTATAATAGCTCTGAGATATTTAACTTAATAGAGAGTTTTAATTTTAAATTTGCTTGATTTAATTGAATAGTAAATCAAGCAAATTTAAAATTAAAACTCTGATAGTGTCATTAATTTAATCGAATTTATACTGGTGGTAAAAACTATAGCAACATGTGTATTTTGCTATAACTATGAAAATCACGAGAGATGAAATTTAAAAGTAATAGATAATGTTTTGTAATTAAATGACGAAGAAAACATAGTTTCCCAAAAGTGAATACAATGCATGCAGTATGAAATTAAACAATTAAATACTTTACTGAACACATATTATCGGGACACATACTATAGGATTGTCTGTCTAAAAGGGAAGCTCATGAACAGGAACAACAAGAAGATGGTCCTCAGTAAGAGATATTCTCTTTCTTTATCGTAATGATTGCTTCGCATTGTTACTCCATGGTCTCCGCTTCGCATAAGACTGTAAAAGACTGCAGTGGAATGATACAATGTTCATGATACCATTAAGCATCTCCTAAATCTTCCCACACATATTCTATGGGATTTTAATTAGGAGAGCATCAAAAATATATAATCATTCGAGTTATATATTTTCTCTTCACTAGTTTTGAAAAGCAAAAGTCCAATGAAGCTATGCATTGCCTTTCATAAAAAAAGAAATATATTCAAATGGTATCTCAAAACAGACCCACATCGAGTAAAAAATGCTTCTGCTTCACGTGTGTATAATAGTAGTCATTGATTACAAAACAACAATCAAAATCATGCAGTTCAATCTACTCGTAGAATAACACTTCTCGAGATGGCAACATCAAGACCACCGTAATTGTTTCGCTGCTTGATATTGTATTGATGAAACCATGCAGTTGCTTTTAGCCTAATCAAATGGGGTTGAGAAGGGTTTTCGGCACTGAAGAATTTCATAAACAAAGTTATTCCTCATGAATAGTATTAACATATTACAAAGGCATAACTAAAATAAGTGTGAAATGTATTCATTAATACTATGTTTCAATTGTTTTTGTCTTTCTACAAAAGGTAAGGGAAAAAAGAATACACTAAAAGGAAAAAAGATCATCTCACCAAATTTGTCACCTGGGTGAGTTAGCTCTGACTTCATTTTTCTGTCATAAACAAAATAGAAATATGTTTAAAATTCTGATATGACTTAATTATTTTATGATAATTTTGATGGAAAAGAATTTGGAAGATAAAGAGAAGTATCACATATGAGAAAAAATAATGCATTTATAAGACATTGCATCAGCTATGAAAATTTAAAAGGGATGTATGCTGAAAATCAAAACCTAAAATGTATATTGAACATTACATTAGGAAAATAAAAAGGTGTTAGACATTTCACTAAAAGAGCAATTTTTAGAGAAAAGTACGACAGGAAGATAATTTCTTTCAAGAAATTACTATTCTCTTAAATCATTCAGTTAGTTTGTGTGAGTAATGTGTATGGTATAAAAGACATTTTTATCAGTAAAAATTCCTTGTTTTATATAAACTAATAAAGGAACAATGAAATCACATAAAAATTTTAAAAAGACAAATTTTTTCATTCAAGTCTAATCATTTGAAATGAAGAAATTATTTAATGGGAAAAATCTTAGTAAAATTTATGATATGACGCATAATAAAGTTAAGTATTTTTATGGTCATAATTATGACAACTTTAAGGGAATATTAATGATATTTGTAAACTTAGATAATGAAACAATATTAAGAAGGGATTAAAAATTAAAATAAGATTACATTCTTAAAAATGATTGATTTTCATCTAAAAAAAATAAAAGATAAATAAATACTTTTTATTAAAATTTGACTGAATGCAAAAAATATTTTCAATGAATGTTGAAAATTTATCAACAAATTAAACACTAATAATTTCTGTTGATATATAAAAATTCATTTAGATCACCAAAATATTTATTACTTGCGTAAAATTCAGTAATGAAAATATTTATGATTATGACCTTACGAATAGTGCTACGAGAAGGTAATAGGAACAATATTTTGTGCTCAAATTGCATAGGTGTGAAGAAATGGTGTTACAAATGATCGTTTGAATACCGTATTATTTTTATATGAAATATCAATTTCATACACACATACACGCAAATTTACTACCGTAAAATAACTCAATTTAAGAAAGTATATCTAGCAAAGTATTAATTAAAAATATGCATATTATTTCGTTAGAAGTTAATACTAACCAAATTTTGGAAAATTCTTTAAAAGACCAAAAGAGTTTGTATTCAAAATTTCATTTACAGGCAGAATTTATGACCAAGATAAGCTATTTTAGGTTTTAATTAAAATATATCAATGTGTAATGCTATTCTTCAATTTGTTGCCGTTTTTATTCTTTTTAATTATTAGTACACTTAAGAGTCATTGAAAATTTTTTTAATTTTTTATTCTGATTTGACAGTATCGAGCTATATTTATAGAAATTTTTCATTCAAATTCTGTGAAAGCAAGAAATAAAATCTTTATTTTGGCTGAAAAGTTGCATTGTGATCCGTTAAGATTTGGATTATTTGAAAAAGAAAAAAAATTCATTTAACAAAAATAAGTTGATTCTTTCTGAATCTATAGTAAAAAATATGTAAAAATTGCAAATCAAAGTAAATTAAAAAATTTTAAGTTATCGACGTTTCGTTCATGTTATTATGTTATTCTTGTTATAATAATATTGATAAATAATTTAAGCATTTTGCTCAATTCTTTTTTTAAGAAAAGCTCTTTAATAAATTGAATTAAAAAGCAAATTTTGGAATTAAAATGTTATAATTAAAATAATTTTCTTTGTTGTAAGTGAGCATTGTGGGTATTAGTTTATTATTTGAAATGTAAATCGAAAAATAAAAATAGAAACCAAAGACTTAATATACATGGATAGAAATGCGAAAATTAAAAAAATGAATTTTTAACAAAGTTTTTAGCTTTTTGCTACTTTTTTAAACAAAATGAGAATATAATCCGAAAATACGTTGAATTGTAAAATTTATTATCATTTTTATTTTTAGAATTAATAAAGCTGTAGAAGTTGCAAAATATTTTAAAAGTTTTCGCAGCACTGAGTCAGCATTTCTTGGAATTTATGTTACTCAGAGATTACCACACTTTATAAGAAAGTACAACAAAACATTATTTTAAATTTTTTTAATGTCGATAAAATGTTGGCAAACTTAAACTAATTTTTCTTTCAATTTTCCTGAGGAAAAATTATGAGAAATGCTTTTGAAAATATAAAATAAATAATTTTAATAGCTTCGCATATTTTTATCATTTATTTCCATTTTATAAGGATTTTCTTAATATTTTTCATGTTTATCAAAAATTTGTTTGTTCTTTAAAATTAAAAGATAACTAGCAATATTTTAATTGCAAAATGAATAGTTAAAAACGAATGTTTTTTTAAATACAGAGGAATTTTAGATTAAAATGGAAGCATATATTGAAAGCAATTAATTGTATATATAATTTCATTTTAAGATATTTTTAAATATATTCTTCAATAAATATTCACAGTATTTATGTAGAAGTAAGTAAATCATATGTCTATGAGTTGAATACTTTTCATTTTCTCCCAAAATAATTAGCTGTTTAGTTTAAATTCCCTTTAAACTCAACAACACATTTAGATCCCACATTATTTGTTAAAATAAAATATCCTTGGCACAGTCTTAATAACATAAAACTATTGGACACATTATAAGTAATTTGAGTATTATGTAAACGAAATAAAATTAAAAACTTTTTTAAGCCTTATTTATGTTTTTATCTTGGACAAGTTTTTTTCTGGTCAATTTTAATGTTTTCTTTAAATTAAAGTGAAATATGAGTTTGTAAACTTTTTTCTAAAATAATAATCAATGAAAATACTCATTTTATTACATATTCATATTATGTAATAAAATAAAAGATGTTTCAGTTTGGTGTTTTGGTGTTTTCAGTTTCAGTTGTAGTGTGCAATCAGATTTAGAGTTTAAAAGGATACAAATCTTTATAAGCATTCATATTTATCATTTTTGCTTTCATTTGTTTACCTATATACAAAAATATATAAAAAATATTTGTGTAAATCATTTAATTACTAATTATTTCAAAAATATTTAGATATATTTTGCAAAACATTGTCATAGCAATGGTTTCTTTAAATATTGTTGTCTAATAATTACAACTTATCTATATGTAATTAAATATATAACTTAGATATTTTTTAGGTAAGTTAAACATACTAAGCATAGGATGATACGTTCTATCTGGAAATACATACTAAGAAAATATATGACAATGGGAAAAGGATGGTATGGCAAATGTTGTAGTTCAGTGAAATAATTATGTGTGCTTGGGTAGTTAAAAATTGATCATAAAATTATAACACGTAAAACTGAAATATATGACATCACATCAAATTCAAATTTAAAAACGTGAAAATAAATTTCCTTTTAGTATATTTTCACACAAATTAGATTAGTTTCTTCTTATTTTCACTAGTTTTATAAATTAGAAACGAAAAAAAATTAAATTTCACTACAAACTTTTTTAAGATGATATATTGAACTATAGTTTTTGCTTAACACACACACACACACACACACACACACACACACACACACACACACACACACACACACACACACACACACACACACACACACACACACACACACACACACACACACACACACACACACACACACACACACACACACACACACACACACACACACACACACACGTATACATATATATACATATATATATATATATATATATATATATATATATATATATATATATATATAAACTATTAAACTTAATTTATTGAATATATAATCAATGATATTAAAACATTTTTTAAGAATTTATTTATTTAAAGTAATTATTTGAGAATTTCTTTTGTACTGATTCTCTATTTTATTAAATATCATTTCAATTTGGAGAATTAAAATTTCTTCTTTTATAACTCGTTCAACATTACATTGAGAAGGACTCGAAATAATATTGAATTAAAAAATTTAATATTATATCTAGTCCTTTTCAAATTTGTTTCTCTATTCGTTACAAAATATCAACATGATTTTAATTTCTTTATTTGATTTACCATTTTCTAATTAACATATTACACATGAACATATTACATTATTTATATTATTGTAATATGTTAATTAGAAAATGGAAGTCATGTTTCTTAATTCAGTAATTCATGAGGATTATTTTCTTTTAACAGTAAAAAAATAGTCACACATCTCGATTTATATGTAAAGCACTTATAACGTTAACAACAATAAAATAAATTTACTAGTAAGAGTAAAGAAAATCAATAATTCATTCAATATATTGTTTTATTTCTAATAACTACTCAAAAGTGGGAAAATTCACACACTCACATCAACACGTGACTCACATTGACGTAATGATTACTCTCTCTCTCTCTCTCTCTCTCTCTCTCTCTCTATATATATATATGTATATATAATGTTACAAATTTATAAATAATAATTGTATTTGTCTTAAAATATCTCAGACAGATCGTAAACACTAACATTTTGGGTAAAAATTGCGGTATTTAGACGTGTTGTACGTTAAAAGCGGGTTTTCTAATGATTTGGTGACTTAACGATGTTTTGGCGAGATATTTGGTGACTTGGCAAGAAATGGATATTTCTGAAAACATCCATCACCTAAGCTCTAGGACCAATATTTAGCGAGATAGCCTAGAAGTTCCCAGAACCTTGGCGAAACTGGTAGATTTCTCCATCAAGTCATGTATAAATACCTCAGCCGGACATAGAAGTCAGGCAGTTTTGTGAAGACAGTCGGTGAGGGAAGACAATTAGTCGTAACTGCTAGTCTAGAGAAGCTGTTCTCTGTTTGAGGTATTTGAAACTTGTGATTGGAAGCTGTTTCTTATTGTATCTGACGAATTGTAGCTGTATAATTGTGATTGTCACAGGTGGAATTTCTTATATCTAGTGGAATTTTTACGAATAAAAGTCTTCTGTTCATTAAGTGGTTGCTTTATTCAACTCTCAATTGAGACGAACCCCGAAGCGCGGTACAATATTCTAAATATATATATATATATATATATATATATATATATATATATATATATATATATATATATATATATATATATATATATATATATATATATATATATATATATATATATATATATATATATATATATATATATATATATATATATATATATATATTAAACAAGCGGAAGTAGAATTCTTTATTAAAGAAAACCATCTTGGCTGTATTTGATGGAACAATGTGGAGTTAGCACTCATCTCGAAAATAATACGAGATGAAGGGGGGAAGTGATTTTCTAAGAAAGAGCATTATCTTATTTAATATGAAAAGGCACCTTGAGGGCATTAATGCATATTATATAGAACAGTTAAAATGCTCATTTATTTTTTCGTTATTTCCTCAAATGAGATGCTATGAATCTTGAACGCGGAAAAGGAAATTATTACTATTATAATATATATATATATATATATATATATATATATATATATATATATATATATATATATATATATATATATATATATATATATATATATATATATATATATATATATATATATATATATATATATATATATATATATACAAGCTGACCCAGCCACGCGTTGCAGTGGCTGAGTTTTTATAATACATTGAATCAATTTTTTACTAATTCTTGGGTATAATCAAATTAATATTTTCTAAAAAAATATATAGGTTCATTCATATGAGATTAAAAATAAAACGTTTCGCAAAAATTTAAAAGTAATAGGTAAAGTATCGAAATTTTGAAATTAAGTACAAACCAATATATAATTTCTGAATTTACATTTTATTCGTCTTATATTAAATTATAGTTTGTAATCAGTGACTTAACTCTTATAAAATATACTATATAAATTAAAAACATCTAAAAATGAATTGTTATAAATGAGGTAGATAACATTGACATCAAACTATTATTTTTTCAATTTTAAATTATTAAAATTAAAATTATCTAAGTACTTCTTTGTGTACAAGATTCCTGGTTAACCTGTCTTTCGCTAACACGAAGAGATTTGATGGTTTTCCTACACGTGAGCAGGCAACATATAGCTGTCCATGTGAGAAACATGTGTTTTCCAAATCCAAACCACAAATAGACATTGTTTGGCCTTGAGATTTATTTATGGTCAAAAGCTAAACAAATCGGAAATTGGAGCCTTTTAAACGGTATTGGAGATTTTGAAGCTATCAGTGGAATACGTGGAAACAGGACGATGTCTCCTTTAAATTTTTTCGTCAAAATTGTTGCTTAGAAAATATTTTCTGTCATTTCTTTTATGACTAAGCGTGTACCGTTACATAATTGAGGTGGGTTAAAATTACGTAGAAGAATAATTGGTGAACCAATTTTCAATTGAAGATTGTGTGGTGGCATTCCTGGCATATCCAGAGAATTCAAAAATTCAGTTGGAAAGTTTACGGCTTCGTTTTCATCAATAACTGTGTCGATTGATTTAAGAGACATCAAATCACCGGGCATTATCTGTTGTATATGGAAGTTAATTTCGTTCACATCAACGTTTCTTGCTGCCAAAATATCACGATTACAGAGCCAATAATCAAATTATAAAATAAAAATAAAAAAATAAAAGTCTAAAAAGAAATACTTACATGTTTTCGAGGTGGTATGAAAATTAGTAGAGAAAATCAGTAATAAATAAAATTTTATTTTACTATTTATAATATTAAAAATATTCAAATTGAACACTGCACAGTAATAACACAATACAAAATATAATTATAAAAATGATTCACGAAAAATTGTTACAGTATGATTATACATCATGAAAATATATGTAAATTCTATATTCAACCACGCGCTTGTGCTCGCACGCTAATTTACTCTGGGAGATACTATAATCTAGAAAAATAAACACGTTGCCATCTGCCGAATACCTGTGCAACTTAGATGCTAAATCACCAACTATTTGAAATTTACAGAACTAACTGATAAATAAACACTAATGTCGTATAATAAATATTGAGATCAATAATTAAGAGATAAAAACTATTCTATCTTTTAAGTTGGGCTATATTATAAATGGTTACAAAATTTTATCAAAATCCGTTCAGTAGTTTCGGAGTTTATCGCGAACATACATCATGACACACGAAATTTTTATGTATATAGAATTGCTGACCCAGCCACGCTTTGCTGTGGCTGAGTAATTATAATACATTGAATGAATTTTTACTAACTCTTTGGTACAATCAAATTAATATTTTCTAAAAAATTTAAAATAGGTTCATTCTTATGAGATTAAAAATAAAACGTTTCACCAAAATTTAAAAGTAATAGGTAAAGTATCGTTAAGCATAAATCAACATATACTTTCTGAATTTACATTTTATTCATCTTATATTAAATTATATTTTGTAATCAGTGACTTACTCTTATAAAATATACTATATAAATTAAAAACATCTAAAAATAAATTGTAATAAATGAGGTAGATAACATTGACATAGAACTATTATTTTTTCAATTTTAAATTATTAAAATTAAAAAATTTTTCCGCGGCATTATACTGAAATAAAAAAAAATTAAAAGAATTTATTATTTGAATAAATAAATTAGATCAAAGTGTACTGCTGAATAAATTAATAATTATCAAATTATAAAATAAAAATAAATAGAAGGCTATCGAGAAATACTTACATGTTTTCGAGGTGGTATGAAAATTAGTAGAGAAAAACAGTGATAAATAAAATTTTATTTTACTATTTATAATATTAAAAATATTCAAACTGAACACTGCACAATAATAACACAATACAAAGTATAATTATGAAAATGATTCACGAAAAATTGTTATAGTATGATTATACATCATGAAAATATATATACATTCTATATTTAACCACGCGCTTGCGCGCGCACGTTAATTTTCTCGAAGATGGTATAATCTAGAAAAATAAACACGTCGCGATCTGCCGAAAACCTGTGCAACTTAGATGCTAAACCGCCATCTATTAGGAACTTACAGAACTAACCAATAAATAAACACTAATGTCGTATAATAAATATTGAGATCAATAATTAAGAGATAAAAACTATTCTATCTTTTAAGTTGGACCATATTATAAATAATTAAAAAATTTTATCAAAATCCATTCAGTAGTTTAGGAGTTTATCGGGAACATACATCGTGACACGAAATTTTTATATATATATATATGTATATATATATATATATATATATATATATATATATATATATATATATATATATATATATATATATATATATATATATATATATATATATATATATATATATATATATATATATATATATATATAGAATGTATCGTTTTTTATGCATGTAAAATATATATCATGAGAGTAATACAAATGAAAACACAATTTATATTTAATGAGTTTTCAGTAGAATCATTGTTTTTACTAACGTCCGGCTCTCTTAGGATATAGCTATGCAGTGCTATAGTGGATGAAAGTGATGGCATCTTACACAGTGGGACCTCCAGTGATGGTGCATCTTCGACCTAAAAGGTAAGGAATTAAGAAAGAGAAATAGAGAGAGATAACGAAAGATCTATGCTCATGCAAGGTCTCGAACCCATGAATTTCTGCTTCGAAATTTGTAACCGAAACCTTTCCCCCAATCCGCCGACTCGGTTAAAATATTCTGTTAACTTATTTCAGAATATAAATACGTATTGGAATATTTGTTGATGCTGTGAATCCAAATATGTGAAATTAATCACTTAAATATAATTTAAAAATAAACTGGATTATTTTTTTAACCAGTTACAAATTTAAATAAATGGTACTTAAAATTACGAACACATATTTTTTCAAAAGTCATTTAACATGTTTAGAAAAGTATTATTAATGAAATTTGTTTAAAAAATATTTTTACTAGAGTTGTTGATTATTTAAAAAAAATTAGCTTAGTATTACAAAGTATAAATCCCTCAAGCAATTTTGAATTATATAAACGATGTAAATTTTTATCAAAGTTTTTAATATTTCCTGCTAAAATATGTTTATGTTTGAACGCGTATTATACGAGATTAATTTAAAATCAATGGTAAAGTACAGAGTCAAATCTGTTTTTGTCTCTCTTCTCATGATTTAAACGAATCAAATAAGTGGTCACACTCTCAAAATACTTCCAAACTTTAATAAGATTAAGTATTTTTATGTTAGAGTTATTTTTCAAGGTTACTACTCACATAAGCAAGTTTACAAGGCAGCAAATTGCTTGCAAATATGATCATTCGTTTTATTTTGATTCAATATAGTTTTTACAGGTTCCTAATCTGGCACGTATTGAAGATTTCCTTTTTCTGTTAAATGCATAATATGTGTCAGGAATCAAGTTTTTGAACTATAGTCTTTGTGTCTTTTATTTTATTACTTTAAAAGAAAGCGGTATATATTGCAATATGTTTTATAATATACTTGAAAAGTATGGGTACTCCGTTTCATTATACTCTCGCATGATAATCGTCGTAACGGGAAAGAAAAAAAATCATAAATAATTGTCGTAAATATTCCATTTGCATCGTGTATTGTTTGAAAAAAGGCTTACATTTTTACAAACTAAGCATGCATGCATTTTATTTATGGTATAATTTTCAATTTAAATAATTACTGACAAAACTTATCTAAAAGCCAATGTTTATTTCTGGAGGAAATTGCTTAACAATCGCATCGATGATGGACTGCGTATACATTCTCTAGTACTTTTTTCACTATGAAACATAAATATATTTTACGGTATTTAGCTGTTTTTTAATCTTTACGACTTGTGATTTTAATGCTCTTTTTAAAATACGAAATTATCACTAAACTATCATTTGCATCAACTTGCTTTAGTTTTATTTACCATTTAGCTTGTTTAGCTTTATTTATCAATCTTCACACATATTTTGGGTAAACAAAAATTGACTGGAATATATTTAATTTAAAATACAATTTTGAGAGCCATTAAAATATCTAAGTTATATTATTTTCGCTTCTCCGTAAGAAACTTACTATTCTTGTAAGATCATAAGCGAGGGTATAATGAAAAAGTACCAATCCTGCCATAAAATTTGCTATCATATTCATGAAAACGAAGTAAAAATCTGTGTAAGTTTGAAGAAAATGTAATTAAAATTTAGTTGAAATTAGTTGAATAAATATGTATAGAAATGAACGTACTTTTGCATATTCTCTTAAATAAAGGGCTAAGCGTACTGTATACACATCATAAAATATGTTTCGTGATTTTTTTTAAAAAAATGTTTAAGTGCTCTTCCTTCAGTTTTGTTACGATTTCACTGCATTCAATGATATTCTTAAAATTGTATTGCATTTTCTAAGTATTTTATTTTTAAATTAAACTAGTATTTTTAAATTTTTAAATTAAATATTAAAAATATACTTAACTTCTACTCAATTATCATTTAAATATAATTTTTTATTAAATATATGCTCTCATTATGTTTTTGCATTTAAATATATGCGAATTAGAAATAAAGTATCTGAAAATCAATTGCATTACTATAATATTAAAAATACTTTATCAAAATAAAAAGTAAATGAAATTTTTTGATATAAAACATAAATAAACACATCTTTCCCCAAAAGACGATAGAGACTTACACATAGTGATTAGAAAAATACAGATTTTTCATTTAAAATATATTTAACTATGAGAAAGAATCATAGAAAAAAATTTAAAAACAACCTCAAAGAATAAAATACAATTTATTTTTCAAAACAAGTTAAACACAATTAGTAATTCAGCAGCACTATCTGTATGAATTAAGCTAAAATCTTTACAAATACTTTTAATTTTTTTACATATTATGTATTCATATTTTAAATACTTGTTTTAGAAATAAACATGCATAATAATAATATTTATACCATTATAATTTATTGTAAATATTATAATTTGGATAAATATGTGAGTATGTTTCGTATAACAGTATAAAGTTTCCTATTAAGATGCTAACATTTTTCAGGTACATAACAGAGTGAAAGAAGAGAAGAAATTAGAAAAACTTACATATTCTTTTAGAAGAATCGCATGTTTGACAATTATAATTATTCTCTTAAGTAAGAAAAATTTGCTACAAAATTAATATTAAGTTCAAGAACCAAACATGTCAAAATGAAAGATTTCTTAGCATTCTGTATGTTAAATGTAATTTAAGAATTTTTACAATAACCGAGGTCAATACGATGTCTTTTTAAATTGAATTGAACATAATTTGAAAAAAAAATTATTTCCTTAGAAAAAAATCAAATAAGGAAACTTATGATATAAGTAAATGAAGTTCACTTATATGAAAGAGTAGTTTTAGCATTAGATAAGTAAGCTATCATCTAATGAGATATCTGATTAGAAATACTTCAGATACTGGCTTTAATATCCGTTTTCATTTAAAGTTAAAAAGAATTAAGCCGTGTTTAGTGTTTCTTGTTGGCAGAAATTCTGCGTCTGGCAATCATATACAATAATCATAAGTAACAAAAATAACCGCAAAGTACAAATTTTCAATTTTAGAGAACACATTTTATTATTTTTATTTTACTTTCAAATATTAATTATATAAATTTTTACAAAGTAGAAAAAAGGAGAATCACTTTTTAAACTTGCAAATCTTTGTTGAGGAGATATAGTGTTAGAAATAATGATTTGAGTTTTTATCATATAACCGCACTTAGAAGAAAGAATTATAACACCGTTATTAAAAAAGCACATATTTTCAATGATTTTTGAATCCGATTTATATATCATAAATAAGAAAGTACAATTTATTACTACAAAATAAATATATTCATAAAATTTACAATAAGTTGAAAATTAATATCAACTTAATTTATATATATATATATATATATATATATATATATATATATATATATATATATATATATATATATATATATATATATATATATATATATATATATATATATATATATATATATATATATATATATATATATATATATATATATATATATATATATATATATATATATATATGTATATATATATATATATATATATATATATGTATGTATATATATATATGTATGTATATATATATATATGTATGTATATATATATATATGTATATATATATATATATATATATATATATATATATATATATATATATATATATATATATATATATATATATATATATATATATATATATATATATATATATATATGAGTACATATTAATGTCAATATCTGTTTTGTGTTTATCGGTAACGTATAAACTTTAGCATTTCTGTATGTACACATACACTCCAACGTTGAATAATTAAAACAACATTCAACGGAAAATAAAATAAATAATAATAATAATATAATTATATTTTAGGTATAAAATATTCAATCAATAAAATAATTCCGAAAAACATTGAACGGATTGTAATATGATTTTATGATCTCATAATCTTTTACAGAAATTCACAGTGTCACATTGAGCTATATTTTTACTATATTTCTTCCCAGTTTATTTTTCGGTTATTGAAGAAAATACATTGTGAACTCCATCAAAAATATCGGAAATTCGATTTTGCGATCAATTTCAGCATTGAGATGTATGTAATTGAATGTCTTTTGCTTTCATTGAGAAAAGAAAAATAAGTTATCTGTCCTCAAAATTTCAATCTAACAATCTCTGTCAAAAAAACATTTACTTTTTACTTCAGTTGTGCGCTGCCTTTATTGATATATAGAGTGATATGCTTGTATATTTTTGTTGCAATTTTTTCAACATGATTACATATATGTGTATATCTATATATGATATATAATATACTTGTATTTATGAATATACATGTTGTTATATACACTGTGTGATCATTGACGACTTCATTTCATGTAACAAATAAAATTCATTACATTTGAAAATTAAACAGAAATATGGGATAAACAAATTATAATATTCTTTAAAGTATTTTTATATTTGAATAATTCTTTTTTCTTGTATATTTTGAACTTAATATGATATTTTTCAAATGCTATGTGTAAACGGTTAAAGTGATTTTTTTAATAAAGGAATATTTTGTTGTAACATTGAGTCTTAATGAAATGAAAAACATTGTTTATGTATGTATGTATATATGTGCAATAGAAAGAAAAAAGATGTTCCAGGTGAACCCGATCTTGTTGTTAAAACAAACCCAGTGCAAAAAATGGAAGCTACCGTTTAATCGTGTGCTTAAAAAATAATTTATCCCGTTAAATTAGTGCCATTTTATAGAGAATTTCTTTTCAATAATGGATGTAAAATGTATTTAGTCTTATTTTATACGCAAAATGTACATGCGTGTAGGAAATTCTTTTTTTTAAGCTCTTATTGAATATTTTTATGTATTACAGGAAATTATTTTATAGCATTACATTTGAGCTTAATATAAAGAGTATTACATTTTAAACTAACTTTATGAAAAATAGTTTTTTATTAAAATCTTTGTAATTACAAAAATAAGATTTTTGAAAGTAAGCATATGTTATATCTATATTTTTTGTGTCTATCAAACTATGTATGAAGGTTTATTATAATTACTTTAAATAAAATACCAGGAAAAAAATAACGAAAACCATTATTAGAAACATTTTTTAGGACTAAAAATATTTTTCATTTTGAATATAGGAATTTTTGTAACATGTATTTTTTGCTACGAATGTAAAACATTTTTCTGTTAAACAATTTATATAAAAAAAATTTTCAAAAACAAAAGAATACAATGATTAGATACATAATTCACCCATGTTATATATTCTTATATCTCTTAAAAATGTTTTGTTTTCTTACACATAAATACAAAATTAAGGATTCATTTAAAGGAAAACGACAAATATTGCAATTTATTCAAAATAAAATATTTATGTGGCCCATTATAAAATTTGAAGATCATGCATTTTATTTCTTTTCATATTTTTGAATGGAGCACTTTGATTCTAAAATACCAAACAACATCCAAATGTTTGCTATTTCTTATTCTAATTTTAGGAAATAAGTTTATGTGATTTTTAAATCTTATGTGGCAACATTTTTATTCACCTTTAATATAATAAGGCATTTTCCTTGGGACGCTTGATCATCCCCTGTTTAGAGTTGAATCATTTAATTACAAAATGTTTTAAAATAATATAATATTTTTTTAAATATTTTGATTTAATTTCATAGAAATGTTTTAATGATATAAATTTATTGAGCATAAATTTACTGATATAAATTTATTATGTAACATTAAAAGATTGTAATTCAAGAAATGATTAAAAGAATAATGTTTAACGTGATTCTATTGCTACTTCAATAAAAAGATAAATTTTCCTATCTTTTTCTTCATTCCTTTTTAATACGTATACCATTTTTCTTAATACCAAGAACAGATTTTCTTTTTAATTCAATATATGCATATAAAATATAAATGCAATTTATAATAGTTTCGAAGACCCGTAAATATTTAGGATAATATAATATGATTTAAATACCTTATATCAATAATCTATAAAAATCATGCAAGCACATCATAGTTATGATTTATGTATGTAAAAATGGTCAACTTAAAATACAAATCTAAATTAGACAAAAAACTATCTTTGTATACTATGATTTTAAACATAATTTAAAATATTTATGATAATGATGACTACTATGATAAATTGCAACTGATATCAATATACTCGATGGTTCTAATTTAATTTCCATTAGCTTCCTCGAAGTAAAGAAATCTCTTTTGATCTCATTAGCTTTTTTAAAGAAACATTAGAAGTTGAAAATGATGAATTCGCTTTAATTTTTTACTTTTACTTCTGCACTTCCGTTTCTTTTTTTCAGGAAGAGATGAGAATAAAGACCGTGATTAACATTAAGCAGTGAATGGAGAATTTATGTGGATTCCCAAGGATTCCAATAAAAATTTGGAGAATAAGGAAGAAAGATTATGAAAAACGCATGAAAGAGGATTTTCATAGCTTTCATTGATTAATAAATTAAAGAGGAATTTTCTCTTAGGCTAAAGGAATATTTGTTTAAAAATATCATAATTTTTTTTTAATATTAGGAATACAAAAATAATTTTGTGAGATGAAGCGTTATTTATTTTAAACGAGTGAAATCAAAAATGTTATTCTGAGAACTGAATAATATGGTTTCATTTTTTAATTTATTTACTTCCTACTTATTTCCTTTACTTTTACCCATGATATACATACGATTTGCCAATAGTACTGTAGGAAATTTTAGTATTTAGAAAAAAACATTTGTGTATAGTAAACTATTTAAAACTGCCATTCCCTAAAATTTATGTTAAATTTACATGCAAATATTTAACTTCCGTTTTAGTTCTCTTTATGGTATCTTCTAATAAAGGTCTTTCATTTATATGAAGTTAAAAACGACTTAATATAAAAATTTAAGATTTGTAATAAAATAAATTAATCAAATAATTACATCAAAAATTAATATGTGCTTCATTTTCTTTTAATTAGCTAATTAGGTTATCGAAGATAATGTAAGTAATTGAAAATTGTCTATATTGCTTGTTATATATTATGCTTATATGCCAGAAAATGCTTATTATATTCTAGCAAAAATTTTCATTCAATGATATTAATGCAGATTTAGATTTACAAAATTCTAAATTATTTCCATTTGACTAAATTTAACCATTTTTTAAGTAAATATTAAGGAAATTAAATATTTTATCAATTGACACTAAACATTAAGTACTTTTTCAACGACATATTCTTAAAAATATTTTCCTAAAGTTAAAAATCGAAGGAGAGTATGAAATAAATGAGTATGGTAAAATAAAATTTTACATATCTCAGTTCAGTCATTGATTCGAAAGATTAAATGAAAATTCTTATATTTTTAAAAATAATATTGTATATGTATTTATATTTATATAAATTTTTAGTAAATGATGCTTTCTTTTTTTTAGAAAATTATGTAAACACATTCATCGAATCTCGTACTTAAAAATAAAACTGCAATCATAAATACAAAATAGTTTTCATATTGTTCACACAAATAATATATTTTAAATACATCAACTAGTTTATCTTATAAGAGTGATTGAATTGTAACTTTAAATAGGAATTTATTTTATTTATATCATATAATGAATTTAAATTATCTAAACTGTAGCTGCAAAATGTCTCTTAATATAACATAGCAATACAAATATTTTTCTAAATAAAATATTATTACAAATTCCAAAATTGTTAGGAATACACTGTAAATATATTAAAACATATTTTGGATACACATAGCAAAAAGGATCCAAGAATTTTAAAATAATAGCATGATTGTGGTTACTATTTCAAAATTTTATCTCCCATTAAAAAAAAACCTCTAAATTCTGTTAGAAATAGAAAGTAATAAATAAAAATAATTCTGCGCTTATTTTTGTAGCATACTTCGCATTTTATCTTTATGAGATACATTTAATTCTTCTTTATGAAAAAAATAATTTTGCCCACGTTTTGATCGATAACACTCATGCCATCGTAAAACTATATACAAGCTTGAAGATGTATTTAATGAGCCTATAAAAGAGAGAAATTGTCTCAATTAAACAACAGATAATTAGGTTTTAGAAGCAGTTAAAACTTTGTTATTTTTATAAAGAAAAAGATTGTAGAGAAACAAGATATGTGGACATTACAAAAATGCAACCAGAATTTAAGTTTTGAAGAAAATAAATTTATTTTGTATTAATATATATATTTACTTATGTATGTATATGTACAAGAAACCAATCCTTAATTTGCAAGAATCGAAAAACAATATAAATGATATTGACTAGAAAATTATGTCTGATGAAAGGAATATAATTAAATTTTTGGATTCAGTATATAAAATTACATTAGAATCACTATTTAGTTTATCATGAAAAAAAGTTATGTTGACTGGTCTATTAATTCATGGTCTATAATTAAATATTAAAATAATAGTTTTTTCACCACATTTCTTCAAAAAACGTTCTTAGTAAAATTATGGGATTCTTTAGAAAGTACAACTAAATGTAGCTTTAAATAAGAATACTGAAATATGCTTTAAAAACACACAAACTCATAATTATTAAATTATTATTATTTTAATAAAAAATTATTTCTTTTTATGACTAAAATTTGATGGATTACACAAATAATGATTTATAAGTAATTTAAAACTTTTTTGAAGAAATGTGGTGTTATAAATTGAATATTTTTGAATAATAATAAACCATAGTTTTGAAGACGGGTGAAAATTGAATAAACATGACTTTATGCTTTCTGTTTGACAGTTTATGAAACCAACTTCCAATATGAGCATGAATGTTTGAAGTATTAGTATATGTTCTGAAATTACAGACCCCAGTTAAATTTCCAACCGTTTGTATGGAAAAATTGCTGAGTGTCATACTGAATTAGTTTATACTTTAATTAAGGAAATGGACATATCTACGTTAATCCACATGGCAAAGGTTATTTTAGTTAAAAAATTCACAAATAGAAACAAAACTAAAAACGTTGCTTGTTGAACTCAGAGTACCTTTGAAGTTGAAATAAGTTGAACTCAAAAGGGTGCTTGAATATCAACTTGAAAACAGAATGTTATGTTTCAAAATTAGAAGGAAAACATAAACATAATCATCTCTTCTCAGCATTCATGTACCTATAATTAAAATTTTATTGAAATAGTGACTTCAGAATGATTTGAAATAATATTCAAAATTATTTTCAAAAGAAAAAAGAACTAGCAAAATATCTTATATAGATTGGTGTTCTGCCTTCAATCACAGAAGTTAATAAGTTGAACTGATCTACATGATATCAAAATTGAATTCTTCTTCTTAAACTTCAAGTACCAAGGCACAAGACATAATATCGTTTGTAAATGAGTAAATGACACTAAAATCGATGATAGATATTTTAACACATATATATTTATAACTTTTTAACTATTTTATTAAATAATATATGTTTCACAGCTTATAATGACTTAAACATATTAAAAATTTATACTTACAGTGAAGAACGTTTGCTAAATGTTTATCTGTAACAGTTCATTTATCATTTATTTAGTTAAATGACATTTTATAATTTATAAGTAAATTAAATTTTCCATTAAGCCTTATGTCTGAAGCAAATCATTTGCATAACAAAAGCTCTAATGAAAACTACAGCTATCAACATAGTATTCAAATTTATTTTAACTTGAATTTTAATGAATATAAAATTTTATATTCCTTTGAGGTTTTTCTCTATCATTCTGGTTGTAAAACTTTGTAATAAATGTTTTATTTCATTATTTTCTGCGTATTACTACCTAATAAAGCTTTCGAAAAAGAAATATAGTTTTCCAAGTTTGGAATGTATAGATATAATGAGGAAATTAACATAAAAATTCATATATTTCTAGTTGAGAGTATATTAATTTTTTTAAAAATCCAAGATACATACAATTTAATTTTAAAATACTTTCAGAAAATTCAGTGGCATATTTAAATACCGTATATATTCATTATATATGCACATAAACTAATTTGCCACACCATTAACATCAATTTCTTGAAATAAGTTACGCATTTGAAGTTAATATTATTGATTTCAAGTTGAAAAATAGATTTTAAAATGCTTATGTTAATTGTACATATTTTCCCTTAAAATATCTTTTAAAATAAAGAAAAAAGCATGTCTTTTAAACAATTTAAGGAAAACAGTTTTAAATGTTAACAGAATATTTTTCTTTATTTATGACTGGGATTTTCTTTATTTATGACTAGTAGAGAGCCTAAATAACACTCTTGTCCAATTAATTTCTTAGTTTAGAAATAGAGATCAAGCAGAAGACTCCTAGAATTGGTCTGCCACAGCCAAAACATCATTTGATGGAAAATGTAAATTATTTTATTGTGAATGTAATGAAAATCTGCTTAATTGGAGAGAATAAATCAAAAATCGAAATAAAACATTTTAATATGAAACATTTGAAAATAGAAAACAATTATAAGATCCTCAATAATTTGGAGATTGCTTCATTATTGCCTTAGGAAACTCAATCTTTAAAAAATAATTAATGAGAAATTCTTTCTTTTCGGACAGAAGTATATGATTCTTGACCAATTATTGGAGTACGGAAGATACACCAAGGTACAGAAGTCTTATTTACATTATCAAGAAATGTACACTCCATGTATAATATTTTTCTTCTTCAACTCGACAGCCCGGGGTGGGCCAAGGCTTTCCTCAGAGCACTCCTCCACTGTGCTCTCCGGGAGGCAACAGATCTCCAATTTGTCACTTTCAGAACTTTAAAGTCCTCATATACACAATCAGTCCATCTAAGCTTGGGCAGATCTCTATATCTGTTAGCAACGGGCCTATAATTAAAAATTCTTGAAGTCAAAGACGAGGGGTCCATTCGACAGATATGGCCGGCAAATCTCAAGCGACATATTTTAATATAATGACTTCCTTAAAAAGTCTGTAGAGCTTGAAATTGTATCTGTTCCTCCAAACTCCATTCATATTTACAGCACTAAAAATCTTTCTTGTTACTTTCCGTTCAAATATTACAATTTGATTTGACTGAGTCTTTGTTAGAGTCCAGGTTTCGCATCCATAAGTTTGAAGAGGTCTTATGATGACTTTGTACAAGGTGATTTTTGTAGATCTTTTGATCAGTTTCGATTTTAAAAAAGTACCCAGTCCATATAAACAGCGATTAGAAGCAAAAGTTCTTCTCTTTACTTCAAAACTTATGTTATTATGAGAATGAACGTTTGAACCTAGATATGTAAAATTGTCAACCAGTTCAACTTTAAGGTTTTCAATTTGAAAGGTCCCAGGGCTCACAGATGATTTCACCACCGGCATATACTTGGTTTTGTCTGCATTAATGTTAAGATGCATTTTTTCTGCAGATGTCTTGAGCGAGCTGTAAGCCTCTATTAGGGCGCTTTTTGTTATTGAGATTATGACTGAATCGTCGGCATAATCCAGGATTTGTACAGATTTAGTGAAAATAGTGGCCTTTGTGTTATGCCAGAGTCGTTAACCGTGTATGATATAGTTTCTATAAATATCCCTAGAAAAAGTAAATTCTGCATAAAAATACCTAATACTATACTGAATAAGTGAGATAATATTGTTTTTCAAAGGGTTTCATTAAAATTAACAATCTATTGAACCAGAATTGGACAAGTCTAGATAAAAGTCACAAGAAGTAAATTCTTTACAAACTCTTACAAGGATTTTTCAGGATTACCAGTTAAATTCTTTTAAACTGTAACCAAAATATGGCACACAATAGATTTATGCATACTTGTGGTCAATGACAATTACGAATGCGCATTTTACTGTCAGCAAGCTAGTGAATGCTTAGAACTAAATTAATAAGCAAAGAGAATATTTCTCCGTTAGAAAATAATCCAAACATATATTATTGAATAACGCGGAGATAATTTCTCATTTATTCAAAATATTAAAGATTCAATACAAAATCTTTATTTTAAATATTCATGTTTCAATAAATATGACGTGATAACAGTTAATTTACATCTACTGAGTAACATTAAATTAAATACAAAATCCATTAAGTAACAAATTTAAAAAGTATACTTCAAGTTGAAATCTGTGTTAATTAATTCGAAGAATTGTACTGATTAACTTTTAATTATTCAGCTGTCTTTCTAGCATATTACTTTATCACCAAATCAACCAAATTACTCTTCAATTAAGATATAGCTTAGAAGCTCTTTACAAAAATGCATTCAATTAATTATAACTATTATCAATTTCCGAATAGAATGCGTATTTTATAGTTTTTTTCTTCAACCGAAGGTCTTTGCATTGTTTTAGATAAATGATTAATGTACAAAAATAAAATTTCTCTTTTGTTTCGAAAAACATGAAAATTTCATTAATTTAGCATTGTAGTTTAAAAGCGTTTTCTCGTCAATTTCAGTTTTTTTTTATTTTTGAGCTAGCAATGTATACTCTTCATCATTAATTAATAATTAATTATGTTAAGAAAGTTATATATAAGTTTTAATTACTAATAGATATAAAATAGTTAATAAAAATTATATAGCAAAACAATGATTTACAGAATCATTATTAACATAAAATGGAATTTTTTTAAGTTATCACTCCATTTCCTTTGCTGCAATATTGGATAAAAATTAATTTATTCCAATTTTGATAGGACTGTATATAAATGAAATTATAAGTAATGTAGATAGCATTATGTGTGCAATAAAGATGTCATTATGTTTATTTTTTGCAAGTTTAATTAAAGAAATAATCGCAATTTATTTCGTTAAAATAAACTGTTTTCGATTTATGTAAAAAATTAAAACTATGCTGAAATTTTGATGAATTTCCGAACATTATTTTTAAAGTGTTCTATATATATATATATATATATATATATATATATATATATATATATATATATATATAAGAAAATTAAAATATTTTATATCTATAATATAAATTTAAAGGAATGAAACTTAATATTATTAAAAATTATTAAAGTAATGAATACTATTTAGTGAAATATAAATTTTTTTACCAATAACTAAAATAGATAGAAACTTATATACTTTTCAAGACAATTGAAATTCATCATATATCATTTCGCCTAAATTATTTCAAATTATTTATTAATTATTCCATTGTATGTGATCTTCAAGTTAAATATATTTAAAAACATTTTTTGTTAAAAATTTTTATATCTTTTGCAATTATGATTTTTCTTGTTTACACTAGCTTTTATATAATGACTTATATAAGTGAACTGACATTACTTAAAAATATAGCCTGAATAACTAATGCTTACAAATTAATAATCAATGTTTTAAATTGTAAATTATATAATAAAACTTAATATCTTAATTTTTGGTATTCATTTGTGCGAAGAAACTCAAAATTATTTCATTTTGAATCTTATTATGTAAAAAATTTAAATCATAAAATATAAGACCAAGAAACTCTTCAAAATTTACAATCATAATAATATTGTTTAAAAAACTTCCTATAAAATTAAAAAGTTATTTTATATTAGGAAGTTAATATAAGATAATTTGATAAGAGTTATAAGGATAGATTATGCGTTGTTAAACTATATATATTCTAATAACAATGCATTTTACCATGTAAAATTTATTTTTAATTACCTATTATTAAATAAAAATTTAGTAAAATGTATAAGACGAATGGCTGAGGAGATAAGGATCAAAAGAATATCCATACCATAAATTTAATTATATAAATTATTATACATATTTATTGATTTTAACAATAGGTCGCATTTAGTAAATACAGAAATGTAAAATTTATAAAGCGACACATTATCTTATGAAAAACTTATTAAATGTTTATTCTTGTACTCTCTAACAATGTAAGAATATTATCTTAATTTAAATTTGAAAATAGAAAACAAATAAATTGATTACTTTAAAATCACATATTCAAGCAAATGAATTCATCTTAAATATATTTACATTTAAGATGGATAATCAATTAAAGCTTATTTTTGGATGAAATACAAGAAATGTTATATATGAATCTAATAATAGTCTTGTTTATATTGTCTAATTTTATAATAATTCAAAATTCATACTATGTTAGTACCATTTATATTATATATTTGCAGGATGCTTCAAATTAGAGGGGAGAAACATTAGGTTGACATATTAATTACTAAAAATATTTGACTCTTTAACTTTGCAATAAAAATATTTACCTATTTTGCAATGAAAATTTTTCTCATTCATTAATTAACAATGACAAACAATTCAATTCCTATTTATCACCCCATGTTTTTGAGAATATTTTCATAACGCATGTGCACTTTATATTTTTATATTATCAAACTGATTATAATTTAGCACGGTTTACATATAAATATTTACATTTACATATAAACATATAAATATTTAATTCAAAGCTTCCTACTCAGATAAATTGTGGGTTAGAGATTATCAAATATGCTCAAAAAATGTTACTTACACATATGTATTTAGCTGATTAGAATAAATTAAATTATATCAATTTATTTATTATGTTTACTTAGCTACTAATTCAAACCAATACTAATGAAATATTAAAAGTATGAAAAATATATTAAATTTAAATCGATTTCAGTAGTATATAAAGTAGGAGGAAATTTAAAAATTTATTAGAAATATTCATATGGGTTACAAAAGACAATGAATATATTACCGAACTCTGATTCAAAGTTTAACCAAAATAGTTACTTAAATTTAAGCAATCTCAAATTTCTCAATCGATCAACTTGCTTGTAAAATATTCCTTACTAGTACCAAATCGCAGGGAAAGAAAGATATAAAAGTTTTGAAACAGAGAGTTGTTATACTCTGAAAAGTATTGGTTATCCATGACTAGATTTTGTTGCATCGATACAGATGAAACGTGACATCATGTTGTCATGCTGTAATCGATTACCGAGTGAAATTTTCGGTCTTCAAATTTCAAATGTAAATAAAGCTTTTGTTATTTTATGTGTCGATGATATCGGCAAAGTGTTAAAAAATTCTCATATGACATAAATATCGTACATATGCAAAGATAAGTTATTTTTATTTTTTGAAAAGTTATTACCACAGTTTTCACTCAAAAAAGTGAATTCTTTTACAGAAAAGTATAATATGTTAAATAATAGTTTTAAATTTCTTTTTATTTTATTTTTATGTAAATGTATGTTTGGATAATTTATCTTTTGTTGAAAAAGGCTTTATATATATTATTTCGAATATCTATTTTATATCACATCATTGAAGCTTTTACGAGTTTAATGAAGAAAGGTTTATGTATTACATAACTAGTGAAACTAAGGATTTCATAATATCACTTTTCAAACGGAAGGGTTCACCATAGATATTCAATACAAAAGACAGTATGGATTTGTTTAATAGTTAATAAAACTTATGAACGTCTTAGAGAACAGCAACGCATGTTGTTTAAAACGTAAAATTCATTGAATCACATGTATAACGAAAGGTCTCCAAATTGATGAAATAAATGTATGAAAATAATTTATCTGATGAGATACGTGTTTGATAAAAAATTATTAATACCAGTTCAATACATGTCATCAAAGCTTGTTATAAAACTGGTGGCAGAATCTACTGGAGACATGTAAAATGACGAAGACAGTATTGGATTTGTAACAAGCTCTTACACTCTTAGAAATGGAGATAAAATTCGAATTACATAAAGTTTCAGTTTTATTATCTTAAAACACCATATGTCCTTAATATTTAAATATTTCTTTTCAAATATAGAAATAATATTTTTTCGTTTAAGTTTATCTAATTACCTTCCATTTAATTATGTAAAAAACTAAGGGTGAGGGGTGATTTTGTTTTAAAATTATTTTTGTTATTCTTATTTTGAATTGTAAAAAATACTATATAAAAAATTTTTTTTATTAATTTTCCCAACTTTGTGTAATATTTTTGTGAATGGTAAAAGAGTTAAATAAATATAAATTTCAGATAATAAATTGCAACTGAAAATTTTAATTCTAGTAAACCACTTATTATACAATCAATTTCTTTTTAATGTATTAATTCAAAGAGAAAGAGAGAGAGAGAGAAACTTGTGTGAATTTTAAATAATACAGTTATTGAAATTGAGGTAAAAATAGAATGATAAGTATCTTTAAACTCTCTAAATGCTGCTATATTTTATTATTTGGATTTAATGTTTACATATTATATCAATTTAAGTAAATATGCACACAAGTCGTGAGTTAATCAACAAATATCACATTTCAGATTTTGCGTCATAAACGCACGATAACTTGTAAGTTTTATTTAGTTGTTTTGTAATTATTATTGCTCTAGGCACTCACTTACTAAATATAAATAATTTTCATTTTGGAAGATACTGTTGTTATTCAGTAATGTTATATCATGTCATAAGAATAAATTCTTTACCAAACTCCGGTTATTTTATTTGTAATATTTTACAATTTCTTTTGCTTCAATTATCACTATAATGCATAGTAGAATATGATATAATTGAGAAGTAATTACTTATACAGTAGCTTAAAAATGTTTCTAGAAATGAAGGAACACATACACAAAATTTATATTTAATATATAAAATAAAGTCTTCCCATGTTTTTGTGCACCAATTCATGTTTTGCATCAGAATACCTAATACAAAATACTTTCATTTTCAAGCAAATAATTTTATTTTAAATATGTCGAAACTACATGAAGATGATTGAATTATAAAACATATTTTCCATTAAATTGAAACATTAATTGAACTAAGAATCAATGTTGCAACAAATCCTACTAAAATTAAATAATAAACTATTAATTATGAAGCTTTAGTTTTTACAAACTTGTTTTAAATAGAAGTAAAATAATTTCAAAATTTTTATTCTAAAAATAAATAACATTAAAATAACAAATTGCACATTGTTTTCGACAAATATTAAAATACTTTATAAAAAATTAAATCGAGTATTTCTATATCAGTTTGCTCTAAATTTTTGATTAAATATGATATTTAAAATAGCTTAGGAATCAATTTTACCTTATTAAGTAATTTTCACTTAATAAGATAAAATATTTAAAATAATTTAAATTTTTTTGATACAATAATTTTTTCCATAGCTAATAAATTACTGTCGGATAAATGACATAAAAAGATTCTTTGAGTTCGAAACGAGACGAGGCAAGGCGTTTAGCTAGAAAAAAATGCATAGATACAGCAGTACGACTTTCTGAGAGGTTTTTTTTATGAAATGGCGTTATTTTATAAAGTAGGACTAATATAACTTTTCACGCGGATTTTGTTTCAATGCATCTTAAAACATAACTTAATGTGATGAGTAAGTATTTTCTACATTTTTCTAAGGAGCAGCAACATGTTCTCGTGGATCATCATTTTGGCGACCGCTGGTTTAGATGACATAAATTTGACTCTACCTTAAATATTAATATGTAAAGTAATTTACTGTTCCAAATTTTATCAATGCATAGTTTAATTTTTGTTGTTTGAAATGTATTATCTCTCCTGTTATTCAGCAATGACATAAAATTGTAATCCACCATAACAGTTTAATAGATAAATACCTTCTTCTTTTCGAGTTTACATAGCAATAAATATAAATGCACGTAAGAAAATTTTAGTAAAAATTGCTCCAAGTACGAAATAATATATTGCAGCAATATGAAAGTTTATTCAACAAATTGTAAGGGGAACGAGATCATTATTAGAAGAAAATATTCAAAGTCTTTATAAAAACAGAAAAAAAAAACATTTTAAGGGTAAAATAGAGATGGATAAATGAAAATAACAGGTGGAAGGATATGCATTTTCTTTTCAAGACATCCAAAATAATTCAAAATATACAAGTTATTCAAATTTTATGGACTGTAACATATATTTCATGTTAAATAAATAAATAACAGTCTTAAATTCAACTTTATATGGACATACAAGATATACTTTAAGGGTTATGCCATTTTAGTAATAAAAACGTTAAAATTAATACAAAAAAACATAAAAATCATTTAATAAAACTTTTTTGTCTATTTTCATACTATATTTCACAAAATGTTACTTGCAATCTAAAGAAAGAAAATATCAAAAACATTGTCCGTCATTGAAATAGTATTTGTATTAGTTGATTTAATACATAAATAAGTAAGATAAAGTCATTTTTCATAATAGATGTGTCTGATGGCATTAGACTATTCTTTCCTACTCCAGTAATAACACATAGTTGACAAAAATACATTTCTATTTTTCTAGTTGGTGAGTAAAAGTTCCGACTTTTCCTAAAGAAGATTAATATCGCATAATTAGTTCTTGGTTGATGTAAGCAAATTTTATTTATATTAGCAATCTAGATAAAGAAAAAAGATGTTTTATTATAAAATAGCCATATCTTCAGTAGAGTAAAATATAGCAATATTCAAAATTTAATTGATAAATAAAAATAAACGGTAGTGCATTGTCAGTTATGAACAACCGATTTTTTTACTATATAATAACCATTAAATCAAATATACTTTGTTTTTGCATCATAATGTTTTGCATTAAAATGTTCAAAATAAACTTAACAGTAAAATGTCGACTTATGAAAAAGTTTTATTTATTTAATATTACACTTTAAATTTAATAATTATGAGATCTTAAGGGAGTAATTTTTAAATTATTGGAAAGGAAACATAACTTTTTGTTGAAAATTTGCATTTAAGTACTTTTTGTTTCATTGAATCATGAAATATTCGAGTGTCATCTTTGAATTCTTCATCATGTAATGTTACACATTTAAGAAGTTTTTATTTTAGAAATTTGAAAGCTTCTAAGCGTTATTATATATATTATAAAATTTATAATGCGTCTTAATCTACTTTTAAAAACACAAATATATAATTGTGCTAGTAATTACTCTTTCCAAGAATACGAGTATGTTTTAATCTGCTTATACATTTTTTGTGAGAAAATTGAAAACTAAGGCTAAAAGTAATTTCAAATTGGATTTGAAAATTGAAATAAAAATTACAGCTTTATAAAAAGAAAATTCTGTAATTTTTTTCCATTTGAAAAAATATTTCATATATAATTTTTACGCATTATTCGTTATATTTCAGTAATTTTAATATACCTTATAAAATGCATTAATTTTATTAAATTAAAAATTTAATAGAACTTAAATTCATAGCAATGTTTATTCATGCATACAAATGCATGCTAATTAGCAGATTGTGAAGATCTAATATTTTAAGCATGTAAAAGAATTACTGTTCAAGACAACTGCAACGAAATTTTATCAGAAAAGATTTTATAAAAGTCTAAAAATTTAAAATACTAAACTATTTTTATTCATTTAATTCATTCACCAAGAAGGAATAACAAGTTTAAGTTTCTCTTATACATTTAAAGAAAGAACATTTAAAACAAAATACAATTTAAAAGTTCATTCAAAATAAAATAAAAAAACTTTTCGTTTTTTCACAAAATTACATAAAGTAGCTTAAAAAACATATAATATAAATTTTATTCTTTAAATTCAATTAAAAACATTTATAACAACTGCATTTATAATAATCTAAATTGAAGTTTATATAATTTTAAGTTTATATTGTTGAAGAATGATAAAACATATTAAATTACGTGGAAAACACCCTAAATTAGATAAGACTTAGAATTTATATGTCATCAAAACCTCTCAAGACTCTTTAAACGTTTCATATTGCAATAATAAGGAACATTTTTCTTCTTGAACGGACAGAGGCTAGAACTTAACTAAATGAAACATGCGAAAAACAATCTGTAAAATATTTATAACTAAAACATTTGATTTTGCATCTTAACTAGAATATATGAAAATATTTTCTAGTTAATTTTTATTAATTGTATTTAAAAGTTATTTTTCCAATAAAATGAATAAACTTTTATTACTTGTAATTAATATATGAGTTAATTTTATGTTTTTACATTAACCACCTAAATTCTTTTTAGTTATAATATGTTAAAAAGAACTATTTTTAATAAAGTGTTTTATGAGCAAATCTAGTATATAATCTGAAATGTCAAATCAAAATAATTACCAATATTAAATTTATAAAATTATGAAATTTATTTTCGTCAAATAAAATACATTTTTCTCAAGTTGATTTTTTATTGAAGAAATATATGATGCGAAAAAAAAACACTTGAACACTAGAATCACAAATGCATTATAGCATTCATGTAAATCACTTCTAAAAATTTCAATTTTATGTTTATTTAATTTTTAAAACAATGAGACAGAAATAGTTCAACATCGCAAACTACACAAAAAATATTACGTTAGACTTCCTCCGCTTTTCAAACAAAACACAAAACAGTCTCGTGTGGATCTCAATATTTTATTAAATGGAGCAACAGGTAAGAAGTATTCTTCAGGCAATCGTAAGAAAATGAGCCGATGCTTTGACTGTTCTTTTTTCCCATTTACATTATGTCTAAAATTTAAATGAAAATATATTTTAAGTCATATTTCTCATAAAAAAGTTCATAATTTACTTCCCTGTGATATATTGAAATGTGATATATTGAAACAACTTACAGAAATGAAATTAAAAAAAAGCTATTTCAAATTATCTGAAAGGTATTTGAACAAAATTGGCATATGATTAAATTAAACTTGCACAGGCTAAGCAACTATAAGAAATCAGTTATGTTGTTGCTTATCCTCCAAATGTCTGACGAAGTTAGACAAAATAAATCAGATCGTTGACCATAAGGAAAACGAGGATGCAGTAGCTTGCTACTGGTGGAGTCCCTCAAGTCGGACCGGCCGAAGGGTAGGTGCCTGACGAAAAAGAACAACCTGAGTCATGACAGATTTTTAACTTTATAGTGCTCGGATCCTCGGATCAACAGAAGCTGCATCTCACCTCCTCGTTAGTACTTCGTTAACCCTGAAAAAATCAGTTATTATCCAGGAAGCTCTTTTAAGTTTATGTTTTTCAATTTCACACTATATTTGCACACAAAATATTTTTCTATTTATAGTTTCTAAACTCTCTTTAGACAATTTTTTACAATGAAAATCATAAAATATATCATTATCATAATAAGGAACTTATTCAGAACACTAAAATTTCTTCCTTTTATAGCTTTGTATTTTAAAATCTTTTCTGAAGAAATAATTATTTAAAGTTTAAATTGATGTTTGGTATGTTTTAAAGTTTTTATGCTTTCTCTTAAATATTGAAATTCAAATTAAATCAATAAACTTAATCTTTCAGTCTAAATAACGTAACTAAAAACGTAATTGTACTAAAAGTCTAGTCTAAAAACGTAACTGTACAAAACCCAATGATAACTTATACAATTAGCTGTATTATCATAATTCAGTTTAACTGTTTTTACTTGACTCCAACTACGAATGTGGATATTTATAATTATTGGATATCTACTCCAGAAATTGTGTTGGGTCGATAACTCGTCAGTACAATCACCCTAATTTGCATTCATGTCAATGCAAAAGGTAAAAACTACACAAAATAAAAATTTCATTGCATGCCCCCTTTATAATTACTGAGCATATCAAATGTATAACTTACAGACACACACATTTGTCGGAACTTATGGACTTGTTGAGTCCAATTGAAACGCCTTTCTGTAGCAAGAAATTGTCGAAAGAAGATACTGAAGGCAGAGCTGCAGAGAAAGTGTTTAATTCGTGTATATATATTGTGTGTATATATATATGAGTGTGTGTGTTTCGTCATCATATAAGATACTTCATACTTATATACTACACACTTTGGCAAATTTGTTTTTGCTAGTATCTTCTCAGAACAACAAATTAGAACAATAATATATCGTTAAATATATAACAATAACGATGAAATTTTTTTAAAGATATAATATTAGCACATATATTTTTAAAGAAATACATAATGAATTAGTATTTATTCTGAAAGTAAATAATAGATAGTCTAGAATTATTTTTAAGCCTTTAAACCAAACATAGATTCAGGATGCTGTTTTCAACTGAATTCGGAAAACATTTTAAAATAATAAGTAGATAATTATTAAAAACTTCTTTAAATTAATATAAATATGATATGAATATTAAAGTACATCACTTTTATAATTAATTTAGCAAATCCTAGATTTATCAGCTTATTTTTATTAGTGTCATATTTTTCAGTTCTGAAATATCTTGGAAATATAAAATTCTGATAAATATGTACTAGGACACTCTAGGAAAAGCTGCCTAAATAAATAAAGGAAAACGAATATTTATCCATATTTCGTGACAGATCTGACCAGCAGTGTTCGACTCTTTCGTCTACTTCAGAGACAACGTATAAGATGACATAAAACATGTTCATTTCATTTTTTGCCGACTTCTCAAGGCTTTTTCTTGCCATGAGAAGGATGTGATAAATGTCATCTCATTAATTTCCTGCTGAGAGGAAGAAGGGGAATAGATGTCGAAGCAATCTATTAATAGCTGATAAAAAATACAAGAGGTCATGTTTGGCAAATGAGGTGAATTTAATGTACAGGTATCTGTAATACTCATAAAATATTTAGATTAAATAATATATAATAAATGAAAAATTAATGAAATGAAAGGAATATTAATTTACATTTCAATGGGTTTATTATTTACTTTTACTGTAATCTAAAATTATGTATTAAAACATTTGTTAAAATATGACACACACAATATAATAAATTAGCTACTCAAAATTATTATTTATTTTTTACAGAAAAATATAACTTGAAAAATGGCTAGCAATAAGGAATATTGTAGACAGATATTAGTATAGCAGAGAGAGAGAGAGAGATCTAAATGAACTCATTTTAACTGTTTTAATGTGTAGTTGCCTCAGAAACGAAATTGTTTTTTATTTATTTAGAAAGGATTTTAAAGTTTTCTCTTACTTTTTAAGAATTAAATATAGGAAACCAATATAAATAAGCTAAAATAATATATACCTTTCAATCTTCGAGGCAAAACATCTTAACAAAAATTATTATTTGCAGAATCCAATACAGAAGTTGTTATGTGAAAGATTAAAAATTTTAAACTTTTAATTTATAAAAATTATAAAAAAATATTAAAATTTTTATTATAATTAGTGAAATTCAAGTCGTACTTTTTTGTAATATTTGTGTCTGTTAAATTTTCTTACTCTAAAACGTAATTAAAAATGCATTAATTTCGACACATTTTGTATTTTCAAATGAGAAAAAAGGATAGTTGCAAATTTAACTCAAAAATATATAAAAAAATTTAAGTCTGCTAGAAAAAGGTGACGGTTTCTACTTACATAAGAAACGAATTCACTATAACATTTTTAAAATATAGTTTTATTTTAAGACCTTTTCACACATGACTACTAAATTCTTACTAGAATTATAAGTGACTATTTCTTATTGCTGAAATTTTTATATTTCAATGATAAAATTAAGTGAGATTAATTATTTCAAAATTGTCTTGCTTGGAGAGTATTAAATAAAAGGTTGCTTTCATCTTTTATAAATGTTTTATCCGTAAAAAAGGTTTATTTATTTTGACATATGGTGTTATATTTAAAGAAATTTTATTATTCATTTCATTTAAATCGTATTTTTTCCGACACATTTTATTACTACATTAAGAATAAGATAAATAATAATCATAGTATTAAAGAATCTCTGGAATTCTTAGTAGCTTTCGGATTAAAACAATTTATCCTTTTTTATTTTAGATTTCTTATTTGAAGAAGGATATGTTGTTGTTGCTTATCCTCCATGTCTGACGAAGTCAGACTAGATCCACGAGTTCGTTGACTGTAAGGAAGTCGAAGACTAAAAGAGGATTGCTAAATAGATCCTCCCTAAAGAGACCCATGCAATCCAAAAGATGCTCAGGAGAAGCCTGATGATTTTGGCACTTGGTGCAGGTGACGAAAGTTTTCCTGCCCTCGTTGAAAGTGAGGCACTTAATATGACCGCTAGCAAGTCTTGAGAAAACAGTCCGGGTACGTCTGTCACATGGGAGATCAAGGGACAAACCCGGTTTTGATCCCTTGTACCAATTATGGGTGGGGGTGTTTTCCACTCCTCCGAGATTTTTGATTTTTCCCGGGAGTATAACTCCAGAAAAGTAAGTGTGGAAGAGGGAGTATTTGAAATCCTGCAACCCTCCTTAGCAAGATTATCGGCCATTTCATTCCCGTGGAGATTCACATGTGAAGGTATCCATTGCAAGTGAACATCATGATTAAGTGAAATGAGTTTTAATTTAAGCAGGATAGAGTTGCTGATCTTGTCGCCTACAAGAAGCCAATTACTAAGATGGTGGAGAGAACTACGGCTGTCAGACAAGATCCATAGGTCACCATAATCCTCTTCAGAAAGAATAGCTTCTAGTCCCAGGTCTATTGCAATCAATTCACTTCTGAAGACAGAGCAGTGATTGGGATTACGATGAGAAAGAGTCAAATTGGTGTGAGGGGTTTCAATATATATGCCACTACCTGCTAGAATATCAATTTTACTACCGTCAGTGAAGATTTTGATGTCATTGTTAGGAATGTGGCTTAGGTTTTCCAAGGTCAGTTGTCTAAGATGTTCTGGGATGTAGTCTTTCTTATTAACATGAGTACTTAAGTTAAAGTGAAAGTAAACCCTGGGGAGTCTTTCTGCAGGATTCAAGCAGCACTGTATTGAGTTGGGTTCAACATTACTATTAGGTAGTTGAGAAGAAGGATATAAAATGCATAAATACATTACACAATATAATATACAATAAATATAAAATACATAATATATTTACTTTTAAAATTTCATTTGAACTGAAAATTTATTATTATTGCTGTATTTGCCGTAAATATATATAACAGCTCTTTTGTATGTTTACAATTGTAAGAGGGCTAATCTTTCGTATCATTCTGTTTATGTTGATTTTTGTCATTTAGAGAAAGTAAAAAACTGAGAAATCTAAAGTTCTATAAGATGCTTAGTATGTCAAAATGCTTCATTTGCTTTTTTACATTGAAATCAAACCAGTTAAGTATAGGTCATATATTTAACATGTGGAAATAATGTACGGTATTGACTACTTAGAATGAAATTTAATTATACTAACAACACTTTTTGAATCATTAATAACATTTAAAACTGTGATTCGGCATTATAGATCTGCTCCTCCTACCCTAGTTTCAAAGTAAACACGGGAGAATTTTCTCTGAATCTGCAATCTCTCTTCTGACATTACAATTTAAATTGAGATGAATTTCCTCTAAGAATTATACACTGCTTACTTCCATTATCCAAACAATGTTGATACAAAATACATTGACTATCAAAACAGACGGCCTTATTTTAATAATATGAGAAACTATTATTTTAGTTAATCAATAAATTATTTATGTTGAATAAATAATTTCCTTCATAGCATTTTGTACAATTTTCTTTTTGTAAACTTCTCCTGATTCGGAACTAAAACACTTTTCTATAAGCCGAAAGTAGAATAAACTGTATCCTATATTATTTTGTCCTTAAAAACTGTTCAGATAAGACGAATTTAAATTCCTTTACATATATATAATTTGAAAAATCAAGTATGAATATGAAAGTTAAAACATCGCCTACAATAATGAGAAGCGGAATAACGATATGAAACGTAAACATTCATTATTAATATCTATCATTAATCACATAATGTCTCAATTGAGAGTTAGGTAGTAACATGGAAACACACATATCACCATAAAGCAATATAACTAGTATTTTTTCTCTTCAACTGAAATCATCATTTTCCAGTGTAATAAATTAAGATTTCAAATTGTATCACAATATTAGTTTAAGTTTTAATTGCATGATTTAACATTCCTTTTTGTAAGTTGCTCATCAAGCTATATCAGGTTATTTTTACTGTTTTATGACCAAAATTTCTAGAAATGGTGGACAGAAATCCAAAAAGATCCATTTGTATTTCTTACGAAAAAGTCCTGGAAGTCATGGTCAGTGAAGGTAGGTCAGTGTAGGCTTAGGTATTTTAGCTTTTTAACTGATTTGGAGCGATCTGTTGCAACATGCCATCATACCATTTTAGGAGAAATATGATGCAGAAATCGAAGCCAAATAAAATTATGATTAAGAAGGGGTTCTTTCACCCATCTTGTAGTGCTATAGTGTAGATTTCCTTTAAGAGATTTTATATATATTTGGCATAACCCCCACTGGGTATGAAGATGAACTAGTAATTAACGTCAGAGTTAAAATTGATGAAACGGTCTCTAACAATGCCCTTAAATGTTCAATGCCCTTAAATATGTTATGATTTGGTTTAATACTTCTGTGAATCCTCAAAAACCCAATACGAAAGCTTTTACAATGTAAAAATAATAATCTGAAAAGGTTAATCTTTTGGACAAGAATTAACTTGCTCCAATGAAGTGACATTTTTTAAAGAATTTTTTGCCATAAACTCAATTTGAACCAGGCTTTTTCATATATGTTAAATATGCTTTATGGGCATGTAGAAATACATTTGAGAGAACATCGGTTGTAAAACTCATAGATATTCATTGAGTTTATATTATGATCATTTGTCCCATTATTACTTATTTTTCGTAGTCTGGAATCATAAATGAAAGTGCTCAGGTAGACTTTACAAAATTTTGAAATTTGTTTTGTGCAACTATCTCTGATTGTATTAAAATAATTCTCTATTCTTTACATAAAATTTGCAAGGTACACACCTTCATTATATGCGTATTAAAGCGAAAGTTTTAATTTGTATGAAAAGGTTTAAAATAGAAATCAGTGAAAGAATTACTTCAATTATTTGTCTTAGTGAAAATTATATTCCTCATGTAATAAGTCACCTTTTCATAATTAGACCAACTGATTACATGATTGTTAAATATGCTAGCAATAAAGCTATAGACAAACAAATGTTATTGGAATAATTTTGTCATCAGTGAAAATTGCATTTATGGCTCAAAAATAAATTCCAACATTGTGGTTTGAATTTTCAGTCCTTATAATATTACAAAATTGTTATTCCTTTTGAGAAAACGAGCAGATGTATTAGAAGTAGAAGTCTTTGCTATTTTCATGTGAGGTAGAATATGCTTCAAAAGTGGCTGTTTGCACAAATAACAGTTATTTGTTCACACAGTCAAGATGCACTAATGACTTTGCAGAAGTCTGTTTTAACTTCTATTCTTGTCTGCGAATGCTACTGTGATCAGACTCTCTGAATGTACTTAACGATAATTACATGAACTAGATGTTCGTACCCGGGCACCATGGTGTGTTTCTGGTACTTAATTAGACGATGAGCTGCTGAGGGCTAGAATAACAAACGATTTTTTATACTGATCCGATTATTAAAAACGAACTGTTAAGACTCAGTGTTTGTGATCTTTTGAGAAAATAATTTTTAAACTGGTATAACACAAGTGATCAAAGAAAAGAAAAGATATTAAGCATAACTTTGCCTAGTAAAAGACAAATAAAGTTTATAAAGCACAGTAGAACTTGTTTAAGGGAAAAAATTGGACTTCTTACTTGAAATTGCTGCCTTAAGAGACTTTTCATCATAATGGATGACAGTATATGGAGGAAATTCATCACATATTCTTTTCTACATAGATTTGAACACAAGGATTAGTATTTTAAATCTTGCATGCTGCATAATATCCCTGTTAAATGTTTGCTGAATATTGCTATAGATACTACTAATTCTAAATAAGAACTTTCTCTGAAGTGTAGACATTTTTTCAAAGTGCTAGATTCTGTTGGAACCATCTTACCCTCTGTTTATCATTGCTTTTTTATCAAGAAAATTATTTCCTCAATTATTCACATAGCTAAGTTAAATTAGATTTAAGAATGATTAAATTCTATAATTTTCTTTGAATATTTATGTTAAACATTCTGTTATAATTTAAATCATACAAATGCTTCTGATAAAAATAAATATGAACGTATTGTAATTCAAATAATATTCTGATTTATTTTATAAATTTTTATTCATTCTATTTATTTCGAAATTTATCATTCTATATATTTCGAATCCGATTTATATCAAATACTTAAAATTTATGCTTAGTTATATGATTATTTTCAATATATTTTCAATCTATTTCAATTAAAATGAAGAAAGTCATAAATAAATTTAAAATTTTTTTCATTTGAGTAAATTGTGTGTGTTATTTTTCTTAAAAATGTCTTTTTGAAAAGCAATAAAAATAATATATATATATATATATATATATATATATATATATATATATATATATATATATATATATATATATATATATATATATATATATATATATATATATATATATATATATATATATATATATATATATATATATATATATATATATATTTCAATAGATAAGTAGATATATTTTATTTTATTCGTATGGTGTTATTTGTAAATGCATATAAGTGTATGATTGAAGCTTTGTATATCATGTGCATTTCTAAAGAATATATATTTGACATACATATTTTGCGCTTGAAGTTGTTTCAAAAGGTCCATTTAAATTTATTTTATTTATAATTGCATACTTGTATTGTTAGACTACAAATATTTTTTTAATTGTTATTTTATCTATATTCGAAAGTATCAAATCGAAGAGTTACATTTAAAAAGTGTGTATATTAAACGAAATAGTGTAGAACTGTGTATGGCATTTTTAAAAAAAATAATTGATATTCAGAAGTGCATGACTTTGAGTACATTTAATTTGATTACAGAAAAAAGTATAGATTTCTTTCGCTAAAATTAAAGAAAACGTAGAGCAGTTAATAAAATTTGTAAATTGTGTTTTTCTGACAGGAAACGCAACTTTTTTCTACAATCAAATTTTTCTAGTAATGAAAAATTAACAATTTAATGAACTTTAATCAACCTTTACGAAAGGCAATTAATAGTATATATGAAAGATTGTTCATTTTGTAAACAAGCATTTATTTAAAATATTAAAAGAAGAAGCACTGAGATTGCTATAGAAAGTTCAGTATTTTATGTTTTACTGAAATATACATGATGACATATCAGAGTGAATACATGAAAACACACATTTGGCTATTAAGAACACTTTGATTACTAAGCAAACGTGCAAAAAATATACTTTTTTTGTAATGGTAAGTAATTTCGAAATTCTAAAATAAACTGTGTTTAATAACAAACAATAATTGAAGATAGAATTCAGAAGAAATGTGTGCTTACAATATTTACAGATCAGACGTTCATCTGAATTCCTTCAGATTAGGAGATTCAAATAAGAAGATTGTTCAACTGTGTAAAATAAGACATATGTTTTGAACATAAGCTCACAGTGAGTTAGGATACTACTATAGTGTTTAGAATTTAAAAAATCTCTTATATATATATATATATATATATATATATATATATATATATATATATATATATATATATATATATATATATATAATATATATAATATATATAGACTTATAGTTCAGAAAAAAAGGCTATCAGATCGAACATTTAAAAAAATAGTTTTTAGATTTTAAATATTAATTAAACGGCCCGAAAATCGTTCTAAAAGTGTGTTAATACCCTCTGTATATATATATATATATATATATATATATATATATATATATATATATATATATATATATATATATATATATATATATATATATATATATATATATATATATATATATATATATATATTCGAACATGAAAAATACACGGGGTTAAAAATTGAAACAAGTTCATTTGAAACGATGAATATATAATAATTAACTTATTTGATATTTAATCGATGCTATTATTCAAAATCCTAAAGGATCAGGAATACAACAGGAATCAGAATTCAACAGTGAAATATGGAAAGGGAAATTTCTCACCATAATGACGTCTTTAATTTCAGGTTACTAAAACGTAAAATAATTAAAATCATATTTTTCCCAGCATGCATTTTTTAAAATTTATCGTTTTACATTTTAAGTGCATTTAACTGATCAAACATAAACATACGCATGTTAAATTTGAAGATTTACTTCATGATGGTTTTCAGTAAAATACTAAGATAATTGCTAAAGAACTATTAAACTATCTATCCTACATAATCTGTTTTTTTATTATTCCAAATAAACAGCTTTATTTTTGATCTCCCTACAGTTACTTACATTTTAATAGCTATCTAATTTTTGATTTTTTCTAAATTTAAAAAATATATGTTCTAAATTTATAAAATGCCAAGAAATATTTATTTGCATGCACCTGAGTTAAATCTCTATTCAATTATAATAAATTTTGCAACATGCTGTTAAGAGCTTAAATATATTATTTGACACAATAATCATTTGAAACTATCTGAATCAAGATACGTGCTTCCATAAAATATTCAACAAAATATTTTGACATTTTCATCACTGGTACGCCAACTGGATGCATAAAAATCATTACCTGAATCAGCATACATACTTTTCGACTCTGCAAAAAGTTTTATAGTATCATTTTAGGGATCACTTGCCATCAGCATTGCAGGAAATTCAAAATAATGGTCGCACTTTACCAAAGTATTGAGACTCATAAGAGGATCGTAAATTCCTTTTAAAAGCGTTTTACGAAAAGCAGACCATCATGAAAAGAAATATTTTTTGAATTTATAAAAGTGTTCTTCGCAAGCAAATTTTTTACTGTTACTCATTTTTATTTTTAGAAAATAAAAATTTTTCTTTTCAATATCTTATATGCCATAAACATATTTACACCTGTACCTGATGGGAAACTATTTGACGAGAATGTATGCAAAATAGATTATAGTATCATTATAAATATGTTTCAGAGACTGTTGATATTATTTTTATTATTATACATGCTGCTTTTTTAAAAAAAAGGGGGAAATAACCTGTAAAGGAATTAATATGCAGATTAATATTTAATCGTAATTTGGTTTACCAAGTTATTTTAACACATAATATTATAAATTTAAATAAAATCCTAATATTTCTCCACCAAATATTTGTTTGAAATTTAATTGAGAGGCATTGGTCAAATTGGAGAAAAACTTAAATACGTATCCTCGTCTCTGACTAATTTAAATAAAAACTATATTTCGTTTTTTGGAATTCGATTACGATGTTTGTATTTAATTTATAAATATTTAAAGCCGAGTTAAACTTCCTTTAAAGTTGCTTTTGCAACAATGTAACTAATATAAGCTTCATACTATTCTATTTAACAACTTCTTTCACTATAAGAAGAAGTGTATAAATCTTTCTCTTTTTCATTGTCATCTATGTCTAAAAGCTGTCTATATATCAAAGACAACGTTTCTTTCGTCTTTTTCCAACATGACCACAGTGTAATTTTTTAAAAAATTAACTATAGTTATTTCCATGTTTGGACATTCATAAAATTGTTTTCACCATCTGCTAAGAATATATTTTGACCTTTCCTAGTATGGAAGCACTTGCAAATACTTTAAAGCACATACGAAGTGTCCCGAATTCAAAATTAATTTATTAACCTCATGGGAGTTTTCAAATTTCATATATTTCTTTTGATTCTTTTTGAATAATCTACATGTGCGACTTCATTTTTTGAAACAAAAAATTTATTTGAAATGCTGGATAAATTATTTTATGATGTGTACGATTGTGAAAACTTACTTTTTCACTTTAAAAGGTAAGAAGAAATTTTCTCAATTATTTTTCTTTACAGTATGATGAATTTTACTTATTCATGCATGCCATATAAAAGAAAAGATGCAATGTGAGTTCTCTATTTTTCCCTCCCTTATATAATACATAAATTTTATTAAAGTACGTAAATTATGTACAATATAATTAGGCATTTATATTTTTAGTTATCAACATAATTGAATATTTTTTTATTTTATAAACTCTGATGCATAAAACTTTGAAACTTTATGTTTCACGTTATTTTATTTAGATTTGATATTTTTAATTCCATATGTGTATTTCCTTTTCTCTGTATATTGTTTAGGAAAACAGCATAATGTACGTTATATCTTTGAAGATAAAAATCTCCCCTAACGGGTAGGAACACCAAAAGTAAGTACATATTTTCTCCAGATAAAATCCAAAAGAAAGCACAAATAAATCAGATGTCAACTATAAATTCATTGAACTGAATGCAAAATGATGTTGATAAAACGTAGCAAAGCGGACACACTTTGTTAATGTAGTATAAATTAATGCTAAAATTTTTCAAGTCACAACTATATAACAAACTACTGTATAACAAATAAATGTGGAAAATGCATAATTTAAAATAAAAATATTAAAGCATTTAATTTAATTTTATAAAAATATATGCTACCCATTGCCTCATGAAAATTATTTAGACATTTGCTTAATCTATCAACAAAACATTTATTACTATCGGTTTCATAGATATGATTGATTAATTGTGTACTTAATTATGAAATGTCCAGAAAAGGATTCAAGATAAGTTTGACCGTTAAAAATGAAATAAGTTTGAACGTTAAAAACCGAAAGTCAATAATTCACCCTTGCAGACATCCACAAAAGCATTTGAACTACAGATCACAGTTACTTTTTCACCTAGGAGACAGCTTGCATTCATTTTTTTAAATAGAAAATGGGAATTTCAGTGAAAAATGATGGGAAAAATATATAGAATTTGGCTAAAAAAATTTAAAATGAATGTAAATCGAACAAAAATCATTTCTTATTAAAATCATTCAAACTGAATGATTTAATTTAATTTTGTTATGAAGATTGTAAAATAAAAATGATTATATTGAATGAATTATTGATCTTATTGTACTATATATATGCATATATATATATATATATATATATATATATATATATATATATATATATATATATATATATATATATATATATATATATATATATATATATATATATATATATATATTCGAATTTGCATATCTAAGAAAGAGATTAAATTACTCTAAAATGATTGAAAGAAACTAAAAAACATTATGATGTTGAAAAAGTTCTTGATGAAGTTGCTTTTTCAAAAGATATTAATTTCCAGTGCTAGTTTAGGTCTTTGATTGCCTCATTATTTTCTGTTGGTAATTCATTATATTAAATTTTGATTGGCATTCCGGAATCAAATATATTTTTTCCATTAAACTCAATAACAATTATATACATTTGCGGGATACTGGATAAGAATTTTTAGTTATTTACTGTTTTTTGAAATTTTTTTGGAAAATTTACTGGAAGATAAATAATTTTCAATAAATATTGATAAAAAAAATTTTCTTTTAAGTAAATAACTGAAAGTATTTTTCTTTCATAAATTTAGGTATGAAGATTTTCTCTACCAATTTTCAACTAATCAGTTATATAAAAAGAAATGAGAATATTTGTGTTGTGTGTGTGGTACTCTTTATTATATAGAAATTATAGCTATTTCAAAGGAATAATTAAATACTAAAGAAATGTCTCTTTCTCAGTTGAAAGATTCCACACATCAAACATTTTGCTTAAGAAATACATATTTTAAGAAAAAAAGATCATTTCAACTTTCAGAATATTATTTTCTATCTTTACGTATATACAAATATATTACGACCTTATATTACAAATTTCGTTTTGTCTAAAGTTTTTGAAAACATGCCTATTCTTCCTCATCAGACCATCTATGCATCTGAAAAATTAATTACTAAACATTGTTTAAGACTTAACATAAATTAATTTATAAAAAAAGAAATGTCCGATCTTGTCACAATTCTCATCCTATAAAATTCAAAGACACAAAATCTCCAATTCACACCTTTTGCTTTTCCTGATGTTAGATTTGCTCACATACATTTAGATTTTATTGGGTTTAGTTTTCTCTATCCGATGATAATAAATGTTATATAAATAAAAGATCTATCTCAGGTAAAGCAACTTGAAAAACTACTATGCATAACTAGATTGCTTGTCTCTTATGACTCATGTCAATAAATATTGATCCCTCTGATAACTTACATTCGCATATATATAGAAATCCAAAAAACAATCTTGGTGCATACCGCATTCGTACTACTTCTTACCACTTAAATAAAATGGATGGATATAACGTTTCCGTAGTCAATTTAAAAAAGTTTTATTGCACTTCATGACTAAATGAAATGAAAAATTCAATCTAAATGAAATGAAAAATTTCCTAAATTTTTATTGAAATTCTATCTGGAATAAAATAAACTGTAAGTGCAACATTTGCAAAACTAATGAAGGGAAAAACGTTGATATTTAAATGTTGAAAATCTACTTTTTCAAAACCAACAGAATCATATTTACGTATCTAAAGTTAAATCAATTGCAATATATCCTGGCTCAGATTTTATTCAAGAAGTTGGAAATGTCATTTTAAAGATATATTTCAATTTATTTTCTTTTCATATAAATGCATTTACAATCATGGAATTAATCTAATCTAGGAATAGTTCTCTTTATTTATGGTTTATGTTTCTTGACTATATCTAACTTAATATTGTAACATAGAAACATAATTCAGTATTTCATTTTTAATATGTTTTAAATAGGCAGGAACAACCATAAAAAATTATGCTTCTTAAAAATTCAATAAACTTGTATTTAAAAGTTTAATATTGCAATAAAAATATTTTTTCTGAAATTATAATTTTAATGTTTTTATCGCTGTTTACTTCATATTTTATTCTACAAAATAAAAGATCATAAATAGAAGTGAATCATATTTCTTGTTTACGAATTTTACCATTTTTAATAAGTTTTAAATTAAATTTACTAAATATTATCAATATGTATGTCCCTATCAAATGCAGAAATTATTTAAAATTGAAATAATTCATTAAACTTGCGTTTTATATGCTATTAAAATGAGTAAATAATATTAGGAACTGATAGAAAATACATCAAATTTTATAAGATATAACAACAGATGTTGAGGGAAATAAAAGTGTATAACTAAGAAAACTTTTTCTTTTACGAGAATTGAGAACAACTTCTTAATTAAATACACTCTCTAATGGACAAATGTGAAACAATTTAAGTATGTTGCATTCAGTTTACTTGTTTCTTTTCCTCTTATATAGTAAAAGTTTCAGAAACTGTCATAAAGATTTTGTTGTTCATGAAAAATTCCTTTTATCAAATCTAGATTATTATAATCGTTTTATCCATTTTCCTGTACAAAATAAATTCACTAACTGAACATGTTTATTTGTTTACATAAACTATATATATATATATATATATATATATATATATATATATATATATATATATATATATATATATATAAATGTGTAACCATATTTTATGTTCATTGTGTTTCTGATTTGTCTTTGAATTTTCAATAAAGTACTTCGTATTCACATTTGTTAAAAAAATATAATTAAAATACATCTAAAAACATAAATAAATAAAAAATAGAATTTTATTTCAAAATTAGTATTCAAGATATTTTAAACTTTTAATTAGAATATTCTGCTTTGAATTAACTAATAAGCAAATGTTCAAAAATATATAATTTATATGGTGTATTTATTTTATTTTGAACAATGTGATCTCTTATTTATTAGAGAGTGAGTCTTCTAATCTTAAATTTTTCTTATTTGAGTAAAATGTTTAAAATTAAATTTAACTTCGTAATTAAGAGAATTTTTATAAAAATATTAATAAAATACAAACTTCTGCACTTCTTCAATTTTAATTCAAACCATTGATATCTAAAGATTACAGCAACAATTTTGTATGAATAAATTGATAATAGGAAAAAATTACTTCTTCAAAAATATAATAATTGATTACTATATTCAACAGGTTATAACCCAATTATTCTCTCAGGTCTTATGTAAAAATGTGTCTTATTTCTTTAATTGAAATTATGAAAGATTTAAAGCTCATATATTTTGCTTTAATTCATAATTTATGACATTTGCCCAGTGAAAGCTATTCTTTATTTGAGAAACTTTGAATGGTAGTAAATAAGAACAATAATCATTTGAAATAAGGTACACTGGCAAACTTAAAATTCTGTTTTAATTTAACAAGCATATTTTTAAAAATTTTTAAATGAAAGGATTATGTTTCTTTAATTTTGGAGCCACTTGTTCATGTAATTCGTAGCTCCAAAATATATTCTTTTTCTTTTCCTCAGCAGGAAATTAATCAGATGACATTCGTCACATATTTCTCATGGAAAGAAAAAGCCTTGAGTAGCCAAGTGGAAAATGAAATGAACTTGTTTTTTGTCATCTTTGTAATATCGCTAGAGTAAAAGAAATGGTCTGACACTGTTGGATAGTTCTGTCATGAAATATGAACAAATAATACTTTACACTTAGCGATGTAAGTATCTATTTGGAAAGAGTATTCATTTTTATTTATTGCAATTCCCTATTTTCAGAATTTTTTTTTGTTTTTAGAACTTAAAATTATTACTAAGTAAAATAGCATAAATGAAATAATCTTGAAAACAAATTTTTAATCCAGAAATATCACTTTAAAAACTACGTTAAATTGATATCCCTTTTTGCTAAATTGAAAATTTAGTAGTGATAATACAATCATATTTGTAACAAATTTTAGAGTAATGATGATTCAATAAATGCTTATGGAAATTTATTTTAATTAATATACACATTTAAATATCAAAACTATGTTTTAACTAATAACAATAGTTATATTATACCTAATTAGGGAATTCTTTCAAATTTCGTTTCTTTGTACACTTTAAGGTTTTTATAATTTGCAATGATTTTTATTCATATTATCCTTTTAACATAGGCATTTAATTAAAAAAATTTTAAGATTTTTTAACCTTTATTTTTATAAGAATATTAAGGAAATTTCAATGCATTCATTTTATGGTATACAGTCAACGATCTACTTTTCGGAAGCACTTACATGGTATGTTCAAGAAATCATTATTTTTATATTAAGTGAAATTTTTATGTAAATATTGGGACTTGTCTTCCAACATTGGAAAAAGGAAAATCTTTTAATTGCCCTCCTGACAAATGTATACGCAGAAGATATGTTTCATTATTTGTATTTCAAAATGAAGATTTTTTAATTTACTGTTTAATATGAATGTGGATTATCGTTACACAAAATTCTCAAGTTTTAAAACAAAGATCCATTAATATTTTAATCTTAATTTCTTAATTTTAAGAATAGTTGATAGATATTTATTCTCATAATAAATACTGTTGATACACATGGAGATTTTCTTTCCAATTAACTGAAGGAAATACTGTTGTAATTTAATTACCAGCACTTTTAAAGTACCTGAATCATAATACTATACATTATTATAAATTATATTTGTGCTGAAAATATTGCATTTTACAAACATAATTGTTATAATTTTTATTCCAAACTTTAAAAAAAGTCATATTTTTAAATATTGATAAGCGATTTTGCATTAAAATATATTTTGGATTTTGTATTTTTATTTGCACACAGACATTTATTTTAATAATTTTAATGCAAAATAAGTAATTGAGTTAGAATGCACAACATTCTAACAAAGCACGAAACGTTTTATTGATAAATATAGTATTGTTTGTGTGTGTGTGAGGGCGCATTTTGACGAATGAAAAAAATTCATTTGCTAATGTTTTATTAAATTCAAATATAAATAGTAAAAGAGATATCAATTATTTTTTCCTAGAATATGAGTCAAAGAATTTAGTCTACTCTGAAAAATTATAACTTCAATGATATTGTCTTAATGCCATCAAAACCCTAGAATAAGAAAGTTATTTTTGTACAAATGTGTTGAATATAGGGTACTTGTGCACCCTGATTTGAAAGTTAAATGTATGAAACCATATTTAAGAAACATTAACCTTGCTTAAAATTAAATATAGAAATTACTTAGTAAAGTTTGCAGTTTAATATTTTGATTTTAATCTATGTAATACGTGATTAATTACCTCATGTGGTGTGTTCTTTTATTACGATATGAGTGAGAATATTGTTCACTATAAATTATTTACTAATTTTTATTTGCTCAGTCAATAAAGTCCATGCTTAGCTCCAATCTTTTATTAGCAATCCGAATAACTTTTAATTTTTTACATCGTTAATGACGACAGCTGAGCAGCTTCTCCTATTCACCTGTTTTTCATTCGTTTACCTGGCTTAGGTATTCACTAAGACTGCTTTGTGGACAATAGCCAAGTACTGAAGTTTTGCACTCGTTTTGTGAGTATTGTGTCTTAACATATGACTTTGTCCATGAAACTCACGCATAACGATATTCCACATCCCGTGACAAGTTATTAATTTCTTCTGAATTACGTGCCGTCCATGTCCTCTACGTGGCTCAATGTAAAACCATGAAGTTGATTATATCTTAATAATTTTTTACATACATGTATTGTGATATTTTTCATACTCTAAATTTTGAGTTGAAGTTTTTGCTACATATTTAGAAATAGTTTCATTGCAATGTAATTTATTCCAAAACTATTGACAATGCGTTGTTATTTTTTATGATTCTATTTATATAGTTTCACTAATTATGTCATGGAAAAAGTTTAAATGTAATTAGATATGCATTGATGATAGTGATTCAAATACTAATTGGGAAAACATTTGACAAAGGTTGAGGCAAATAAATTGTTTTGGTACTTTTCCAATATAACCCCGCTTTTGATAATCTTAAGAACAAATTATAAATTATTGTCATAAATAATCCCTTATTGATTAAAAATGTTTACGTTTTCATAAACTACTAAAACAAAATGCAAATGTTTTATTTACTTTTTATATATTAAACAATCACCATTTATTAATTACATTTATTTAAACGCCAATATATTTATTTCTGGCAGAAATTGCTTAACTTTCGCATCAGAGTGCGATTGCGTAAGTATAATGCAATAGTAACTTTTTTCAATCAGAAAAATTAAGTTTTTCTATATTTAGTTGTTTTTTTCCTTGGTGATTTATGAAAGTAATGCTACTTTTAACCGACAAAATTATCACCAAACAATGTTTTGGACCAACTAGCTTTAGCTTTGTTTAGCATTTAGCTTGTGAACGACAGTTTATCACATTTTAGTCAATTTTGACACAAAAAAGTCAATTTAATATACATTAAATTTAAAATCAAATTTCGAGCTAATAAAATCACCTTATCTAAGTTATATTATTTTCGCTTCTCCATAAAAACATGCCATTTCTTTAGAATAAAAAACGGATCTTTATTGGAAAAAAATAAACCTTTTTTCTTGCTACAAATAAACAAAACTTGTTAAAAATGCAATGCATTTAAATATATAAAATTTGAAAATAAAAATTTGATTCAGGTAGTTTTAAAATATTACTGCACAAATGAATTGATTTACTCAGATGTTACGTTCATAAATACTTACTAATTGAAGTGTTAAATGTTATATTCGTGAGAGTAAAATAATATTGATAAAACTTTTGTGACAGATAATTCAAAAGTTAACAAAAATACTCATTTTTATGATATTTAAATAAAAATGAATGATTCATAAAATGTGCATTGCTATCATTTATTATCAAAATGTCGTACATAAGTAAACACCATGCAAAAAATTTAAAAGTATAGATCAGAAAATTTGTTTCTTAATTTAAACTTAGTCTTTTTATTACCATATTGTAAGATATTATTTTATCAAGTATCGATATTTTTAAATTATAAAATCATATTTCAATGTGATTTTTCTTTCTTACAGCTTTAATGATTTTACAAATCCAACCAAAGAATAAATAACCTATCTGAATATAGTACTTGAAAATGCTAAGTTATTTAGAAATTCTATTATTGCATATTTTAATCACGAGTAAAATTTGAACCAAAATAGATTTACAGATTCTGATTTTGACATTTTTATCTTTATTTTTTAAATATTTTTATTAATTGTCAAATTTTGTTGAAAAATACAGATTCTCTTAAACAAACATAACGAAAGACTAAAACTATTATTATTATTATTTGTGCTCTCATCGATTTATTTCTATTATTAAATAATGTCCCTTAGCTTAAATTTTTATATTAAATAGCTTGTTTAGTAAATAACATTAAAATCAAGAAAATATGCAAAAAGTATAATGATAGTATCTTTTTCATAATTATTAAAATTAGCTAAAGAGAACTACTTGTTATGAATATCTAATTATTATGGGAAAAATTTTGCACTACATTTATTAATTAAATAAGAAAAAGTACTCTTTCCCATCACTTCAGTACCAGGAATTTTTTCCATTCTCTTTTCTGCATTTTTCATTTTCTACTAATTCATCATTCATTCAGAAATTTGAAACATTAAAATACTTTTTTTTATTTTCATTCACATCTTACACCGATAAATTGTTTAAATTTTATAAAAAAATTTTCAAAACCATATTTATAAAAATTAAAATTTTAAGACCTTTTTCGCTAAAGACTTGTGCTTCTACTAATTAAAAAAAAGGTTTAGCTTAGTTCAGGTAATTGCAAATATTTTCATAAGTTTACAAATTATATATATATATATATATATATATATATATATATATATATATATATATATATATATATATATATATATATTATATATATATATATATATATATATATATATATATATATATATATATATATATATATATATATATATATTTACTTCTGGCCACCCAAATTGCAACACCGAGGAAGGCAAAAGATATCACAACAAAATTTATTTTGAAGATAATATGTTGACCAAGTATGAAATGTGCTTAAATTTATAAACTTCTGTGAAATGCCAAAATCAATTGCCAGACCAAACAGCTTGCACACAAAGTTGATCTGGTGTGGGAGCTGGAAATGTAATCTCAGTCAATCGTTGAGAATCTAAGGGCCACATGATTTCTATCGGCTAAAAATCCAAAAAGCGAGTCGGACAGGGAAGCAATTCAAATCGGCGGTTGACGAAGAACCCTTGGACATTGCTTGCTTTGTGTGGTCAGGAAGGCCAACTGGTTGCAACACCTCGGATATGTGGTGCTGGCTATTTGAAGTACCTGTAATGTGTACTAGAGTAATAAAAGAGTAATATTCAATAACGGCCCATACCATAATACCCGGTGCAAGACCAGTGTGGCGGTGCATAACGCAGTTGTTCGGCATCCTCTCTCCACGTTGTGTCCAGACTCGAATGCAACCATCGTGGTGTTGCACACAGAAGCTTGACTGGTCAGTAGAGACAGTTTCATTCTATTATTCTGTCAACATCCTTCTTTTATCCCACCATTGGCAGTGGAGATGCCTGTGGTTCTGCGTCAAGGGTAGACGAAGCAGCGGAAATCTTGCGAACAGACTACTTTGCTGTAAACGGTGTCGAATGGTAAGCGCAGACACTGGAGGATGCGTTACAGACTGATTATGCTATGCTATGGTTCGTGATGTAGCTGAGCGATCCGTCACTGCCATTTGCACAATTTGCCTGTCATCACGAGAATTGGTGCATTGAGGAGGATGCGATTGAACACGTTGGTGAGTCATACTTTACTGCATTCAACGATCACATATCAGAATTACAATTGTTTGGTTTCGTCCAACACGACAACCGATTTCCCTGAAAAGCAATCTACAATGTCGGTTGGCCACTATCCTTCCTCTGTTGAACTCGAATACTTGATCAAAAGATGATCGCTGTTTTTTACGAGGCATAATTGATCGCTTTTTTGAAAAAAAAACCTGAAAAAAACGCAATTGTCGAATTTGAATTCGTTGAAATCTCTAAGCCTTAAAGAGCGCTTTGAAGTTGCGCCACTGGCACGCGTTATGCGCGTCTGCGCTGCAATTTTAATCATTTGCATAACTGACTTCCGATAACTCATTTTGTAAATTTCATGTTATTGGCATACTTTTTTTATTCTATTGACTTTACGGATTGAATAGTACAATGAATTAAATTGTGACTTGTGACATACTCTTCGAAATGCTTATAAGTCATTAAATAAATATTTACTTTTTAGCATACTTGACTACATATTAAAAAACCAATTTTTATTTTCTTGAATATGTAGATATTTTGAGTTAATTATTAGAACTCTGAATTCAACACTAATTATTGCTTTCCTTTTAAATTTTGAATTAAATTTTGAGTTTAATTTTATTAAACTGAAAAAAATGTAGTTTCCTAAAAATGTTTTTTCCGCTTCTAGATTGTGAAGAAATCCAATTTTGTTCTTATCAGTATGGAACTAATGATGTGATATTTGTCCTTCAGAGGAAGAGTCAGATCCTTGGTCAGCCAGCTAGAAAAATGGGAAAGTGTTTATATCTTATACCATATCTTTGTTGTCGGAAGGAGTAGCCGGATATTATTAGACATTTATTTTGCGACAGATGATGTCATCTTATTCATTTATTTATTAAGATTATGATGCAAGTATGTTTTCCGTTATATTTATCAGAAGTGTTTTTGGTATATTCCCTTATAATATTATAAATTATAATTTTTTATATTCCTAAGTAGAAAATAAAATAAAATAGGACGAGTTGAGTTTCATTAAAAGCACTCGGCTTTTTTATACTATTCAATATACTTTTTATAAAATTGTAATCAATGTCTTGTTTAAATTTATATTTATGTTAATTAATTTTTGTATTTCAGTATTACTTTAAGGTATTAAATTCATACATTTTAGAATTTTAAATTAATATTTCACCTTATGTGCAGAAATTGAATAAAATATGTAGACATTTACATTTTCTTCTTAACTTCTATAATGTCAAACACATTATAGAAGTTATGAGGACGATCAAGTTTTAAAAGTTAGGTTTTTTAAGTTATTTCATTTTTAATATTATTATATAGTTATGATAGTTAAAAGTAAATTATCTTAATTATTTCAGATGTTTTTTTTTAAATTGATTGTAATTACTGACATTCCAGTTTTATATAATTTTAATTTCAAACACATAGTAAGCTTATTATTAATACTCCCTTGAATAAACTATTTCACTAAAATGTTGTTATTAATGAAGTAATAACATTTTAGAAATATAAATAATAATTATTTAAACTGATTAAGATAACATTAATTTGACAAAGAGAAATCTTATCTAAAAATACAAATGTATTTGACACTTCTATTGACAAAATTTTATCATGTGTCATGAAATAATTTTATAATTTAATTATGAACAATTTTTTAGGATATTTTAAAAGTTATATTTTCCCCATAATGATAAAATTATCTTTAGAAATTAATTATGGTAAAAAAATTGTAAGTAATTTTTTTAATAATAGAAAACATATAATTTGAAAACAAATATTTTATTCTATATCGCTGAATTTAATTAAAGGAACTGTTTTGTATTTTCAATTTTAGAAACATTCAAAATTTTAAATTAATTTTTAGCACTGATGTAGCTGTATGCATATATTTAAAGTAAATTTTCAATATATAACTAGGTAAAATAATATTACAAACCATCACACTTTGCTCCATTTCAAATTTTCTCATCAATTAGTCAGTAGTTTTCTCGCAAACAAATTAATTTTATTACTTGAAATTTAAATTATAAATATCACGTTTTCGTTTACTTCCATTTACTCTTTTGCCTTGATAGCCTTGATGATAATGTATTCAAAAAATATGTTTTATTAATTAATGAAAGTGCATTTAAAAATATAATATAAAAAGAAATCTTAAATAAAAAAATCCTGCTTTTTAATATTAAATTACTAACATTTTTTACACGAACATTTCATATAATTTTTCATTAACAAAATACATCATTTCAGTACACAGATAAAACTTTCTATGAAGGTACTACACAAAAGTCGGTAACTACTCAATAAAGTTAAATCAATAATCGCTGGAATATTATCTGCTTTTGCAGTATTTTGTTTTTATTCACTCCAATAGTTACACAAATCGTTAAAATTATATGCAGTAATACTGAACAAGAAATACCAATAGAGTAATAAAGCTAAAAAAAAACCCGTTCTTATAATGTTTACTTTTAAATTAACTGAATAGTCACACAGCTCTAAAGCAATGTATGGATGGAAGGATCATTAAAACAGAAATAAATAACGAAACTAATATTATGTGTTATTATAGATTATGATTTATTATATCGAAATACATACTACATGATTTCTATATAATACCTAAATTAGTAATTAATTGCTTAATACACCATTTCCAAGCAAAAGTTAATATTTCATTAATACAATTTCATTGTTGATACTATACCCGGCAGTAGTATAGTATCAACAATGAATAAAAATATTATTCTTTAAAACATGCTTGTAATTAATACGAATAACAAATATTTTACAATTTCCAGGCAATACTTTATTTATAACAAATAATACATTTAATACAAAACTGACTTAGTGAACTGAAATAATTTGTTATATCACTTTAATTGAAAATTACTTCTCTTCAACTACAGTTATAATATTCTTCTTAGAACCACTTATTTGAAATATATGCATTAAAAGAAATCTTAATTTTTGACTTTATTTGGTAGTATGATTAAATAAAAGAATGCTCTAAAATTCAAATTAATCCATAAATCAAAATTTTATATTTATTATTTTAACAAATTAAAATTTCAACTCCTAATTTAATATTAATTCTGATGAACTACATCTTATTAAAGATAAGGGTTATTAGAATATCAATCAATTTTTGCTCATATCAGAATACATTATCTCTCTCTGTATATATATATATATATATATATATATATATATATATATATATATATATATATATATATATATATATATATATATATATATATATATATATATATTAGCATGCTTTTTTATTACATTAAAATACCTAGTTTGGCAATAATCTGCTTTGTTGTTTTTGTAGATAAGTTCAGTTTAAACTGCATGAATATTAGAAAACTAACAGAAAAATATTTATATAATATTCATCAAAAAATTTTATAATTGAATTATATGTCTTTGCTTGTTATATTTAAATAGTAAATCAAATATTAAAAACAAAATTTTAATAAATTTAGAATGTAAATGTAATTAATATTATATTACTTAAAATATAAAATAGTTTTAAAATCTTATCTGTAACTATGATCTTTATAAAAATGTATCAATGTTTACTTGCACACTTACTTATTCATACTCAATATTTATATTTATTTCGTCAAAACAAAGACAAATTGATTCTGACTGGAAAAGTCAGAATTCAGTTCAATATGTATATATTTTGAGGAAATAAATACTGTTTTTGAGAAATAATTGTATAATACAAGTTAAATACATTGACTGTTTAGAAACAAATTAATACGAATGTAATGTATGTCAATTAAAATTTTAAATATAAGTTTATAAAATAATTTTTAGCACTATATAATAACTTATATATATATATAGTAACTTATTTGTTTCGAAATTAATTATACATCCCCTTTCCCTCTTTCATTTTTATATTTAGTGATTGATTTCACATGATTTACTGAATAAGAAAAAATGTGATTTCTAATTCTTTAACATTTTCTAATTTTTTTGTAGTTTCTCTTCGTCTTCATATCGCTATCGTAAATGCTGCTAAGTACTTCATATTTTAATATTATCTAATTGAAAAAAGTAATGATGTAATTTGCTTAGCTTCTTAACTGTACTAATAAGAAATAAGGTTTTCTGAAAATACACAAAATAATAATGTATATTTATTATTTAATTAACTATTATCTTTTTTAGCCAATTCTACTTTTTTGTAGGAAAGGTATATCATGTTGGAAATAATCTGTTTTAAGGTACATTGACTTAAAATTACCATTTTGAAATCTGTCGCTTGATATAATATAGTTAAATGAATATAATCATTGTTAAAAATATATACATATTTATGTATGTATTTATCTATATTTGCAATGCTATGAAGAATATATTTATAATTTCCCCACTTTTATGTAGACAATACTTTATAGAATTCATGAATATAAAAATGGCCTTTGATATTAATAAAAAGTTTTCACTTAATATTATATTACCTGCTTTATATCGATTTAAAACATTTTATAAATTATTAGCTAAAGAAAGAGAATAAAAGTTTTTTAATTGTTTTGTATGATTTTAATAAGTTTTTAATGGTATTCAAAGTTTTCTTGAACTACTTTTATAACATGGTCAAATTTTAATACTCAAACCAAAATTTCTTTTTCACAAATGTTGTATCAATTTTAAAGGACCTTAAATAAAAATAATAAATGTTTAAAGCAATTAAAATAAGTAATTTTTGAGTGATTTACAGTTATTAACTGATATTGAATAAAAGTCTATTCGAACTTTGTTCTTTTGATTATTGCCAATTAATTCCAAGTTCTTGTTAAATGTAAATTTATATTTTTAAAATTAAATTTTTTACCATATTATTAAATTATTGGGTAGTAATATATATAAAACCATAAATTGAAAAATTTTCAAGTTTTCCAACTATATACAATGTTATTCATTTTCTTTAGTTATATTCTTTAGAAAATCTAATATATTTATAAATATTTTCTAAAAGTAGATAAAGTTTCATAAAAATTAAGATTCTTTGATTTTCACAAATTTAAATTTGATTTTCTGTTAAAATATAATTCACATTTTCTTTAAATACACTTTGCAGTGATTTGTGTGCAATTTATAAAGTCCATGACGTGTCAAAGCAATTATACAATTTTATTTTAGTTTGCAATACACATATGATTTTGCCTATCCTTGTCTGATATTTAATTACTATATAATAATATTTTTAGAATAAACACAGTAAACGAAGAAAAAAAGGGATAAGTAACAATCTTCAACTTTTAAAAAATGTAAAAAACAGCTATAGATTTGAAACATTTAATAAATTTTTCACTACCAAAATACATTTTTAAACATAATAAAACGAAATGAAATATTATTTTGATACTATCATATTGATTTCTCCAATGAGTTTTAAGATTCATAATTTCTTTGATCTATACATACCTAATACAATGTATTTTTATATATTTTGCAATAAGCCTTTGTAATAATTTTTGAAAGTATTAAGCATTTTTCCAACGATATAAATTTTAAAACATGGCTTATTTTTTTTAATCCGCATAAATATTACTCAAATTCTATCAGTGATCACAAGTAAAAAAAAAAAAAATACGTAATATACAAAAAATTTTTTAAGGAAAATTAAGTTATTCTTGTGTTTTCTCTTAAATAAGCTTAGTCCTGATTTTTTTTTCAAAGAAAATGACTTAAATTTATACCGACAAGTTTAATATTAGGCCCTTCGGAAGGTAATATTCATTTTTAGAATAAAATGAAACACAAATTGTTCGTGAAGTCAATGAACTTCATTGCATTATATAATTATAACTATAATTAATGACTTGATGACCAGCATGAGGACTATTTTTTATAAAATATTTCATAATTTCATGTGAAAAATTGAAACAGTGCTTAGTTGCTATACTCTCCATTTTTGAAATTTTTTCCCTTCAAAAAATTCTGTAAGGATAAAAACAAATGATAATTGGATGGTTATAAATCCGGATAATAATATGTTATATATGGGACAGAATTTCCCAGCCTTGTTTTGTAATTTTTTGACAGGCTCATTTCTTCAATTCTTTCTTGGTCTACTCTTTCATGGAGAATTGTTGGTCTCCTTTCTTATATTACTCCTTTTAATTTATCTAGTTGCTGACAGTATATTTTCCAAATTGAGAATTAGGTTCAATTGTTAATGCTCTTAAAGTATTGGTTCTCAAATATCCCACTATACACGCAACATTCTCTTATTCAGAGTCAAATTTGTTTTAGAGTTTTAAGGTCTGGGTTTTCCTCACAATGTACCATTTTCTTTATAATGTTTTCATAAGTAATACACTTTTCATCCGCAGTTATCATCTGGTTCAGAAAGGGCTCAATTTTGTTCCGAACAAGAAGAGATGTGCATATGATGACTCGATTATCAGAATTCTTCCGACTTAATTTATGTGCCATCCATTTTGAATATTTGCGCATCAATCATATATTCTAAATATGGTCCAAAATAGTTTGCTGAGCTGAATTAAACTTTCTGTAAACTCCGATGTTGTCAGAATGGTCCTAATCGATATTGTCAGAATCTTGCTCTAATATGTTTTTAACAACATCGTCATTGATCAACAGACAGAACTTTCCGCACGATAGACATGATATTTATATTTTAAAATTTACTATCAATAAAGGCAGAATATTTTCATCTTGTAGTTTACATGTATTGTTTTCAATTATTTTTCATTGATGCATTCTTTTAATTACCGTAATACCGGATAAGATGTACAATTTTTAGAATTAATTATATGAAAGAAAATAAAACTAGAAAACACACACATATTTAAAGAAAATAAAAATTATTTACACACTTTTATGCAATATTTAATACGTTGTTATTCTTTCGCTAGTAGAAGTGCTTAAAACATTTTGATTGTGGTATCCTTTAGTTAATTCAACAATATAAAGCCTAAAGTGTCTTTAAACTGATTTATTATTCAACAGAAAAATTTTAATGAGAATAAATTAATTTGAATATTGTGTATAGCCATTTCATTAAACCTTCATCCAATGTAATACAATACATCAATTAATATATATAAATTGTATACATTTATATATATATATATATATATATATATATATATATATATATATATATATATATATATATATATATATATATATATATATATATATGTATGTATACTTTGATGCATCGAATTATTATTTTTTATCCTATTATTAATTATAGGATCATATCTTAGTTTATTTAATTTTCAGTATCAGAAATTTAAATAAGCAAAATGACTACCAATAAAAATATTTTATGTATTTATGAATCACCAAAAATTAAATAAGAGAAAAGTAGCAAAAATGAAGCTTCTTAACTTTTATTTTTTCCGAAATTATTTGAGAACGAGGGGGAATTTCATTTTCAGGTTCATTGGAGAAAAAGGAGCTTAGAGCATAAAACATAACTTCTTGTAAGAATGATCTATTTTTGGGACAATAAGTTATTAAATACTCTATTATATGATCTTAAGAATATATGAGGTGTTAAATTGCATTTTAGTTTTAAGAATATATCTTATGTTGCATTTGACATTATAAGAATTCCTTATAGGAAAGAATTAATGTTCATAAATCATTTGATAAGGTGTACTAAATTAGTGGACGGATACAGTTGAGGCAATTATTACATCATGTATAAATACATTATTCAAGCATTTTTATTAATTATAAATCCTTATGTTTTTTATAGATTGATTGTATTCATCTTTCTTGTTTATAAAGTTAAATATTAGTTAATGTTTACTTTTAGTATATTCGAATTTTACATGTATTTTGTCAGTAAGAAGGAATTAATGTTATAAGATGTGAAACAAATTAATATATAAGAAGGATTGCATGATTAATATATAAGAAGTGTTGCTCTAAATTTTATTCATATGATGCTTCACTTTTCCTGATACTAAGTAAACCTTTTAATGAATCAGGAAATATATTTTACTTCTCAAACGTAAAATTCTCCACAAAATAAAGGTATTGAATTTTAAGGAATTGTGTGATGAATATGTAAAATGTTTTTTTTTAATTAAAAAAAAATTCTTATATAAATAATTTGCTTAATCCATGGGTTTTGCAAAATTATGATAAAACTAAGGCAGAGACTTTAAACATTGTGATTGACTTTGGCTCCGTAGGTGGCCACAATCATATTCACTGTCAAAATACCTGTATAATTTGAATAACCTAGAAATTCTTAACTGATATATAATTTTAGTAAAAAAGAACTATGAATACTTTGCTTAAAATATTATCTGGCATATTTAAAAAAAGTAGTGCAATAGAAAATATCATACCAAAATATTCCATGTAATCTGAATTTCCTGTGATACTGACTCCTTGTTTCACGTTTATAAACTTGATTAAAACTTCAGTAATCGTGATTTATCTACGAAAATCAATCTTCAACTTTCTCAAATTTTATCAACAATTGAAACTACAATAAATTTGAAAAAATTGATAGTAAAAAGAAAGTTCCTGTTATTTCACATGAAATGACAGCCTTTCATAGGGGGAATAAAAAATATTAAGTTGTTTTTAAGGCACCTAACTTTCTGTTTTGGCTTAGAATCATGATTGCAAAACAAAATTGTAATATTTTTAAAATTGAGATAGGATTAAACAAATAGAATAATTGGCAATCAAAACCAACAGCTAAAGTTTTTCCTGTAATACATAATAAGATATACTGTTAACTGATGCAGTGTGTCACATTATATTACATATGTATGTTTATTGGTTTTTTTTCGAAGACATCTCAGTCTGGTATTTAACTACATATGTGGTACACTATTATTAACTATGCACATTGACTATTATTAACTATGCACATTCATGTGAGAAAGATAATTGAATATAAACTGTGAAGTTAAAATATTTTTGACCAACTCATTTTAAGCAGCGATAAATAAAATTATTTAAATAATATATAAATTGCATCAAAAGCAAATATTTAATTATTTAAATAATAAATAAATATTAGATTTATATGTGATTAAGAAATTCACTATTTGAAAAATATATAAGATATTTTAGAAAAATTTTGAAAAATCGTTTGTAATATCTATTGACTTTAATTATTTTATAATCTGATTAATATTGCATACTTTTTAAGGAATTAAAAATTACATAAATTAAAATTTTATAATTTCATATTTATCAAGATTTATTGAATGTAAAGCTTTATTTAAATTGAATTAATATCATTTACAAGAGAAAAATGCTACTACATTTAACAAATATTTTGTTGGAAGTACGTTAAAACTATATATTTGGATTTGTAGTATCCTGAAAAATAATGCAATTAGCTGCCATACATTTTGGTATTAATGACATAATTTGTCTAATATTGAATTTTAATTAAGTAATATTTTTGAGTTGTATAATTTGCAAACTGTTAGTTTTATTTATGCTTCTAAAATATTTATATCATTGTATTAAAAATGTTTTAAATTTTAATATATAAGTTTTTTTTATAAATTCATATCATAATAACATGAGCTGAAAATATATTTACTTCGCAATGAATATTGCAAAGTAAATAAATTGATGTGATTATTTCTTCACTATTTTATACTTTATAAAAAAAGAAGTTGAAGACGTTTTCTATAAAAATTGTGTGGCAATATCCATATCCATACATTTTTTTACAGGGGACAAGAATCCGTAATTCAAAATGTAATTGCAGGAATATTATGTTTTCTGGAAAACAATGTTTCTTTTACACACACAGCAAAAAATTACACACATATTCTTTTCATATTTTGTACATACAAGTAAATAAATCATGATTTTAAACTTCTTAATTTAATTTAATATTAATTCATGACAAAAGCACATGATGTAAACTTAAAAATGAAACAAAGAGAATCGAAGGGAAGAATTTATCTATATTTCAATATTAAATTGCAATTATTCTTAATTGATGTTTAATATATTAATTGATATTTTAATACTTAAATTATTTTAAATCAACAATCAATTTTATGGAATTTCTGATAGATGTTTTATTTACTTTTAATTATACTTAAACAGCAGACATTATTCAAGAAGTTCGAAATTAATTACTTAAACTATTTTGTTGGCCTTACCATGCAAAATATTTATACAAGGCAAGCATATGATTTCTATTAAAAAAACGGTATTTTTCTTCAGATTTTTTTAAAAAATATCGTAATACTACATAATTAAAATTTCAAATAACTTTTTGATGTGATATTTTCAGCATGTAAATAAACAGTATAATTCATTCTTTAGATTTTTTAAAATAGATTATTAACTTTCAAATAATAATTATTATTTTTCAAAATTTTATTGAAAAGTAACCTACCGAAAATATTAAATTTCACAAACTTTTACTTTTAATATGATTGTACAGTTAATGCCAGATTCCAATTCTGTGTTTATATTGAAAATGAAGTTAACGCAAATTACATGATATAAATTAAGATTTACTTTAATAAGGATATTTCCTATTCAGATGTTTTTATTACGATTAGAAAAATATAATTATAACGATTAGAAATAATATAAGAATCCCCTATCATTACAATATGTTGCAAATAATTAAAATGGATTATTTTACGCATGTTATATTCTCATAATTATTCTTGTTTCTGTAATAAAAATTATACGCATATTAAAGATATGTGTATTATCAATTTATTAATATACATATATTAATTTAGAAAATTAAGTTAAGGCCCCTTTTATTATCTGCAAATCGTTCACATGTTCAAATTTTAACTTATAAATATAAAAGAGAAAATTTTCAGTGCTATATAGTTGTAATATATCATGATATAAATACTATAATATACTTTCTTCACTTCTTAAAGTTGAAAAATGTATAGCATATTTGTTATTTATTCAAATTTTACTTAAGGTAAACGTGATATAATTAATAATTCAAAAGCGATTACAGTTTTTAAGATTGGAAAAAGATTAATGTATATTTAATATTAATTTTCGACAGCAACTGAGAAGAGCCTTTTTGTAATTCCTAATTCCACAATGACAGATACAAATGAACATATAAATTTAATGTTTCAAACTAAAAAATGTAAAATCCTGCGATGAATTTAAATCAACATTTTACAATTTTAATAAAAGTTATTAAAGTTGTAAAACTTTATTATTAAGATAATATATTAAACTGTACAAAATATAGAAAAATACTTTAAGCAGTCTAAAATATACTTCTTTGAAATATTTAACAGTCATATTAAAGAAATAAGAACTGTTATCAATCGTAAAGTTTATGTAAAAACATCGTCATTAAATAATTAATGCTCATTAAATAGTAAAAGATAAATAACTTATAAAAAAGCAAATATACATTTAAAAATATTATAAGTTTTCAGCTTTTAAGCGTATAAGAACAAGTTTTCATTTTTGTCGAAAAAATTCATTAAGAAAAAGTATTTAAGTTAATAAAATATGAGCAGTGGGGTGTTATTTAAATTTCTAAAGGGTCAATCATAAAACTGCATTTTTCTGACTAAAAGAAGAATTCTAAAAGTTTTGATTATCTACTGTTTTATAATTTTCAGAGCTAATCTTTCATATACAACTAAATTATTATTTAAAAAAATATTTATAAGAAAAAATAATAACAAGTATCTGAAATTAAATTCCTTTAACAGTGTACATTTGAGGATATGAAAAATAATTTAAATGCTTTTAAAAAGTATTTGAAAACATATTATTTCTAAGTCAAAATCCCATTGTAAATTTTATTTCATTTTTGTGTAATATATTTTATAGGTGAGTAATACAGTCTAAGTTATTAAGAATTTATGGATTCTTGACCTTACATTTTGAAATTAAAATACAATTTTCTATAAGTGAATCTCAGACAGTGAATTTTCGTCAATACTTATAAGGGAACATTAATATATTAGTTTTTTTGGATTAAAACTATTATTAATTGCATTATATTTACATAGGATTTTAATACGTCTAAACTATTCTATTATTTTGAAAAGATTTTATGAACTGAAACTTAAATGATATATTTAATAAATTTTTTATGAATAACTATCAACAATTGCGCGCGTTAACATGGCTGTTGATTGAAAACAAAGCTTTTTTTCGTATATCTTTGTATAAAAATAGATGAAAGCTGAAAATCCTAACAGAAATCAAGAAAAATGTTCATCATTTTAGATTTTTTATCTTAAACATTTTTTAAATAAATTTCTATCTAAATGCTTAACACGCACAAACACACTGGCAAACCACCTACCCAGCCAACCACCTACCACATGACAAAATATGAAAAAATAATAAGAAGTATAGGGACCATGTCTTCTTTAGGGGATATATAATCAACTATGTAAAATAACTGCAAGGATTCTTTTCTGATATGCAACGAGTAATAGATATAAAAATTTGGACAATCCCTCAATTAGTATCTGCAATACAAAATTTCAAATACAAAAGTGAAGAATATGTGTAATACAAAATTTCAAATAATTAAATAAGTAAATCCTAGATTTTACAAATATCCAAATTGTAAAACTGAAAAATTAGCCAAGATTTGGGAACAGAAGCAATATCAACTAAATCAAAAATTCAAAACCCAAATATAAACTTTGAAGAGATTGGTTCATTGCCAATAATTTTTTAAAAAATTTTTATATTAACATTTATTTATTTTTATAAAAAATTCATATACGTATATATTTACACAAAATAAATTATTTTCTATTTAAAGTTAAAAAGATTAATGTAGTTTTTTTAAAAATATTGAATTTTTAATTTAGGAATTTTAAAATTATAGTAGTTTAAAAATTAAATTAAATTAAATTAAAGTAGTTAGAAAAAACTAAATAGTAGATATTTTCAGGATTCTTATATAAGAACTTGAATGCATTGTTGATCCTTCTGTAGTTTTAAAAACTACGCATTACTTCAATCTTAAAAGCGTGCGATTCTCTATTTCCAACGTAGTTCATATTAAGTTTAAAAGTAGTATTATTGTTGCATTAAAATTAAACGTTTTATGTCGTTTCCTAATATTTTTAATATTATTGCATATAACATAAATGCGGTTTATTTCACTAATTACAACATTTCTGTATACCTTAAAAGATATATTAAAATTCCAAAATAGTTTATTTATTTTAAAATTAAAAGTGTTTGTTTTGTCATAGATTTCAATATCAGCCAAATCATCATTCATATCAATGTCCAAACCCAAATTTGAAAATTATACCTGTTAATGTTAGCTTTTATAAGAATTAACTCATTAGGATAAATAATTCGAATATATTCTTCAATTCAGAACTATTTAAATAATGAAATCATCAATATAACGAAATATAGATGGAAATTAAAAAAAAAATTATTTTCATAGTGATGCAATAATAAATTGGCAAGTAAAATGGAAAATTTTAAACCCAGTGGTGTTACAAAATTTTGAAAAAAAATTTTTTTTCTTGCATGTAAATAAAGTTACTAAAAATGAAGTTTCACTAAATTGTTCCAATAATCACAATCAATAGTAAGCAAATGCTTATATTCATAAAAATAAAGATTTAAAACATCATTTAATTTATTTAAAGATATATTTGTAAATAAATCTTTAAAACCAAGATCAAAAACACGAATATTTGAAAGAAACTCCAAAATTTGTTTATTATTTTTAACTATTCAAGTTGCTTTATCCTGAAAAATGCTACCAATAATTAAGTTTAGTAACTTAGCAAAAATAAAAGTATAATATTTCATATATGTATTTGTACCACAGGTAATGTACCGAAAGTTTTAGGGTATTTATGAAACTTAGTTATAACACTTAAGTAAAGAAATTCTAAATTATAACTTTTAATATTTAAAGATTTATATAAACATAACAATTGTTTCTTAATAACACTGACTGTACTGCTTAAGAGTTTGTAAGTACTTTTAAGCAGTAAGTTTGTCAGTACTTAAAATTTTTAATGTCACTTTATATCAAAAGCAACTGCAAATAAAATTTTTTACAACAAAGTGAATAATTATTAACTCTTTATCTATAGGTGTGGATACAAAAGATTCTTTTATATCTTTGGTAGCAGATTTTAAATGAAAAATCATTAATTCAGAAAATGACATACTGTTATCAAAATGTAACTTTTGATTTTTTAAAAGTTTATGTTTCCATTCAGTAAAAAATTCAGCACGTGTACTTTATAAATTGGAAATTTGGAAAATAAAGTTATCAATATTATTTAAAACACCCAACAATTTTTCAATTAGAAAGTTTTAGAGTACGCATAATATACATCCTGTCAGTTCGTTTAGTAATTATTTCAGTGTTTTGGATTAAATGAATTTCATACATAAATTCAGAATATATCTAATGTTATTTATGAGAAAATCTTTTAATATTTTTATTAAGTAATTTATATACTTAATCTTTGATTAACTACAAATGAAATATAAAATTATAATTGCTTCACAAATTTTTGATTATATGCTATAACATGAAATTATTTTGAAGTGTTGAATTTTCCTAGAAAATGCGTTAATATATATATAAATTCTATGGGCCAACGGATCTTAAGTTATTTAAATATTTTCATAATAAATTATTACTTGATATTTTCTGGTAATGAATGATCTTTATTACACTAATTTTTGGTACAATCATTTTAAATTGTTAAAACATATAAAACTTAACTAAGTATCAACAGTTGCAAAACGGATATTTATAAAAATAAATCTTTTTTTTTTCTTTCCAATTAATCTTTCTTTCATACTAAAATTGCGAATGGTTGCATGCGTAAAAATGAACTTCTATTTGAATGTTGGTCTGTAACTAACTGAAAATAGGCTACATTCTGTTTTAAAATTTTTATTTTGATATTTTTAATTATTTTAAATTGTAATAATCGCTGATTTGAACTGTTTGTAAAGATTACAATATGTTTATCGTTTTAAAATGAGAAACATTTCAAAAATGATGTGACGAAGGGGTGGTCTTTCTCACATTTAAAACTATGTTATATATAATTACTGTAAGTAGCGAAAAATATTTAGGGAATCAGATCACTCTCATTTATATAATCCCATAGTATAATTTTCTTTAAAATCATTAAATTTTGTAATTTTTTTACGATTTTTGGAAAAATATAACTTTTATGGAAGTGAATGTGTTTACACTTTTCTCAATAATTTTCCGGTTTAAGCACTTTTAGCATTCGAAAGATAATTAGAAATCTTTGTCGTAAGAGGATTGAAATTAATTGCAAATATCAAAGTCCGTAATAATAGTTGAATAACACATAAGTTGAAGGTTTGAAAGGTTATAATTCCACCTTATTTCGGTTGACATAAAAATATTTAGCATTCAGTTATCAAGTAGTGAGTTACAAAATATAAAAAATTTCTTTTAAATTAAACCATGAACAATTCTGTCTTAACCTAACCTAATTAAATCTTTAGTTATATTATTAAAATGAATATTATTCATATTATAGCTAATTTTATTGCCTTTAAAATTATAGAGAAAATTAATTTACTTAATTTACTAAACACTCAATAAATTCCTTAAGAAATTATTTGATTGTTTTTGATTTTATAAAAGGTTTAAAGTTATAAATTATCATTTTAATTTTTTAAATGATAAGAGTTGTATTTAAGTATTTAGTAAGGAGTGTAAAATGTAATAAACAAAAATATCAGTTCAAACAATATTTTCATGGTAACAGATAAAATCATAATAATAACGATGGTATGGTGCTTGAAATTTCAAATGAAGAACAAGCTTACATTCTTTAAAAAAAGAATACTTAATAATTTGATTAATAGCTCCTTCATATATCTTCCTTCATGTCTGCCATTTGTTTGAAATAAATTTTTATAAATAAGATGCAAGTGGAAGATTGGTATCTGAATTCTTGTTTACAAATAAAACTAAGAATTGGAACATGTTATCAATGGAATGAATAACATAAGCAAATTTGTAATTAAGAATACAATGAGTAAAATATTCCTGGATTAGACTTGTCTTTACATATCTATGATAATTTTCATGCACTCAGAAGTAGAATTTTTATTTATATTTTACTTTTTCGTTTCATTTATAGGAGTAAATCTTGGCTTAGCTACTTTATTATGATATATTATTTATCAAATGAATATTACGATCTATCTTTACAAAATTTACTTTCCTTTAGTTGGTTTTTGCTAGGTAACATTTTCTTTTCAACTACTTAAGAACATGATAAGAATGTCTAGAAACAATTCAGTTAGTATTTAAGTGAAATATTACTGTGCATACCTTATTGACTTTGAAAAAAAAAACGTCTACTAATCGTAATTACCTAAAAACTAAATAGTAAATAGCTTTACACAATCTACACTTAAAAATAAAAAAACATTTTTTGCAAAATCTAAGGGATAAATGTAACTTTTATTTTAATAACCATATTTTAATATAGTAAATTAATGAAAATAATTTCCCCTGGCAAAAATGAAATTATTATTATTAAAATAAATATATATATAATTACAGAATGTCATTTGGAATTCAATTCAGTAGAATTGCAAAAAGACTTTATATTGAGTAATTTAAATATAATTTTATTTTAATCTACATACATTCTAAGTGGTACTCTCGAACTTTCAAACCATTTTAAAAGTCGGATTGATTCTCAAAATCCGCATTTTAAACAACTAATGCAGCTAGTCTCTGTCAAACTTTAACCATCGATAATTATTTAAATCTATTCTATTAGTTTGTTAATTAGAATAAGATAAAAATTCTCTATTGGATTCCAACCCAATGTGGAATACAGGTAAATGAAGCAGTCTATTGTTTACTAAGAAAGTGTATTCTGAACTCCAGAAAACTAATTCCATACTTCATTTGAATAATGCCTGATAAAATACATATTCAGGGACTTCTCACACTACGTCTTAAACAGATGCTCAAAATACCACAGAAATCTCGAATAAAATCTGTTTCCATATTTTGTCTAATATCTGGCCACGATTACTTGAAAACACAGAATTATTACTTGAATAAACGTGATTCCTGATCCTGATTGCATCTTCTCCATGAAGTAAGGCCGAATGCACAAGTTACAATAAGTCTTATCTTTCCTGTTTAAGTGCCCTATTATGCCATGGAAATCAATATGGGAACGCTACTAAACTGTTTAATCTCATTTATATATTTTTTATCTTTTGGCCAGTATTCAATTGCATAATGTATAGTTATGTATCAGAAATTACTGATTAATATTTAAATTGCACTTTAATCTTCCGAGTCACAATACTGCAGAGAAACTAAAATTATTTAAAAACATTGCAACCAGTTATAAACTAAAAATTTTAAAATATTACTCATCAATATTTAACAATTTTTAGATTTCAATCAAATTAGATCATTAGTATGTAAAGAAATGCAATTATTTCTCAAAATAAAATTTTTTAATTTTTATTTGGCACATGTTTTCGCGAAATTTTATGTCGATTAAATCTCATTTTTGGATTAACATTCAGAGGGAAAGTAGCTCCAGTTTTGCTTTTTTTTATTTAAATATAGTATAAGGCCTTGATTTTCAGATGATTATGGAGATATCATTAATTTAGTATTTTGTTTATATTAATTTTATTTCTTCATAAAAGAATTTTTTTATAATTTATATTTGCTTTCATCAGTATCAATATAAATTTCTTCTCAATATAGAAAAATATCATTTATGATTCCAAACTCAAGTTTAGGAACAATAAATCATCTGACAAAAATTCCGTTCGATATTTTCTTGATAAATTTTTCCATGAACTCCCATGTATAAAACTCAGAAAAAAAAGTAATTATTCTTCTTAATTGATCACTTTTCTCGCGACAAAATCATTCGCATTATTGAAGATTAAATGCTTTGGAACCTATTATCTACCCAGATATTATGCAAAAAAGGAAAGTGTTGAATAATCATTATAACTTTGAATAATACAAAAAATTTTCATATTTATTAAAAGTTAGATTTTAAAAGAAAGGATATTTGAGAAAACATTCTCATTTTCTACAAAAATAGCAATTGTAAAATTTCAATTTATATTTAAACTCTCTTACAATGAGTAATTTAATTTACATATTCAGATGTTAAATTAAAAGACATTGTATTGATTTACCGAAAATGGACAAAATGAGTTAAGTAAACCAATACTCTATGAAATATAACATTCAAATATTTGCTAATTAAGAAATATTTCATTCAAAATCATATTGGCCAATTTCACTAATATATTAGTAGTAAAGTAATCACCCATTAATCATATAGACCGCATTATGTACCTATCTATATATACACATATACATTAATATATATGTGTATATATACACATATACATTAATATATATACACACACTATGAATTCCATGTTATGTTTTATTAACTTAAACGAGTGGTGTGGATTGTTTTTAGGTAAATTAAAATCATGTATAAATGCTGACTGAGTTAACTGTTATGCTGTGCTGAAAAAATATTGGTATTCCACACGTATCCTCTTCAAAGCATCGAAACAAACGGTGGAATTAATGTTTTGGCTAAGAATTTTCTAGCGATTTTTGGTGTGTCAGATGGCGCTGTTTACCAAATTTTTTTGAGAAAGTTACGTAAAGCCTCATTGAGTTTCTTGTTTAATTTACCCTAGAAATTTCTATTCTATACACTTTACGTTACCTAAAAAACATGACCTCAAGAATGATCATCTATATATATTTGGAATTTCTTTTGTTGAACATTTATCAATTAAGGAATATTTAATCTTTAAATTATTTTCGAAATGATTCTTAATGTAGTTTGATGTGTAAGAAAAATTATAATCCAACATTTTATATTTTGAATAATACAAAATAAACGCCGATAATTTTGTAAGTTAGATCGAATCAATAACTCACAGCAAATATAACTAATATATTACAATGAAATCTCCTCTTAAAGTTTAACATTAATTGGATTTCAACTTTCTTATAAATGTGGACGTCTAGATTTACATATCATTTCCTGGAATCACAGAATTCATTTATATGCATTCTACTTTTATGCATTCAAATAATGCCAAACAAAAATTTTGATGAGTTCTAGAATTTAAATAAATTATAAAATATATCGTAATTCATTTTACGATATATCATTAACTATTCTGAAGGAAAATTGATATTTGAATTCTCGAATACATTATGGGATGAGATTAAGAATTTCACATTACGTTTTTCAATTCAATACTGAATTCCATGATTAAAATATTGACTTGTTATTTTCTTCGCTTCTTAATGCCATTCAAATTCCGAAGTGAATTAAATTTATGAACAACATTTTCCTTTAAATAAATTTATTCCAAAACCATAAATGTTTTGTTTTTGTGTGTGTGGATGCCTATTATATAGATTCATCTCCATGAAAATAAATTTTTCTACGTTATTTAACAGAAAAATACAAAGAGTACGTATATTTTCATTTAAAATGAAATATTTCCAACACCTACATTTGAATCCATACAAATTCAAATGCAAAAAAAAATTTGTTAAGCTTGTATGATAAATATCATGATTGAATTGAAAACTCATTGGACATTATTATAATTTAGTAATGCTGAAAATATGCATTATGAGGGCCCCAATTTTCTGAAATAACTATCCTCAAAATTAGAAATTTGAATACAATTCAGATGACAGCCAATGCTTGAATGGTTATGGTCTTTTGGTCACAGGTTCGAATCCCGATTCGGGCATGCATTTTCTTCTTTTTCATTTGTTTGTCCTTTCCCTAAGACGTGTAATGGCTTTCTAATAAAAATGTATCTTTGTTAGTATTTGTTGTTGAATTTCAATATTTCGGACTTGTATAACATTAGTGTCTTAAATTAGGAGATTAAGAATATTTTCAACGAAGACAGTTCCTAGTTCATGCTAGATTAACTTGGGTTCGAATATTTGTTTAAACTCCTTATATAGCTTAATGTGAACTTTATGTATAAAAGTTACATTAAGAGGACATTCAATAGAAGATCATTTGACATTTATTGATTCACCTTCAAAAATTCATTGCTTCTTTCTTTAAAACATATCTTAACATTATATTTGCTATTCCAAAAGAGTGTAACTGATCAAAAGCTTTTGAGAGAAAATGTAATGTAATTTCAAGAACATCTTTAACACTTTTCTCTAATGCGCCTTCTAAAATATTAAATTCTCAACTCTCTCTTATTAAGAGAGAAGTCAGGATGAATTGCTCAAAGATAATTTTTACATTGAAATTGAAATTAGGTTTTTTTAGCTGCTTACAGCTAATAATAGTTTAATTTTTTCTGGATCATAAAATATTTTTAGAAATTTTTCAAAATACTTTAGGGTAGTACTTAATTTTTATGGATGTTATAGAGATAAAAATGTTGGGCAGTTGAGTTTTTCTTGGCATAATGATCGACATCATTATCATATGCCATCAATCGTGTCCATAAATTTAGGATAATGCAAGTTCAAGCAAAGAAAGAAACAGAAGCAAAACAAATGTGACTCGTTTGTAAAGTCTATTTATTAAACAAAAGGTAAAGAGCAAAAAATATGCTATATGTTTGACATCATTAATAAAAATTGTGATTTTTAATCCCTGGAGAAAATTTCAAAAAAGAACCTATTTACAAAAACCAATATAACATGGTTGGTATGATGGTTAATACATAGTATACCCCCCAAACAATGCAATACAGGGCGTACAACTCTTAGACATGCTGAGCATCAAATTATCGATCTGAGCTTGGGAAATATTACACCACTCATCAAGCAATAGTCTCTGAAGCTCTAGTAGTCATGTGGGAGGGGGTTGACAAGCTGCATTTAGTCCGAAAAACGTATCCCATACATGCTCTATTGGATTCAAATCAGGTGAGTATACTGGCCAGTCCATATGGGTGATATCCTCCGATTGAAAGAATTCGTCTACAATGTTTACATGGTGAGGACGGGCATTGTCATCCATAAAAAGAAATTGTAAACCCATTCCGCCCCTAAACAAACGTACATGTTGTTCCAGAATTATATTCCGATAGATGTGGCCTGTCATGGTTACATTTTGAACATGCAGGTTAATTCTGAAACCCAGAATAATTCTTGCCCAAACAAGCACTCCTGCACCACGGTAACGGTGTCATTCAATGGTGTTCTTTTGATGGTAACGGGTACCTGACCCTCTCCACATAAAAGTCCGGCGAGAATCAGATTGAAAGCTAAACCAGAACTCGTCGGAAAATATTATACAAAACCACTGTTGCGGTGTCCACAATGCATGCTCTTTACTCCAAGCTAACCGCAGGCAACAGTGAGTTCCGGTAAGTGGAACATATCTGGCAGGGAGCATATAGATCATTGTGTCCTAGGCTTCTGTACACAGTCTGCCTTGAAACTGTCGTACTAGTAGCTGAAGAAAGCTGACGTAATTGATGCTGTGCTCCGTCTGTTTCTTTTGGCAGTAACTGCCAAATACGGGTTCTCATTCGGCGTTGCAACTCGGGGGTGACCTGTGCTGTAACGTCTACTCACATTACATCATCTTGGAACCGTTGCCAAAGCCTGGAGATGACATTGTGAGTGATTTCTCATCATTTATAATAATCAAATTTTACAGAATTTTCACCTAATCAAATTACATCCAAATAATTCAATTTTTCAAGCAGAAGCGATAGCTATAAAACAAGCAATCCAAATCATCACAGTAAATCATCATACACCAGCAACAATCTGGACTGATAGTAAATCGACTCTTCAGGCCCTACAAAACCCTTTTCCGGAATCATCAATAGTAGCAGATATTCAAAAATTACTCAAGCATCATCAAAATCATCCAATCCAACTCTGCTGGGTGAGGGCACATCAAGGAGTGGCAGGAAACGAATTAGCTGACACAAAAGCCAAAGAAGCCGCAGACCTCCCTGAAGCTGAAATTCAAGATTATCCGTGGTCAAAAGCACCTATAAAATTGAAATTAAAAAAATCAACCATAACAAATTGGCAAGAAATTTGGAACAGCAGTACAACTGGAAGATACCTCTACGATATTTTTCCTACCGTCTCTACAACCGCTTGTTTTGATATTCCACAAATTAATTATTTCCTCACTAATCACGGTCCTTTTCCGATATATTATAAAAAAATAAAGAAAGCTTCATCTGACAAATGTATCTGTGATTCAGAAGGCTCAAGTTTACATTACATCAAGGAATGCCAACTAACTACAAACTTTCACCTTAAACAATCCTCAAATCAAACTAACTCACAATTTATAAAATTTTGCATTTCTAACAATTATAGAAAAAAGAAAATAATTGAACTTAGTAAGTACCTTATGGGAAAAGACCTAAATATCTGTAAAGACCCATTCAATAGAACTGTTAACTATACCACAGATAACAGCCAAGATTCTGATTAAACATATTAAAATAACGTATCTTAATCCAATACTTGGTTTTTTACTATAATTTTATTATTGTTTTGTCTTTTGTTCTTTAATTGTATATATTCATTCAATTATCTGTAAATATTCTATTTCTTTTTGTATTTCATATAACATATTCAATTTTGTACTATGTTTATCATGTCGTTTATTCAATGTAACAGAACTGTGATGCTTTGATCTACGCAGTAGATCAATGCAGGCCTTTTGTGCCCCACCTTTTGTAATTTTTACCATATTCCAATACATTAAACCGGGTTACGGTTCTCGCGGGGTGCCCCTGGGTCCTCCTGGGGGTGTCTTTGCTCATATTGACGTAGTGGGGATTTCAACCTGATAACCTTTGGTATAGTTCAGGGTCCCCTCTCGCCTATTTAATTCTGTGAGTGATTTCAAGATCCTCGGATGCTTCCAGCTGGGTACGTCCACATTCCAGACGGCCGATAATTTTACCGCGTAAAACATCATCCAAATGCTTACTTTATGCTATAACTATGTGGTTATTGCGCTGAAAGGCTTTCTGTGAACAATTTTACTTCTTTGCAACCATTCCTTATATACCCCTCTCTTGCACTCTCATCATTGTGATGTACTATCTGTGGTTTCTTGTAATTTGCATATTATTCTTCCAGATGTGTGTGATAATTTTACATTTGAAATTTTTATTTTAAAGTTCAATTCCTGTGTGATTCTGAATTGTCCTTAATTTAGGAATAAGAGTGTAGGGGGATTTATTTTTAACACTATGAAATTTACAATTTATTTTTCTTCTTCGTATACAATCTAAAACTGTATAAAAGAAAAAAGATCTTGTTAATTGACTGAAAAAGTGGAGAACCGTTTTATGCATCAGGTATTCTGAAATTACTCAGACAAGTGTTAATAATGTCTTTGAATATTGTTTTGTAACATGTGTTAGCATCAAGCTGTAATATTACTTAAAAAATGAGTGGCCACTAGATGGCAGTGTTTAATATGTCATGTTGAGAGAGATGTACAAGTAATTGAGAAGGGAGATTGTATGAAGGAGCTCACTATGAAGGAGCTACCTTAAAGATGTCTGCAAATAATCCAATTTTGTAAATAAATCTTTAAATATTAGTAAATTTATAAGAACTTCTTGCTTCCCCACCTAAGCTACTGACTCGTCGTCTGACAAATAGAATGGAACCGATAACAAATCAGAAGAGGGATATAACTCGCGACGCTTTCGGAATTGAGGTAGGCGAATTTTAATTGTTTCGTTTCGAAATGTATATTAACGTATTAAGTAACGTAATTTAAGGTAGTGAACGAGATTTAAGAATTATGTGTATAAGTACAAAGTATTTTCTTAATTTCGTTTGCAACAAGTAATTTCGTTTTTAAGGAAACAATTATTTTCTTTTTGGGTGAAGTGAAAGTAATAATTTCGTTATTGATAAAGATATTTTTATGTATAAAGTAATTAAGTATTATAATTTGTAAAGTATGGCTTTTTGGGGGAAGGCTAAAAAAGTAGATTTAATAGAAATAGCAACAGAATTAGGTCTCTCTGTACCTAAAGATGCTAAAAATAATCCGCCATAACATTGGCTGACCGTGAACATGAACTTGAACGTTTACGTATCGAAAATAGAGTTCAAAATGTAAATATTTCAGATTTAAGTAGCAACGATAAAAGTAGAAACGTACACGCAGATTTTCGAAAGTTAATGCAAGAATATAAAATCAAAGATGGAGATATAAACTTTTATTTAGTTTTATTTGAACGGCAGGCAAGACGAATTGGGTTAAATGAAGAGTATTGGGTGTCACAATTATTGAGACTGCTCCCATATGAAATTACGCAACTAATAGCGCGTGAAAACGAAGATAAGGCAAATAATTATAAATATGTAAAATCGTTATTTCTTAATAGATATAAGTTAAGTGCTGATAAGTTTAGATTTAAATTTTTAAATCATGTTAAAAATCCAGAAAGTACATGGAAGGATTATTCATTCGAATTACAAAACTATTTTGAGGAATGGATAACGGGACTCGAGATTTCAGATTTTAATAGTTTAAAAAATTTAATTATTACTGAACAATTAAAGAAACAAGTAAATTCAACAACTCGGGAACATTTTGTAGATGACTGGCCTAAAATTAATTCTTCAGACCAGTTAGCAGATAAATTGGATAATTACGATAATGTTCGATCTATTAACAGTTTTAAATTAAGAAACTCATCTAATTATAATTCTCGTAATGATAAATTTCAGGTAGAAAAGAAATCACTTCCGTTTAGTGAAAATAAAGGTGTTAATCGAAAAAAGCTAGTTAGCTTGGATATTCGAAATGAAAAAGGAGAATTTAAATGTTTTAATTGTAATGATTATGGAGTCATATATAGCTCGTAAATGCCCGGCGCCGAAGACTTCAGCTTACTGTAAGAAATGCAAAAAACTAGGTCATTCTCAGAGAATGTGTAAGTTTGAAACCAATTCGGATTCAAGTGCGTCGTTGGCGCCTACGAACTATTTGAAAGATGCTTATATTTATGGAAATAAAATAGTTGCATTGAGTGATACAGGAAGCAGCTGTTACCTCTTAAAAGAAAGTATCGCAATAAAAATGAATCTGAATATGATCCCAGATAGCAGTAATTTATTCGGTTTTAGAAATCAAAATAACCCAGTAACTAAAGCTCTTGAAAAAGCTGTAGTAAATATTCGTGTAGATGATGTAGTTGGAAAATTTATTCCTTTATTAATTGTCAAAGATAATTCCCAACCATGCGATTTAATTTTAGGTAGAACATGGTTAGATTTACCATACATTGCTTTTACGTGTATTGAGGCTAATTTAAAATTCGGATACGCAAATGACGATGTTTTTTCAGAAATTCCAAAAGATTTAAAGGAAAATACAGTTAAGTTGAAAACATTAAATGAAACAGAATTCGAAAGTAAATCAATTAATTTAATTAGAGCGAAAATTGAAGAAACCGAAAATTCGATAGTTAATGGAACAATTTTATTCAAAAGTATAGGACAGAATTTCGATTATATTCTTGAAGTAGTTAACGGTGAAACAGTTGTACCAGTAATAAATAAAGAAAAATTTAACTTAAAAATTAGGAAAGGACAGTGCTTAGGTAGAGGAATGGAAGTAAGTGAGGAAAGCTTAATCCTATCTAATAAAGTTAAAAGCGATAATGAAAAAGTTGAAGTTATAACAATTAACCAAGAGAAGTCTCCTACTTTAATAAAAGATATTAATTTCGACAAATCCTTAGAAAGTGATAAAAAATTGGAACTTTTGAATTTATTAAATCTAATTATAGCATGTCGTAAACATTTTGCAAGTATACATATGGATCATTTAGGACCTGTTGTTAAGAGTTCTAAAGGTAATCAAGAACTTCTGGTCATGATAGATAATTTCACAAGATTTGTCCAATCGACTCCAGTAAAGAGTACGTCAACATCACATGTACTGAAGGCTCTGAAAAAGTTTGCAAATACTTATGGTCTACCTGAGAAAATAATAACAGATCGAGGAACTTGTTTCAATTCGCATCAATTTCAACAATATTGTGCTGAAAATGGTATACATCATACACTCAATTGTAAGAAGCCAACATGTGCAAATGGGATGATGAGTTATGAAAGAGTTAACAGAACAATATTGACTACCATAACAACTGGTATGGAAGATCAGAATAATAAAGATTGGGATGTTAAACTACATGAAGTTGTGCGAGAAACTTGAACAATTATGTAAACAAGTCAACGAACAAGACACCATTTGAATTGCTCCATGGTTATTCTCCACGATTCAATGATGGAATTTTAAGAAAGTTAGCTGATGAAGAAGCTCAGAGTTGACAAGATCCATCTATAGTGCAGGAAGAATCTCGAAGACAAATAGAAGAAAGTCAACAAAAAATGAAGCAGTATTATGATAAAAAGAGATGTAGAGCAATGACGTTTGAACGAGGAGAGGTTGTCGTAATGAAAAGAGCCTCGAAATCTTCAGGCGAACCTACGAAAACACAATTTAAGTCCCGAGGACCTCTTATTGTTACCGAGGTATTGCCGAACGATGTCTACCATGTGACTCAGTTGGAAAAAAGAAAGAAAGGCCACTTCTACGCAACAACAGCTCATATTAGTCAATTAAAACCATGACTAAATGAAATTGACTCGTATGAAAATGCTGCCAATAGTGATGATGATGACTATTCTCTGAACAGCCCTAGACGCAATCCACATAGATCCACTCGCAAGGACTAAAGCTGAATAAGGGATCCTAAATGGTGAGACCTTTCCAATTTTATTTAAAGAAAAAATTCCAATTAAAAAGCAATGAACTTATCATAAACTATTGACTCTAAAAATAAATAACTTTAAAGATTATTTACTGTATACTGAAATATTCATCAAATAATATGGAAATTTGTTAAATTTATTCTGTGAATGATTTAATACTCTTAAGTTCTTTTATTTTCTAGTAAACTTTTGTTGTAATTAGTTTTATTAGAATTGTATCAAGAATTACTTGAGTATTATATATTATTATAGTTTTTTTTTTGTAATCTAACATAATGATTTTTCTACTTTTAATGCAAGATGTGTATTATTAATAATTATAATTACAGTATTTGTTTACGTGAATGAAAAATAATGATAGTTATGTAGTTAATAATTTTATTTAATCTGCTGTGTTTAATTTATTTGTTAATGTTAATATTTGTTGTATTAATTAGTAATTGATTATTATTACATCAATTGAGGACAAATGTAAGGTCAGTCTGGCCGAATGTTAGCATCAAGCTGTAATATTACTTAAAAAATGAGTGGCCACTAGATGGCAGTGTTTAGTATGTCATGTTGAGAGACATGTACAAGTAATTGAGAAGGGAGATTGTATGAAGGAGCTACCTTAAAGATGTCTCTAAATAATCCAATTTTGTAAATAAATCTTTAAATATTAGTAAATTTATAAGAACTTCTTCCTTCCCCACCTAAGCTACTGACTCGTCGTCTGACAAATAGAGTGGAACCGATAACACATGATTTTTTGTATTATAATAAATACAATTTCACTGTGCTAAAATATTAATAAATAAATGTTTTCAGCTAATTTCTTTTATAAATCTTAGAAACTGTTTATTGTAGACCTTTAAAAATTACATATACATCTGGTTCCATCAGTTCTTGAGGGGAAAAAAAAACGTTCATGCCTTACCAAGTTCATGAGAAAATTATTTTACACTGTTGGTAGTTTTAGGTTTGATATTGTTCTTCCACTGCGATATTCTCTATTTGTTTTGTATTATGGATTTTCGTAAATATTCATTTTTTATTCACCATTACGATTATGTATGCAACTTACTTGGCATGCACTTTAATCAATACTTAACCTTATTCTTCTGATGCAATGCATGATGCAACTTATTTTTCATTGCATATATAAACGATTATAAATAATTTCTGTGGTATTCCTAATCGTTAAATAAATTCTCTTTACAATTAAAACGCAATTTTCAGCAGTTACATTAGTTACAAATCCCCAGGCAGACTGTTCGTTAAAACGTTGTTACTTCTTCAAATGTTAAATCCAAGTAGTTATTTTTTAATAAGTCAAAACATAAATGTATATGTTTCTTTCAATTGAAGTTCCTTTTCCAAGAGATCAGATTGATCTCATTCTGTTCTTTTTCCATGGTGAAATTCGTAACGAATATTGTGTCGAATAAGTGCATTATCTTACGAAATTTTCAATTTCAGAATTATGTTTAACTTTTTCCTAAATTTTCTCCAAGTTTGATAACTTTGAAATTGTTTCTATCAAGCTATAAATATTCAGTATTCCAGACCATTATTTATTTTGGGGGATATACAGATGTTGATTTGGCAATGCTGGGTTTTTCAAACAAGTGATTGAACTGCTACCAATTGTTCCTTTATTTTTATTTAAGTTCAGGAATCTCTCAGAATAAGATTCATTAAAAAACTTGAACTATATTACTAATATCTCATAAAGTTTTTTCTAAAAAAAGCAGAAATTTATTCTGAAACTAAATAGAAAATTTCGCAAGATTGTGACAGAATTTATTACAAACTGTTTTTTTTTCAGGAGTGCTTATCTAACATAATCTATGTTTTTTCTATATCAGTAACTTTCTCCTAATGATAATTGATATTCTATATCCAATTATCATTAGAAGAAAGCCTGGGAAATTATCAACCCTTTTTCCCCACTAATTGAAAAATTCAGAAACATTAGTTCAATTTATCTTCATCCAAGGAAACTGAATATAAAAACTAAGATATTTCAATATTAATTTTATTGTTCTACTCCTACGTACATTTAAATTATTTATTAACGATTTAAAGGTTTAACTTCCTTTTAAGTGTGGCCTTATATCTCTAATCTATTGTAAGATATTGTTGAAAAATCATATAATTGCGTCTTATGTATGATATAAATTCTAGATGGTGAGTCATAAGCAAATTCCGTGATGACAATGAGTAGAATTTAAAAAATAGACTTGAAAGCTTATGTTGCATTTATTCTACTGTAGCTTTTTGACACCACATATCAAATTTTCAAATAGTCTAGGTCTTTAATAAAGCATTTTTACGCCAACCATTTAATTGCCTTGTTGGAGGGACTTTATCAATGCAGTGCAAAAGAAAAAACTCGGAAAACTCCCAAACACCCATTTTGATACATATGCATGAAAAAGGCAGAAAAACAACATCAATCTCCATTTTCTCAAAACTGTTATGAATCAAACATTGGTCCTTGGAAGGGTGATGCCCTACAATTAGGACAAGGTGAGCTGAATTTAATTGTAGTTTGGATCAAATGCGGAAACTCTAATGGAAGTGGTTTGTTACAACCATTAAGCTAAGGTGATCCTATTTTGATAGTGTTTTGATATCGCACATTGCATACAGTAATAGCTATAATCTTTGCAAAATACCTGAATATGATAGGATCAGTGACGGACTCTCCATACCGAAGAATAAAAACATAAGAACGAAGTCAGCCCAACTGACTATGGCTTGAGTAAGAAATGACAATATTAGCAAACTATTTATTTTTTAAATCTGCTTTTGCTACCAGGAAGAATTTAACTTATAATGGGACGTAACAACATGCCGTAAATAGGATTTATCTAACAAATTTCTCTGCAGCAACTGACATGTGTGAATTCAGTAAGCAAAAATTGAAAACAAGTTTCCATTTATACAACAGATATACACTTCTGGGAATCTAGTTATGATGAGTCATGTTTGGTAAAGATGTGAGTTATGAATAATAAAAAAGTAAAAGTTAAAAACTCAAAAGATTTTACTAAAACGTACATGGGAACAAGCATGAATATAAGCAGGTTGTTATATATATATATATATATATATATATATATATATATATATATATATATATATATATATATATATATAAAATTCATTCTTTCTCAATATTAATTCATTTTTGAAATATATTTATGTACAATGAATTTATGCATATAATTGTCCCAATATATGTCTTTTATTTGATAGTTGCAACAGATTTAGTTTTATTTAAGTAGAATTATTTTTCTTCAGAAATTTTTTAATGGCAATTACCAAATGCTCTTTCATATCATGTATTCTTCTGGTACTCTTCTTTATAAACAATAACAAAGTTGTTAACTGCTTCTAAAATGTAATTATTCGTTGTTTACCAGAGACAATTTCTCGCTTTCTAGGGCTCATTAAATATGTGTTCAAGCATGTATCGAGTTTTACGACGCGTGAGTAATATTGACTCAAACCTGGATAAAGGCACATTTTCAGAAAAAAGAATTAAATATATCTCATAAAATTAAAGTGCTAAATATGTTCCAAAAATAAGCAATAAAGTTGTTTTTATTTGTTACAGTCTATATTCAACGCAATCCTTTACAATGGTTTTCTTGTTAGGAGTTTAATTTCTAGAGTAATAACGTAAAAATTAATGATAAAATTCTAGCCTTTTTATTAATATAAAAACTTTAGACGTCGCTATTAAAATTTTAGGTGAAATTTTAATGAATATTTACGAATAGAGGAACTAGCTACAACCATTTTCCTTGAAAGTATTTATATAGGTTTTAATTTAATTTAGATAAATGAAATTACTATATGATATGGCTTAAAAGTAAGAAAAATATATTTTAACTTTTGCATGCATGATATAATTGTTGGGTTACATAAGCTGTGCTAGAATTATAATATATAGCATATTACGAAAATAATTCGTATTTAATTAATTCCTTGTTTCAAGATATAAATATCATTAAAGTATTTAATGACTATTAAACTGTGCGATAAAGTTTTTTACAAAATATTTAGATGAATTTTTACTCAATTGTTTATAAGATAAAGAATTATTTCAAAAATTAATTTGATTAAATGCTCAACATACATATTATTCTATAGCATTATATGTGCTTGTTATACACTGCTTATTTTAAATGTGTTTCATTAAAAATATAAATAATAATGTTCTCTTAAAATACATTGTTCATTAGAAAACATTAGCTTATCGTATCAAATAATTATTAAATGGTTAAACACTCATTTTCTTTAACACTGAAAATTTTGGCCAATCCATATAAATGAACATCTTATAAACAAATTTATAAATTAATATCTTATAAAACATTTAAAATTTATAAATTAATATTATAAATTATTATCTTTATTTGAAAATAGTATTTATTTGTTAGAATAAGAGCAGAGCATGGTAGTCATGTGACAAATTTTGTAGATTTAATTGATGATACTAATATATATTTTTACAATCGTTACAATTTTGGTTATATAGCAAATAATATTAAACATTAACATAATATTGAACTGATAATTTTAGTATACATGCATATTTAATAGTTTATATTTTATATTGGTGGATAAATTATCTATCTATCTATATCCATCTTTATGCATATGCATATACATACATATATATATATATATATATATATATATATATATATATATATATATATATATATATATATATATATATATATATATATATATATATATATATATATATATATATATATATATATATATATATATATATATATATATATATATATATATATATATATATGTATATGTATATGTATATATATATATATATATATATATATATATATATATGTATATATATATATATATATATATATATGTATATATATATATATGTATATATATATATATATATATATATATATATATATATATATATATATATATATATATATATATATATATATAATAATATATATATATATGTATATATATATATATATGTATATATATATATATATGTATATATATATATATATATATATATATATATATATATATATATATATATGTATATATATATATATATATATATATATATATATATATGTATATATATATATATATATATATATATATATATATATATATATGTATATATATATATATATATATATATATATATATATATATATGTATATATATATATATATGTATATATATATATATGTATATATATATATATATATATATATATATATATATATATATATATATATATATATATATATATATATATATATATATATATATATATATATATATATATATATATATATATATATATATATATATATATATATATATAAGCTCAGCAAACAAGAAGGACTTAAAATCTTTATATTTGTGAATTTTCTCTAACTAAATATGATAAAAGAAAAACATGTCTGATTTTGCAAGAAGTAACTTTAGATAAGTTTATGTGGATTTCCTTTAATCAATATCATAAAAAGTTCATTAGCAGAAAAAAGCATTTAATTTGTCCAGTTGGTAGAAATTGTAGAATCATCACTGATGGAAGCAACTAGAAGTTTGTTGATAGTTCTCTATATAACTGATCAGTTATTCAAATTTTATTTTCCAATTTAAATTAGAAAGTTCCAAAACATGATTTGGTTGTTTGAGTAAAGTTGTAGTAGAATAATACAGTAAAAGTAGAATAATATATGTAAAGTCACATTAATTTAAAATTTGTTCGTATTTATTTCTGTAAGTCAATTTTTACTTAATAATCCTTTTTTTCAATAAAACATTTAATAAGTATCTTGGTCCAGAGCTTCACTCAAATAGGATATATAATTTTGATGATCTTTAAAGGATGTCATCCTTCCCTTAAGTATCATGGGATCTCCTTATAAAAGTATGTTCCTTTATCTGACTTTATTTGAAAAATCTGGAAAAAGATCATAATCATTTCTTGCGACTTACACGGGAAGAATAATGCAGAGCAAAAACATAGATATCCGAAATATTCACTATAACCTTAAGCAATTGGCATAAATAAATCAAAATAATCACAGTTACAAAATTTTTAAATGTGAAAATAAACATTTTATATTCACTAAATTTTTGGATACTTTAATAAATGATTTAGATACATTTCACTGTGTGAAACTGAAAAGGCTAAAATTCCAAATCATATATCAATTTTATATGAAATTTATATGGATTATATAATGCATCAAAATTAAATAAATATTAGGAATAATGCGGATGATCATTATTTAATGTTTCATATTTTTCAGATGTCTTGGATACTCATATACGTACACACAATGCGCACACACACACACCTATATATTATATATACCAATATGCCAATGTGGTCAACACCCCCTGACGAAGCTGGCACTATTGGTACTTCGTTCCATTTTATATTTTTCTTTGAAATTTTAAAATATATATTAAACATTTTCCAACTGTTTACTATATTTCGTATTTTAAATGTAGTATTTTCAATGTATTGTTTTCTATTTTCTTTGAAATCTTAAAATATTTATTGAACATTTTTCCAACTGTTTACTATATTTCGTATATTCAATGTATTTTTTTCCATTTGGTATTTTCAATGTATTATTCTCCATCTAATACTTATTGGTATTTTCATTGTATTTTAAATGTGTTATTCTCCCTCTAATATTTGATTATTAATTTTATAAAATATACTATTAATTATATTTTAGTAATTCTATTTTAGCTGCTTTTGCGCTGAATGTATTGTTAAACATAAATGTTTTTATTTATTCTTGTACTTTTCAATTTTTGCTTATGATACTTTTTTATCTTGCATTTTATATATATATATATATATATATATATATATATATATATATATATATATATATATATATATATATATATATATATATATATATATATATATATATATATATATATATATATATATATATATATATATACATTAAGAGCTATATAATTTACATAATTTTAAACATAATTAATATATTAATATTTTTAAAGCTATTTTTCAATCTTACAATTCTTTTATTTCATAAAGATGCTATTAATTGGAGATATATATGGCAGTTTGTAACAAAGAAAACTAAAATAAAAATGGAAACAAACTTAATGTGTTTTTTTATTTGCAGAGATGTGAAGATAGTCTCTTTCAGTGCAAAATTTCTTTTAATTTAAGCTTTAACATAATAATTTAATAGAAAAAGATAGTTTCAAGAACAATTACCACAGAAAACGATTTACAGAGCACTTAATCAAATTAAAAAAAACAAAGATTATAATGATATTTAATTTCTGATAAAACTTTTGTAAAACTGCTTCTTTTAAAGTACATATTATTTTTTGCACAAGATTATATAAATATATTAATATTATGTACGAAATTCATATTTTTCTTTATAAATATTCTTTGATGGAGACCGGAAATCCTCCTTTAATTTCCAAATCAATAAAAGAGATGAAATTCTTCTCTCATACATTTTTTTATAATCTTTACCTCACTTATTCTCTCAACTTTTATTGGAATGCTCGGGAATCTTTGCATTCCCTATTCACGGCATGGTTAATCATCGTCTTTATTCTCATCTTTGCCAATAAAAAAAAGACAAGTAACTGCGGAAAATAGCATGAAAAAATTAAGCGAATTCATCAATTTAAATTCTTTATGCTTCTAAAAAATCTAATGAGTTAACAAAGTTATTACTTTTCTTTTATAAAATATCAATTAAAATTAAATTAGAAGCTTATAATATGGTAATATTAGTTAATATATTTTACAATAATATTTATAGTAATCATATATACCATATTTTAGAAAAAATATTTTTAGGTACTTTTAAAAGTAAAAAATATAAATTTTTGCTCTTCAATATAAATTTTACATCTTCAGTTTAAGCAAATTATATAATTTCATATACATAGCATAAATTTTGAGGTTTTTTATTATTTATATTACTTTTTAAATGATTTTGAGATTATAACACATGCATTTCTACGAGTATTTATTAGATAATAATATGTAGGTCACATTAAAATGCATTGATTACTTGATTCCATGAGAATTTCAGAAATTTTACTTACATTCACAAATATTGAATAGTAAGTTTGTAAAAAAATAATTTTATATTTGGTTTGTTAAACTAACAACAGACATATACTTTACAAGGGACATATAGTTGATATTATACAAAATATATTTAAATCACAAAAATGGATTTTAAGCTAGTTGAGAAACCAATTATTCTACAATAATGTAATAATAATGTAAAAATAAGTACAATATTCTTTAAAGCATTTTATTCTTCAAGTACAATGCTTATTTTTTAAAAATATGCTATCAAATTACCTTTTAAAATATGTTTTCATTCTTAATTTTTAAACACCTCATAATCCAAATTATTAAATAAAATAACACATTATTAACTTAATAACACATAACACAATAAGGATAAAACAAGATATGTGTTGTAAAAATAGAAAATAATAAATTATCTTCAAAATATGCACTTTTGCAACATTTCCCTTTATAAATTCAAATTAATTTTTAATGTTAAGCGTGACATAACTTTTTAAAAAGTGTCAAATGTGATTTTGTAAAGCAGTAATAAATATACTTAAATACACATTTTGCCTAACTATTGAGTTTTATATATTATTCATATTTTTAGAGAAAATATTTAAGTGCATTAAATTAGAAATCACGCATGGTAAAAATTTAACCGTTGTATTCCTGATAAATGTAATGTAAATATTTTATTAACGAACAATATTAAAATATACTTATCAATGTATTTTTCAATGAAATAACGCTAAACATATTTACCATAATCTTCTTATTAAATAATTAATCAAGAAATACTATAAAATATTCTTAACCAAATGCATCTTTTAAATCAAAATTCTTATTATTATATAAAATACTTCTAACATTAAATATGTTAGATAAATGATGATGAATGAAGTATGAAGTAAAGATAAATGAAGTAAAATCAAATATATATTTTTATTAATTATCAGAGTACTATTTACTGTTATTAATTTATTTCTAATTTTATATGATCAAATGTGATTTAATATTATAACTTATAAAAAGAATGATTATGAGAAAATATTTGGATTGAATCATTATTATAAATATTCAATTTAAACACACTTATTTCATCAGAACTGTAGTTACTTGCGTTGAAAAGAATATGACATTAATATTCGTAACAGCATTGTTTTACGTAAATAGTATTAGGTGGAAATCTCCAATAATAATCATAAAAAATATCAATAGTAATTATAGTAAAAATATTAAAATGTTAAAGTGTGAAAAATAATGTAAATGACAATATTTATACATAGATTACTGCTAAAAATAATTTTTTCATTTGTAGAAATAGTAATATTAAATGATATATAGTATCGACACTAATGAATGACACTAAACATATTAAAAATACCATAGGTGATTTAAATAAATTGCTCTCTTTAATTAAACTCTTCTTATTTCTTTATTAAAAATTTTTTTCAATTGCACTTTTAAGCGATTTTCGTGTGATTGAAATCTGCTTATTTGATTTACTACACAGTAGTCCAACTTTTTACTTGACTTCCAGCAAACATCTTGCAATTTTATAGTGAACTCTTTTTAATTTGATGAAAAATTAAAGATACTTTCGATTGTATCTAAGATAATGTAAATTTTTTCATTAAAATAAAAGATGTTTCGAGAGATACCAGCTTTCTCTCTAATAATTATCAGCTTTCATTGACATATAAGTGAAGTTTTATATTTCATTCATATTGAAAAAAGTGAGCAAATTGAATTTATTCTAATATCTGGAAAATTACTTGTACTTAATTTGATTTTTTTGAAGGGAATTAAATTTTTATACCTTCCACATATTAGTGTCTCATGTATTAAAATTTAACAAATACTTAATTATGTAACTTTTTAAAATAATTCTTTTTTGTTTGGTAAATTGTAATAATCAGAAATTTAGACTAGATTCATTTGTTACAATGTAAAAAAAGGATTAAAATTTATTTTACTATTCAACATTAAAGAAATATTTGAACGACACACTAGCTTTTTTTAGCTTACTGTCAGCTGAACGGTTACTCTATGGAATAACTGTTCTTAGGTTTAATTCCTACCTCAGTTAGAGGTGGAATTGCTTGGAATGTAATATAATCTGTAGATCCCCCATCTGAATTTATCATTGAATGCAAAAGTGATCTCATATTGACATACTTGCTATTGATTTGTTTGCAGTTAATATTATGCAGAGAAGAACAAGTTGTTTTTAAGGATAACCTTGAATTACACTTTTGTTTGTTTGTTTGTTGTTTTTTTGTTGAATTACACTCAATTTTCAGTTGCATCTTGTAGGGGAGTTTCGTTTACTCAATTAAATATTTTCACAAAATCTCTAAATATGCGATTTACTCTAAAACGCTATTGTAAAATTAAATACATTTATAAAAACATCATTTTAGATATTATTGTATTTAATTAAACCAACGCATGTTATTTTAAAGCATATGATTAAAAATCTAAGTTTCCGAAGAATAACATTTTTATAGTAAGCAAATTACTCAAAATTGCAATATAATCACAAGTATTGAGACCTAAATGTCGCAAGAATCAGGAATTATTGTTTTAAAACTACAATAATAAAAAACATTTGCGTTTTATTTAATTTTTAAGACTAAGGACGGAGATTCGTAAAACATTTGAGAGTTCAGTATGAAATATAAAGTATGATACTTTACAAAAATTAATATCTAAATATTTTAAAATGAATATATTTAGATTGCTGATCCGAAATTTTAATTTTGTATTTTTGCAATAAGAAAATATAATAATTAGTTTATAAAACAATATTGACAAATGTATAACTTGACAAATGACGTATAAAGTACTATTTTATATTCTGAGGAATATTATCAACTATTATTTTAATGTGTTTTTAAAAAATATATTATGAATTTCATAAAATTAGTTTTCATGAAAATTTCAATTACATGTTTCCCCAGTAAATTTCTGCTTATAAATAACCATAGAAAATTAACCAATAGTTAAGAAATATTTATTCTTAAAAAAGATATCTTTTGTAGGACATATATACAAGTAAATAAAAATAATTAGTTGAATTTTTAGAAGGTATTAACGATTAATATATTGAACCAGGTGCTTTTCTCTAAAGAAACAACTATCGAAAATCAAAAATTTGAACTTCCTTCTTTATTACTTATGAGAAAAATGAGAACACTACTTTGAAACAGCGTAAACGGAAATAATATTGAGAAATATTATAAAAATATTGCGAAAATTACTCTAAATAGTTCAAAACTTCTCAAAGATTAGTAACGGATCTCACGCAACCAGCATAAAATTTAGTAGGCTCTCAGCAGGCACAAAAAAGTCTGATGTAGAAAATACAAGGTTATATCTAGATCTGACGATAAATTTTATAGAAAAAAAATTTTTTAACTCTACACCTTTTTCATTTTTTTATGAATTTTCGTCAAAATGTCAATAAAATAGCTTGATTGACGACAAAAATAATCAGATTAGCAGCTTAATCGATGTTACCAAAAAATTCTAAAACATCTTTGACTCACGTACAGGGGCTTTAGCATGCTAATAAAAATAATTTTGCATCATTATAATTTAAATTAAAATATATAGTAAATAATTTGTGAAATTTTTCTTAAGTGAAAGTATTTTTACATCTTAGAAAACTTTCCAGAATCCTTATATTTAAAAAAAAGTTTATTTTCAGTAATGAGAGGCTTTTTTACCGAATATTGTATTTTCTTATTTAATTCAATTAATTTAGTATTAGTAAAATATAAAAAATAAAATACTTTGTTGGAAAAAATTCTTGCAAATTAATTAAGAAATATACACTTTTACAATAAAAACAACTTTTTAAAAAATATACACTTTTCTGTCCGAAAAGAGTTGAGAAATTTTTGATATCACACTGTATCTGCTTATTGTTAGATTTATTCTGAAAAAAGTTAAGGGGACTGGCGAGTCTTATCTAAGAAAATATGAATGGACATATGTAAAAGTAAAAGTACGGTGTTTATGATTTTTCTTGGAAAATTTATTGGAATTTTAATTTAAATGAATAATTTCTGACATTAAGTTATTATAGAATGAGAAAAACTGCTTCTTTCGTAATTGAATAAGATACATTCTTCTAAATAATTAATTTTTCATGAATTTTTTAGAACAAATAGTGATTTAATGCTCATAACATAATAAATTGGCACATTTGAAAATTAGATGTCATTCGAATGTCATTCAATGCCATCATGCTGCAGAATAAAAGGCAAATTTACAGCAACTGAATTTGGAATTTCTTCATCCCTAAATTTAGCATCCTCTAATTAAATTTTCCCCAAAATTCGGAACATTGCTACAAAAAATTTTACTTAATTGCAAAAAATTTGTAAAATTGACTCTCATTCTCCCTTTTTTGATAAGTTATTATGTAATGCAGTATTTCTCAACCTGTGGGGCGGGCTCCCCTAGGGGGCCGCGAGCACACTAATGAAGGGGCGCGAGCACATCCAAGAGAAAATGTCATTTCGAAAAATTGATTAAGTGACTGAATGGAAAGAACAGACACACATACAAAACAAAATACATTTCGACATATATAATAATTAACTTATTAAATTATACAACTTACTAAATTAAAAACAAATTTTTAATTATTAGTGACTTCCTTGGGCCTGTCTTTCAGAGCAAAGTTTTTCGAAGGAAGGTTTAATATTAGAAATAGATACTCTCAGTTCTTTTTCTATATTTAGCTGAGATTTATATTTTGTCTTCAAAGAAGCCACCGCAGAAAATCCAGTTTCACAAAGGTAAGATGTGGAAAATGGTAGAAGAATGTGAAATGCCCTTGTTTTTAGGGCAGAAAACTCATCATCCACTCCTGCCCAAAATTCAAAGAGTGATTTATTACTCAATTGTCTTTTAGTTTCGCCGCTTGCCGAGAAGTCTATGAAGGTTTCCTCTTCAATTGTGAGTTCTTCGGGAGTATTTAGAAATGGGTCCCTCACCCACTTGTAGCTTGATATCAGTTTGTCGTCAGCAAGAAAGTACGTTTTAAAATTCTTTGCTAACATTGCTAAGTGATTTTCAATGGTTACAAAAACAACTTTTACATGTTGTTCTTCAATCTTGTAAGTTTTAATACAATGATTCAAATTTGCAAACATTGTTAAGTTTTCTTGCTTTAAATTTCTGCTCCACAATTCCAATTTCCTACAAAAACATTAACTTTATCACTCGTATCCAATATATGTGTATTTGCTCCTTGCAGTTGCAGATTCAAGTTATTTAATTTCTCGAATGTGTCGACCACATGTAGCTCAATTTTATCACAAATAAACTATTGCGAAAATTCTCAGCTTCCAGTCTGTTTTCCTCTTCTAGGTAAACGGCGATTTCTTCTTTTAACTCATAAACACGTTGCAAAAATTTCCCTCGTGATAACCATCTTCCCTCGTAATAAAAAAGTAACGCTAAATGTGCTGCACCCATGCTTTACAAAGTGCGGAAAAGTATCTTGATTTCAAGGGTCTCATTTTTATATAATTTGCTACGGTTACAACCGTAATTAACACAATATTCAAATCAGGACTCATTTCTTTGGAAGCCAAAGCTTCTCTGTGGATCATGCAATGTGTTCAGACGCACTGTGGCGATTTTTTTTTCACAAGTGCTTGAATACTTTGGAATCTTCCAGACATAGAACGAGCACCATCGGTGCATATTCCGACGCAATTTTTCCCTTCTATGTTTGCCTCGTTCATAAAATCATTTAAGATAGCAAATAATGCGAGTGCTGTTGCATTTTCTATTGGTTTGCAGAAAAATTATTCTTCTTCTACTGACAAATCATCACAAAATTTAACATAGGAAATGAAATGAGTATCTTTATTATTATCATCTGTTGCCTCATCGAGTTGTACTGAAAATAATTTGTCACGCAACTTCGACAAAAACTGACACTCTACATCTTCAGATATATCAGTAATTCGACGGGCAACAGTATCATTTGAAAAAAGTATAGACTGCAAGTTTTTGCAAAATAATCTCCAAACATAATTTCTACAATCTCAATTGCGGCTGGCAAAATAAGCTCTTCACCAATGGTGTGAGGCTTTTTACATCTGGCTGTTTTATATGAAACTTTGTAGGAGGCAATTAAAGCTTTTTCATTCACAGACGAAGTATTCTTAAACAATGATTTTAATTTTAATTCGAAGAATTCTCTGGGTTTGTTTACGTACTCACTATGAATCGTTTCCAAATGTCGCTTAAGTTTATTAGGTTTCGTACTGTCTGCCGCCAACATTTTTGAGCAAATAATACACAGGCGCCTTTCTTCTTCATTTACTTCAGTACTATTGAACCCAAAATTTAAGTATTCTTGAGAATATTTTCTTGATTTTATATTTGAAACCAGGCTCGTCTGTGTACTTGTTGATTCTTGTCTCTCGTCTAATGCTTAAAAATTTATCCATGATTCTGCATAAGTTTGCTGCCGGGAATATTTAATACGGTGAATTACAATTACACGAAAATATATATAACATACACATTCAGAATAGATTCAATAGCGATATAAGGATCGACTCGAATGAGATTGTCTGGAATTGAAATTGGCGTCATAGAACTTTCTTTTTCTCCCTTATGAGAAAACATTTGTTCAAACGTGCGCACGCTCCTAACTTAACTTTTAAGCTGACCAGACAAATTGAAACTTCTCGCGAAACCGTGAGAATGATTCTTGTTTTTTCAATGCTGAGGATCGGCGGTGCAAAATGTCAATAAATTTCCGTACTCTTGGTAATTTGTAAAGTTTAAAATTAAGGTTGTAGTGTAGATTTAGCGCCAAAGTACTCAAAATACATTATTGTATACATTTTATTGTATCCGGTGGGGAGGGAGGTGCGAGGAAAATTATGATTAAAAATTGGGCCGTGAATACTAAAAGGTTGAGAAATACTGATGTAATGGCTTGAATAATCTATGGCTTAAATGGCTAAAGTATGCAGACAATGTGGTACATATTTTAGTATATAAAATAATTTCCTGTACTTAAAACGATTTGATATTTTATCATCAAATTATATTTTATTAACTGTCTGATGTCTGCTATTATACTTTATGAACTGAAATTATTTATTACAATAATAATTATTATTTTAGCGGAGGATGTAAGCTCTGTAATCACTATAAACAATTGATGTTTAAGTCAAGGATTGTTTACTATATAGAATTAATAATGTAAATCATTTTTATTATTTATGTGTTGCATTTTGCTTATTATACTAAATACTTTGTTCATCAATAATAACAGTGTGTAATTATATATGAAAAAAACTTTTTTCAAATAATATTGCATGAAAAATACACTTTTTCAAAAATACAAAAACAACATCCTACATGTCAATAAAGATTCTTTTAAAGTAAAAAGTAAGCAATGTCATTGGCAGAGATTGTTCGACTGAATTTTTCAGAAAAAATGCTTAATTTTTACTAATGAAGACGAAAGCCATACAATTATATTCATTTCATAGCGGAAATTGATCGTAAAATCGAATTTCCAATAGTTTTTATTGAGATATGACAAGGTATTGTACACAATACCAGAAAAATAAAAAAGATAATTAATTAAGATATTATTGAGTGAGATACCGTGAATTTCTAACATCCAATAATTATAAGACGTAATCAATGATTTCTTAATTATTATATGTATGGAAAATTTTATGTTTCATGTTCCGTTATATGAAACCTATACCAGTATCAAAAAAATCAATTAAAATTTGCTACTCTGCTAAAAAATTTCTTTTTCCGCCGTTCAACCAATATTAGCGTCTAATCATAGTAAAAACATATTTTCATTTTTAGAGATCTTTCCACATGTTTGCTCGTATTATTATGTAATGATGCTGTGCCAATAAATCTTCGACCACCCTATGGAAGACTGTATAAGGTGATAAATAGCAGTGGCAAATATTTCAGACTGCTCATTATGGAAAAGTAAATAAAAATTTCCATCTTTAGTCTTAAACATTGCTACCTGTAAAGTACCTGTTTTAAGTAAAAATATCAAGAAATTTTCATACACTATCACTACTTACAGTAAAAGTAGTAACACAAGTGAAACTAAAAAGTTGAATTTTCACCATCTAGTAATTTTTTATTAGAAATGGAAGAGGAAAAAGTTCAAATACTAACTAGATTTGCAAATATTTGTGAACATTTTAAACTCTTTTTTACATCTACTTTTCTACTAGTGGGGGTATCCAATGACAACAGCTACTGTTTCCCTTAGTAACCAAAAAGGACAGAACAATGTATATTTATGTTTTAAAAATTGTTTCAAGCTTGAAATTGATTGTCATTCTATGTTTCATTTTAGTTTTGCAAATATAAGAAATATATGTTAATATGTAAATAAATTATTTCTTATATTGGAGTGTTAAATGTAAATAAACCATACGCAGCATTCATATGACTACCTATCTTTATGACCGAAAGAAGCTTAAATTAAACAAGAAATGCTGTTGATAAGTATGTATATATATATATATATATATATATATAAAATATTGTAATAACATTGATCTTTTGTTTGTGATTATTTTATTTGATAATATATACTTATTTGTATATACTCACATAAACAGATAAATATTGTCTTTAAAACAAAATATCTCATGGACTAATGTTTTCAATTATAACTTCAATAATGTTTCCCGTATGATAAGTTAACCAAAATTAAATCACTAATAAAATTAGTTCAATAAAAACTAATTCATACATAAAATGATTTTGATACAAATACGATGAAATAGATTCTAAATACCCGAAAATCCAATAGCCAGTTGTATTGGTAGTGATATTTTCAGTTTCAGTTATAATATCTGAGTAACATTTAATTTTTCTCGTCCTCTTTTCAATCTTGCAGTTCATTTAATGTACGCACATTCTTTTTAATGTATACAATACCTAACAAAAATGTGCCCCAACTAAATTCAGATTTTTAAAAGGCAAATTTTTAAATGGAAGCTGTAAAAGGTAATATGAAAAATACATTTCCTGCCTCAGACAAAGTCGTAAAATTTATTTCTTCTTATAACATGCTGTTTGCTACAAAGCAATTTCAAATAACTAGTTTAGTTTATATTAAACTTTTCCTAGATTTTATGAAGTTTAATCATCATTCTTAAAATAATGAAAATTTATATTACATTAAAGATGTATCAGCTTGTATACTTATAATTAAATACAAATATATCTCTTTTTTCTGTTGAATAATTTTCATTATTTCTCTTGAAAAGTATTTCAAAAATTAATGTAAATGTACAAGATCATTTTAAACCAATAATAGAATAAATAAAAATGTATTAAAAATTAATAATTTATTATGGATAAGAAATTCATTTTATATGTGCATCTATGTATGTGTGTGAATTGTTCCATTTGTTCGACAATATATATTCAAATAAAATCCGAATTATATATGTTTGTTGAATATCTAGGCTCATGTGAATTGAAAATTGCTGCACGCAATTTAATGAAACTTATTTAAATGTTTGTTCCCGGGTTAATTTAAAACATCTGCTGTGTTTCATTTTGGAATTTCGATTACAATGTTTGTAATTAATTTTAATCGTAAATTTAGATTTTATCTCTGCATAAATTTCCTTATGGTGGACTGCATTTAGATCTGTGAATTTATTCATTTCAGAACGCGAAGGTTCTTAAAATCATTTTTTGACTATGCATAGCAACTTTAATAGAGAAAATTATGTGAGCCATTGAAAGTGCTACTTCATTTACCTATGTTTTTATTATTTATTTATTATTTATTTTTTTGATTATCGAAAACTACTATGACTGCCTATTACAGCAATGTTTTTGAATTTTTTTAGCATATTGCTATAAGGAATGCATTTGTGGGATATCCCAAAATTAGTATTTAAACCCTTAATATAGAAGGGAATTTTTTAAGTATTCCGTATCATAAAATCTTGATTTTAGGTGATCTATAATCAACACACTTAATTTCGTTGTGTAAAATAAAAGCGTAAAAAACAAAGTAAGTTATAAATATAGTTACAGTAGTAAGTTACATTGCTAAACAAAATAAGTTAAAATACCATTATCTTCCAAATCGTATTTTTCCCAGGAAACTTTGAAATTACCTTTGACTACTTGGACTACTGAAAAATGGTAGTCTTGGATATCTTGATTGTATACACGATATTCAGTTTCGAAACAAGGAATAAGGACTAAAAGAAATGTTTCCAATATACTTTATTTTGAGTTCAATAAATTGCATGTAATGTTAATGTAATTTATTAAACAATAGCTCAAAAGCCATTTTATTAGACTTTGTAATTTTGCGCGTTTTGTTTTATATGTATATTATTTTAAATATTTTTTATGTTTTATATGCTTTCCATATAACATATAAAATGAAAAGAAAGCTAATGTAAATAGGTGAAAGTATGCTATAATAATATTTTAAGTTTTATGTATTATGAATTCTAAAGGAGTTCATTTTTAAATATCGCATTATGTCATGTATCATACTATTTTTTATTGTTTTTTTTATACTTTTATCTCAGTAAGTACGAAATATGGAAAAGTATAGATAATGATTTTTTGATAGAAAAATTCAATTACAAATTATGTTAAATAATAGCATTGATTGATGTAAATGAAATACGTGATTCAAAGATCAATATAAATATCATAGACAACAACTAATTACTTTAGGGGAAATTCTACTCGTATAATTTGGTCAACACATTTAATAATATATAAAAATAATGTGAAAAATTTATGTCCATATGCGTCCCTTCTGCTTTCATATCTCATATTTTTGTATATAAAAAATAAAAGGAAGAATACACAAATATACACTGCTGTCCAATAAAACTACTGCAAAGTAAAAAATATAAAAAAATTAATTGTACTTATACAGCTTGGGGAATAAAGAAAAAATATTTAATTTACGAACAATTCGAGAGTTAACAATAGAGCTAAATTAGTTGGAAACGATTGATGTTCCTGGAAGCCAAACAGCCATCACAATCTTATTCAAAGAGATGAACTAAATATAAATGACAGAGACTCATTTAATTTGCTTCAGGTTTATGTCACTTTTTATCAACTGTAGTCTCCTTTAAAAAAATTTCATTCTATATTCCCCCATGACAGTAACCTATTTTTAGGTATTTTAAATTTTTATGGTATCAAAAAACCATACAAAACAGGACAACAATTAAATATCCTTTGTATTGAGGAAGCTCAGAATAAGACACGCAACACGTGTTCTTGAATAATCTTTCTTAAAGAGAATATTTCATAGGATTTCAAAATAGGACACAACCAATGACCTTGCCATGTCAAAAATAGATTGATCACTATTTAATTTATTAGCAATACAAAATAAAAAGGAACTAGTCTTGTATCAAATGGCTATTCCTACTGTGTCACCTATAGCAGAATACTTATGTAAAAATAATATTATCGAAAGGAATTTGTAGGCGAATATTTTCCTCAAACCATTCAGAAACGCATGCAGCCACCAGAAAATTGTATTCAGAATCGGTTTTATTGGGACAAACATTGTGCCATTCACTTATATCCCATTTTCTCATTGGTCACCACCTGCATCAGTGCTAATACAAAGGAATTCTTACTAGGAATCATCGCGCTGACAGCCCGTAATGCTCCAAGCATCCTTTATACTAGTCTTCATATTTGCCTTGTGATAGAGCAGAGCTGTCGTAAAAGATCTCGAGATCTTTCTCAAACTCTGTGGCACAAAATGAGATGGCATCACGTGTCGGATGGGTGCATGGAAGATTCCGAATTTCCACTGAAATTTCATTTAAATACGTCTAATTATAAATTTAATAAACTCTCAGAAATAAAGAGTTACGATATGGAAGTTTAGAACTATCACTACGAGGTTATCAGAATCTGGTAGTATACTAGGCTCACCATGATGTAATGGTAAAATAACATTATTCAAAGATAAAATTTCTGGAATTAATCTCAATTTTTGTTGAATAATGGGCGATGTATATTGTATTTTTGTCTTTTGCAGGCATGTATAATGGGGACGTTGCTTGATACGTTTTTGGGCTATTCCTTTCTCGTATCACGTGAATGCGTCGAACTATCTATTACAATCATTCAAGAAAGTATATTACGCTGTTTATACCTAGAGTGTTGACTAAAAGGAGTCAACACCTTTACTCTGTACAACCGAATACTTTATATGTTGAAAACAAGCCCATTTTCAGACTAGTGGTAATATTTTGGAAATTGATCTACTGTTTTTGGTATGATGTTGATATAATGCATGTAGCTCAGTATGACACTCGACAATTTATCATTTCCATATAACCCTGTCATTTTTAGAATTTAGATCAATACAAATGCCAATATTACAGAATAATACACATTGCCGATAAGAAACGATCCTGCCACTAATACATTCTAACACTTTGTAGTAACCATTTAGTCTTCATATTCAAAGCATAACACGATATTCTGAGATTATTCCATATTTCCTGTTGAGCAAAGTTTCAGATGTCATTCTTTTCTTCTGCATTTTCAAATACGTTAAATTACTAAACATTTGGATATTTCAATCAATTCTTCCTTCGCAAAATTTTAACATTCATATGACCATTCTTTCTTGGTACTGCAGTTTTAATGGTTAACATCTTTTAAATATTTTAGTAAATTGAATATTAATTGTAAATTGAAAAATTGTAACAAAATATAGTGTTTTCTTTGATCATTTTAATTAAAGATATGGTGCCGAACATATATATTATTTAATTTCAGATGGGATAAAAAATATAAAACAAATCCTTTTTGAATGCTTTGGAGCATAAATATAGCTAATCGAAAATGTATCCAAACTTTACATAATTTTTTAAATATTTCTAAAATGTTGAAATTATTTATTATAGAGAAAATTTTCTAAAATGATAAATCCGTTACCCAATAATTTTTACTAGGATAATTATGAATCATCTAGACGAATGCTTAAATTCCCCTGCAGATTACATTCAGAAAAAAAGTGCAAGGTAATAAAAATAACTAAATATTTTCATTCTAAGTAAATGCCTAATTGAAAAATTCTTGAAAAATATACCTGACTTTAAAATAAAAAATAAACAAAATTAAAAGTGATTTTTTCAAAGTAAAAGTAACAACATTCAAAATATTTTTATATATTCAAATGCTTACTTTATAGTTAAAATATTTCAAAATTTACTGAAAATCTTAGTTTAATAAAATATTTGTAAACATAATGAACAAAATTAATTGTCAGAAATAGTTGCACAATTAGCTGATGAAATTATTTACCGCCATTGGAACAATTTATTTCAAAGTTTTAAAAACATATCGCGGTATTTTTCAATATGACATACTTGATGTAGCTTGAAGAAAAAATGTTTTAAATTAGTCAGCAGTTTAATCTACAACGAAACACTTTAGAAAAAAATATTTTCTGCTTTATTGAACTTGGTTCGCTGGCTGACGTATAGTCCAAAAAATGCTGATTCATATGATGCTGCGATAAGCTTTAAAAAATTTTCTGAACTTTTACAGCTTCATTGATTCAAACAATAAGAAACTTATAGTATTTACGATATGACATATTTCTGGATTATATTTTCATTTTGTTGAATGGAGAAACAAAAGTTTGTAGACATTGTTTTAATTTTTTTATTCTAAAACTTTCTGCTATATCTATTTAAAGAAATTGACTTTCCTTAAAAGATTTATTATAAAATTCTTAAATTTGCTTACACACACATACACATATATATATATATGAATTCAATTCACCCGTTAACCATAAAGTGACTATTTCTTTCATTCCAGTTGTTGAAATTATGACTACGACACTTTATTATACAATTCTTATTGGTATAAAATATCCATGACGTCAGATAATGTTTCATCTACGTCACATCTTATTGAGACTACATCGTCATCGAAAATATGATGATTAATGCATTTGCTGCCTGACTGTTTTCATTCATTGAACGGCAGCAGCAAACAAGGGGAAGTTCACCATCAAATCGAGTGTCGACAGCGAGGAGAAAAAATTCATTCTTGATTTTTACAATAATAAAATTATATTTTTTATTACAATTTGTTTCGTTTGTAAACGTTTTCAAAATCATGAAAATAACATGTTTTAAATAATTATTTTCTTCAGCAATCTTTTTCAAATCTAAACACATTGAAAATTTAGCAGGAGAAAAAGCAAAATGGAAAAGTAGACAAAACATCCACTTTATGGTTAGCTTAAATCAGCAAAGATGATTTAAATTTTTAATTTTTTTATTTCATTTTTTGAATTGTATTGAATACTTATGAATATTCCACTATCTCGAAATCTATGGCATACAGTACTAGTTTACTTTCGGTGTTTGTTAGAGTCTCCCAAAATTGGCGGGTTAGGGAAATAATACCTAATAAATAGAATATATCAGTCCTTTTCTTAAGCAGATAGACTTGAGGTTGAGATACCATTTTATAATAAAATACTAATTTTATTAAAGTTTAAAATAGAGAAATACAAACAACTTTCCTTAGAAAATCTTATAGAATGCATAAATAAATACGGAAGCCTGAAATACAAAATCAATTAAAAATGCTGAAGAATGAGAGAAACATTAGACTGCTAAATTAGTGATGACATACAATTCATTTAAATACAGATAAACCATATAAATATCTCCAAAGTTAAAAATAACATACGAAAATGACTGATACAAAATGGGAAGGAATCTATTTTTAGTGACAAAAAGAAAATTTCAAACAAAATCTGCAAGAAATAGATAAAAGATTAAATAAGAGGATAAATTTTTCAAATGTTTTGTTCAAAGATTAAATGAAAAAGGGAACTGTACAAAACATTTATAATATTAAGAGCGAGACATTCTAACCAAATACAAAGAAGAATGTAAAACTGAATATGGTTTGTTGCATACATATAAGAATATATATATATATATATATATATATATATATATATATATATATATATATATATATATATATATATATATATATATATATATATATATATATATATATATATATATATATATATATAATTAAAGATTCATAACTTTATTAAAAACAACAAATTGAATATTTTCAAATTGATTAATAAACTAATTTTAATACCATTGTGGATTTAGGTATTATTTAACAGCGTTTCATAATTATGTTTTTTAATTGTGCCAGTGATTTATAATTCGACAAATTATGGAATAATTTTTTGTGTGTATGAGTAACTCATATTAAGATTTCTGTCTGTTTTAAACAAACGTTTGACAGTATCAATAAGAGAAAATTGTTTAAGCATTGAACATGTTGGTAATATTATTTATATATAAAATTTAAGAAAAAAATGACAATGAAATTCACTAAAGCTAATATAAAAATAAGTGTTAAAGCAAGAAAAACGTTTGAATTCAGTGGAGTTATTATGAAGATAGCCTGTTGTCAGGTTTGCTGATCAGTGTTGCCTTACATCTAACAAGTGCATCAGTCATTCAACGAAAATATATATTTACCAAGTCAGTATAAATCTGTGCTCATGTATATCTTGCCCTAACGTTCTATATATCTATACTTTTGAAACTTACTTTTTTTTAGAAAGAAGTGGAAGATACTTTAAGGTATTTGACTTGTAGACTTTATATTAGATATAATTTGTAAAGATTAAAAATAGCGTAAAGAATACTTATTTGAATTATTTTACGTATTTAATAATATACTGCTAAATTTAAATAATATACTGCTAAGGAGAAACTAAGCATAAAAATAAACATATTAAAATATTTGTATTACATTACATTACCATATTTTACAAAAATATAGAATCTTTGCATTTTTTAAAGCTTAAAATTAAATTTTCATTTACATTGCTTAAAGGCATAGTCACCAAAAGTGCTTATAAATTGTGTATAGTATTCTGAAACATCATACAAAATTATTTTTCGGGAAAACGTCAATTACTCATTAAATTATTGATTTAAATTATGATAAATTATGATCACAACAAAAAAGATAACTTTCTTCAAAAATTAATTTAATTTTCCAAGATTTATTCACTTAACTTCTTAATCACTAAGAAAATTTATCTGAAGAAGATGAGATTAAGACGTGTTGAGACAAGCTTCATCGGAGCATGAAGCAAGGATGTGTGACGAAGAAAAGGGGAAAACTTTTCCCTAACGAGAGGTCTGGAAGCGGCACTTTAATGAGAAAGCACCTGAACCAAACAACTCAATGACAATTTGTCTCTGTCAACGAGATTATAGCTGAGTAGAATAATTTTCATTTGTTGTCTCAGAAAATGATTCGTACTGCTAAGAATAGCAGTATTTTTTCATCTGTTTTTCATAAAAAGAATTTTCGGAAAACTTTTATGTAAATTTCTTTGAAGAAAATTAATTTATTATGTTTAAAGAACACTGAAAATACTTGATTTATTCCATTCTACATGATTTTGAGAAAATTGATTTTTAAAGATTTTTATATGATTGAAGATTAGCATTCATTTAGGTGAATTATTATCATTCAATTACATAAAAAATATTTTTTTTACATTTTTATATGAAAAAGTAAAAAAAATTACATAATTAATTTTATAATATTTCGATTACTATAAAATTAGGTAGATTTTTTAAATTTTATTTTGGCTTCCATAATTTTAAAATTTTTATGCATGCTGTAAGTGTTTCTTAAAGGTATTTAAAATTTGCATAGAGAATAACCAAGCAACTAAGAAATCTTTAATGGCATTAGCATCTTCAAAAAAAGCGCTTTGCTTTCCCGCATGCGTTTCCATCCAAGATCACCATATTCACATAAGAGAAAACTTGAACAAAATTGATGATAATACAAACAGATTTGTATCCATAACTCATTGCTTTGTCACGCTAAGATGCTTTGTCACCTATACAGAATAATGATTTTGGAATAATTTACTAATCAAAATATTTATTGTTTTATGTTCACATAAAGTGAACTTATAATATTTTATAAGCAATACATTTAATAATTTGCATTCACCATTGATTTTCGAAAATAATGGTTCTTTCAATTTAAATATTTTATTAAGTTGCCACCCTAAAAAAATATTTTTGCTAATATAGAGCAGGAACAGTAATATACAAAATTTAATTATATTCCGGTAAGGTGATTTAATAAATTTAACATCAACATATATCTCTTCTCCAAGCCAATTTAAAATTTCATGAAATGCTCGGCGATGCAATTTGTGAGGAATCAAGTAATATCTATTATAAATCATTCAATCACATACCATCTAAGCAAATTCATATAAATTTCTGATCTTATTAAAAAATTAAGATGAAGCACTTTCGTAATAAAGCCTTATTTCTGGAGTTAAGTTGACAGTTACCCTATCAGCACTCTGATTTTCAATTCCAAAAAAATTGGGTTCATACTCACAACAAAAACGGTTGTTTCTAGTAAATAGGAATAAAAGTTAAACTGTATTTTCTAGTCAAATTACCTTGAGGGATAACCTTAGAACGAAAGAACTAAAACTTTCTGAATTGAAGGAGTTTATTGACTAAAAATATATCAGTATTTTTGCTGTACTTGAATTTTTATTAAAAATATAAACGATAAGTCTGCAAAAGAAAAAATCTAGGTAACTTTTCATTTAAATTTCCACACTAATGAAGATATGCTTCCTTTACCTTCAAAAACTAAAAAAAAGGAATTTACTCTGGCTGTAATAATAGAAATGCTTATTGCTGTTTCAAGTTTTATATAATTTTACATATTAAATGATGGCCATTAACGATTAAGTCTTGATAAATTGAGCCATTCGGATTGTGTCTCTTGCCTATCATACAATATTCATTCTTAAAGACAGGAATTACTGAAACAATTATTCTAGCCCAAACTATTAATATGGTTTTCTGCCATGAATAGACTACATAATTATTTGTAAAATAAACTGAATTCCTCTAGAGTATGTGGATGAAAGGTTTCAAGAAACGGGAAGAATACGGTTATTGACAAATAATCTGACAATGATAAGAAACTATCAAGCAATTTCAGTGACTTTAATTCATATCTTGACAGCAAACAAGTATTTCTACCACGATCTATTACTATCACTTCTGTAAATAAAATGTTATTTGGCCGTGACCAGTGAATGTCAAATTTTTTTATCCCAGTTATATGAAGTGCCATCGATTAAAAATATGGGATTTAAAAGCATAATAAAGAAGTTTGTAACTATAAAACTTTTTAGACAATTTAAATAGTACATTTTCATTTTTTGTAATATTTTAGTAGTTAGAAACGCAACGTTGTAAGCAATTTAATATGTTTTGAAAATATTTTTTGGTGAAATTCAATTAAATAGGAAAACAACCTAATTAAATAAACGAAATAGCAAATCTTTAATTTAATATTTTTTTTACATTTGTTTCCAGTCAATTTAAGATATGAAAATTATTTTAACATTTTATGTTCTTAGTTTTCTAGTATAAGTGAAAGGAGTACTTTAGTTAATTAGAAATTCTCATTACCATAAGTTTATTCATATTTTATTTAGTTAGTAATTTACAGATTTAAAACACGGACATGCTTTTTTATTTTAATTTTTTTCTCATTAAAAATGCGCGTGTGAAACTATTTTATTAACGTTACTATAAGTGCTAATGTATTGTTCTAAATTCTTGTCTATATCTTTCTTTATCAAGTAAAATTTGTAAGTTGTATTTCGGGATTTTTTTATTTTGAAAGATTATATATGAATATTTTTCATTTGGGCAAAAATATTCTGATAAATTATTTCAAAAACTTATGCTGTTTCCATAAATATTTATGAAATCACTGTAATACTTAAGTTATTAAATATTGCAGAAAAAAATTAATATAATTTTCTGGTTATTATTTAAGGTAACCGGAGTTTTTTTTTATTTTTTCATTCAATTTGTAAATCATTTTTATTTGTTTATACAAATCATCAGGTTTCTAGATTTTTTATTTATTCATTTGTAGTTGGTATACATTAAGTAAGATTTTCCATATGAGCTGGTGTAACTGGAATGAATGCTATGAAGATAAAGGAAATTAATGTTCATAATAAGACAAACATAAATAGCTGATTATTAGCTTATAAAAATAAAAACTTAAAGTTGAGGACTTGATAGAAATTATCATAAGAAACATTCATGCTTCTGGAACATAATTTTATTTTGTAGAAGAATCTTAGGAATCTAAGACATTGTACAGACTTAAAAGGAGAAGGAATTTGAAAATACTAAATCTTTCTTTATTATAATATTCATCAGATTGATTTACAGTATGATCTGATAAATAGAAATAACAGATTTTCTGGAGGAAAAACTGAATACCTTGTTGACATTTCTTTTAAAAATATATTTAATTATATGAAAAATATCAAACATTAAGATAAAAAATCATAAATAAGATAGTTACAAATGCAATTTTAACACGTCTTCATCATCAATCAGTAGTCAGAGGTTTAATTGTTCCTTAATTTATTTTTAACCTTACTCATGCATAACAGTTTAAAAATCACAGTAACTCTCGGGTACAGTCTTAAACATGAATTCAACAAGAATTGTGCTTCTGTTTTCTGCATACATATCCGTAGGGAAGGGTAATTCAAAATGTTTTGTGCTTTGTTTATTATAACAAGTGAATATGACCTGCTATATGTGAAACATTTTGTCCCGACAGCCAATAAACCAATAAAACTTTAAAGTCTTAAAACAACACAGCAACCTTAAGCAGTTATGCATTTTTTAAAAACAATACAGGGATTTTCATTACTTCATGAACGTCAGATATGCCTCGTTAATTTATCGCATTAAATAATCGTTTTCAGTATTTAATTGAGTGATAAATGATTCTTATTTGAATTTATACAAAACACTATTTTTCAAGAGTTGAAATTTTGGTTTTTTACTATTGTTTGAACTTTAGGCAGTAAAATAATACAAATTCATTCCGTTTGACTGGTACTTAGATCTTTTTTTTAAAAAATATGCTATTCAAAATTTATTATACCATTGGTTGTATTCATTCTAATGACAAAATCCCCCATTTTAGTGGAAGATCCAATGTCTGTGCTTGATGATTGCTGAATTTAAACTTTCTACATGTACAAGTGTTGGGATCATTTCCCTTAAGCTTACTGGGTTTCCATCATTGCGATACGTAAACATGGCCCACAGTTTATTGAAAACTTTTACTGGGTAACTTTACCAGGTGTCTTCTTGAGTATCTGATATTAAAAATCCTTAAAACAGACCTTAGAAATAGGGCTTTCTAAATGATCATGGTAATAAGATTCACAATAATAAGACTAATGTTTCTGAAGTAGACCCCTAGTTCGAATCTAAACATGTAAAAATGGAAGATATATATTTAATTTTCATTTTCATTTTACACATTTGCCAGATTGAGGTCATAAAAGATTACAGTATTTTTCCTTGTGAGATGTCCTTAAATACAATAATAGGCGTTGCCTGTTTAAAAGCTTGTAAAGCTGCCTTCAATCATTTAACAATTCTCCAAGAGATGCCGACAGCAAAACAACCTCACATGTTTACGGAGAAAGTAAAAACACAGCCATCACTTAAGGTCCAAAAAATTATTATTAGTCTAAGAAATGAAAATTATATATTCTTATAATTGAAAAACCATATTTATTAACATTTTTATGAAAACAATACTAACTTATAATTTATATATTGATCCTCGAAAATCAATTTCTTATATAATAAGCAGTAAAAGTGCTTTCCAATTATACTCTTCATTCACATACTGCACATCTTTTGTCAATATATATGAAAGTATAAAATATTTTCAGAAAACATTCACTCTAACTCAAACTTAAAAATTTTGTAAGACATTTTAATGCACAAACGGTTATAAGACTTTTGTCAAATCAACGAGGATTAGTACTCAGATTATAAGATAGTCTTTTCTATCTGGTTCTCAATTAAATGTGAGAGCTCATGAAGCATTGCCTTGCCTTTTTAAGTGTTGAACTATTTTATTTATATTAGAATCACGAGAAGTCGTTATATTGTCAATCATTATACTGAATGTTAGAAGATACTTCGTACAAAATAAATTTTTTTAACTTGCTGATTAAATTAAATATTAAAAATGCAGCAATTTAACTAAATCTATCAATTTAAGTCATCAGTAATGTAGTATGAAGGAATTTTAATCTAGTGTACATCATTGATTCTCTTTTGTTTTCGATATTTTTTTCTTATTTTCGTACTCAGGACAATAAAATGATTAATTGTTTAAAAGTTTGAGGGACATACAAAATACCAAATTACAAATGGATGAAAAATAAATAGGCTAATTGCTTGAAAAGAAAACAATAATTTTCATAAAAATTTAAATATGAAGCTTTGTATTCCAAAAGAAAATAACATTGAAATATCGCAAACTTTTCATTGCAAAATACAAAATGAAAATCTCCAAACTATTTAAAAAAATGTTTATTTGAAGCAAACCTTATTGTTATTATCCCCAGAGATCAAAATTTAAACATTCAGAGTAAGAACAATTAATCATTTATCAAATAAAATCTTCAAGCAAATAAACAAGAAAAATTCTAAGAAGTCTAAACATTTACTCCTGAACAATAACAATACATATAAAATTTCACAAGCATATTTCCTGAAAAATTAAATAAAACTGAAAATTATTGTTTACGAAATATCTCCTGAGAATTTACGGTTGGGGTATGAAATTTAAAATTTTGCTTTTTAAAAGTGCAAAATAATAATATAGGAAAACTGTTTTTATTAATCTAATTTGTCTATAAATTCCTTGAAGCAAAAGATTGTTTTCATATTTGTGAGAAACAAATTGAAATTATACTCTATTAATAAAAAGTTAATTAGCTAATAAGTTGCTATAACAATTGTTTATTAGCAAATAAACAATTATTATTGTATTTTTATTACCGAAATATTTTTGGAACAAAGTTAAAATAGTTTTTCGCGATAACTTTAATATAAAATATATGTTCATATAAAATATATTTATATAGTAAACTATACATATTAACATTAGTATAAAAGTTGCTTAATCATAAATATTCGGTAAATTTATAAATGTGATACATTTTTGATATTGAAGAAGAAAGAATAGAACAAATTAAGGACACAAAACGTTTTTAAAAATAAACATCTATCTATTTATCTTAAAATCACATATTTTGTAAGGTTTCATTTAAAAGTATACCAATGTTTTTACTGAAATATTTTTTAATATTATGAAGACATACGATACTAATATTTTCTGTCAGTATTAACACTATAGTTTTTCAATAATTCTGGTTTAAATTTTTATCAAAAAGTAAAGAACTTCTCTCAAAAAACTTATACATTTCTTTTAAAATCTATAAATCAGAAAAAAATTTTCATATTTTAAAAATAATTATTCAGGCACAAAAAAGAAAAATATTACTATATTCATATTATTAGAAAACCTCTACATTTTAAACTAAACGGAACATTCATATTTATAATCATTACTATGCATAGTAAAATTCAGAAGCACTTGGTCTTAAATTGGAATTGCATATTTCCCGGTTTATTTAAAAAATATTATTCAAATGGCAAAAGAAATAATTTCTCAAATATATTAACGGAGGAATATAAATGAAAAGAGTATTAGCATGAATTTTAAAACAGACATTTATTCGTTTTAGAATAAAGGCTTCACGCCACCGTACATAGCATTTCAAAAGAAGTTAGAATGCTCTTTTATGCTTATAATAAAATCAAGTAAAACATTATGGTATAAACTGCATATAAATTTTCAAAACTGCACAGTAATTTAAAGTGAAAGGATTTAAGAATATTGTTGACATTAAAAGAAAGAAATTTATTTCATCTTATATTTTTATCATGAAACCTATTTCAATCTATTTATGATATTATTTATTTCAAATAAAACAAACGTGCTTTAAAAGATCAAAACAAGAAATAACATGAAACAAAACAAGAAAAATTATAAACTAATTTAATCAACCAAAAAATAAAACATAAATATTAGGTTAAATCAAAATCGTAAATTTGAACTTGCAAATTTCCCTTTCGAAAAATATCAGCCTTTTTCTGAATAACATCATTGCAGTAAATTGTTTGTAAATTTGATTTTCATAAAATAAAGTGAAATAAAACTGATAAGCTTCACTAAATTAATCTATTGCCTTATTTGGACTCCAACAACATCCATGTTTGTTTTTGTTATTTAAATTTAAATATAATCGGTTGAAAATATACTGAATCAGATATATTTTTGATCCAATATTTTACGTATACAGTAAATTGCTTCACTCTTAAAACAAACATTTTTAGCAAGCAGTGATTTTTATAGACATTGTTTTTTTTAATTATAAATATCATCCGTGCTGCTTATTTAATCTTTCAAGTATATCTGATAAATTATACAACAATGTTTATTTTTATTCTTAATATTAAATAAATTTAACAGCGTAATATCTTTTTGGTATATGAAAAAAAGAAGATACTAAAAAAGTATTTACAAATTAATAATATTCAATTAGTGAAATTTATAATTATAAATGAGAAACAATTTTTAAGATAATATTTTCAAACATGTATGTATTTTATAATTAGAAAATATGGCACAGATGTCGTATAATCCATCATGCCAATTTCTGAATGTGGTGGTTTTTTTCGCGGATTTCCTTGTTTAAGTGGCAATCTGCTTTCTCATTACGTCATAAAGATAAAGAATAATAAAAAAATAAGTTCTACTTTAACAACTCTTGTATTCACATTAGTGAGAAGATTTCGATAACTTATTTTCCTTTTCGTACTTTAATTAATGTTTTCATATTTTCATTTTTAGAGATTTTAATATTTCAAATATATATATTTGCACCTTTTATTTATCAAATTTAAATTTATTATTTAGATACATAAGCTTTTTTTCAAGAATTTATTGTGCCACCATTACATTTACGGCATTAAGTCAAAATTATGTCATATTGATCGTTACCAAAATAATTCAGAAATTGGTATCTTGGATTATACGGCAACTGTACAAAATATTTCTGTAAGGCTATAATTTGAGGAAAAATAATGATCTGATAGTTTTAAATAGTCTTATTAATTAGCAAACATTTAAATATTCAGGATGATATCGACTACCTTCGATGGCACTGTGAAAATGTATTTTCTGAAATTTGATCTAACTAATTAGATTAAGAAGGAATATCAAGTAAATCGAAGGAAATGAAGAATGAAAATGGAATTGGAGTTTTTCCATTTCGTATTATTGCGATATATTTTGTAAAACTAAAAATAATAGTGCATAGAGGAACTCGTGAAAATGTGCAGTTTCTTTAAACACAGTGATATATTCAATTCTAACTACAATCATGTTATTATTCTGTAATGAATAACTGAATTCATGTGATAAAATGTTTTGAAAAGGAGTCAGAAATGACTCATGTGAGTTTGAAGTCCATCACCATAGCTATTGAATTCTAATCTGCAGTGACCTGATCATCCACCTGGAAATATAAAAGAAAATTTTAAGAGAACAATTAGAATCTTAATTTACAATTATTTTAAATTCTTCTTTACTTTGCAATTCATTAAGTCATTAAATCCATGTATTTTTAAATATTCTTCATTTTTTTCTTTTAAATATTTCATATAAATAGGAATATTAAAAAAAATAATTTAAATTTTATTTTGTTAAACCAACTTACTTTTGCAAGATATTTCTCACTTTATAACAAAATATGTGTGCTGGTATTTGTATAAACGTTTGAAACATTATATAAATTTAATTTTGTATATTTATACATTTTTAAATACATCAAATCGGTGCTATTGCCTTACTAAATGCACGTATTATTTATTTTATCGAATTGTTATCATGTAAATAAATGTAAGCAAATCTGGTTTGTTGATGCATGAATGATTATATGACTGATAGAGTTTCGTTGAAAATTTATGTACTTCAGATTAAAAATACGGAAATTTTATTTTCTCAAAATATCTGACATTTAGGACAATAATAAATTTTTCTTCAAGTCAAGCAAATGGTGTAATTTATTTTACTTGAACCAAAATTTCATCGCCTAAAATTAGTGGCTCTTTGAAATAGATTTTTATTATTAAGCTACTTTTTTCTTTAAAAAATCAAAGTATAAAATACATCAAGTATATTAATCCTTCAAAAATTACTAAAATAGTTTAAAATAAACAATTTTAAATGAAATATTAATTGCATAGTATTTTTATTCATTATCTTATGTGCATTCATATTTAAAATCGGGATCAATATTCTATTTTCACATGTTGCTTTCATTTCCGATACATCTTTTCTCAATTTATTTAAAATTAATTTCTTGAAAATCATTTTTACTTGTGTTGTTACTAATGACACTTGGACAAGTCAAGCTAGCTATACTTTGGCAATGCGAGGGTCAATAGTCAGTAGGGTTAGTGTGTCGTTTAATCAGAGCACCACGAAGGTAAAAGTACGACTTTGCTCTTCAAATTTTCCAATAGATGGCACAACCAGTGGATCCACTCCCTCAATTTTGACATTGATATCAAAGGGCAAGAAATTTTCTCCAGACTTTTGCACCGATGGTAACTGCTCAACGACCAACCACATGACTTTCAATTCCACAGATTTAACGAACACTTATATAACATGTATTCGGCGGGTCTTTGGCGACATTAGGAATCGAGCCCCACCCTTCCGGAGGGAACGCCGATTCCCTTACCACTAGGCTACCATGGCCCTTTTTTATTTGTAAAATTGATTATCAGTGTAGTATAGTATTTCAACATTATCTCTTGTAAGTGAAGTGATATGATTACAAGCGAATATTAATAAGAGCTGATAAGAGTGTTGTATTAACAGTGATTGGAATAGTAATGTATTAATAGTGATATAAAATTTCGAAGACTTCCTGGAAATTATATTTCATTTAAATTAATAACAGTTTAAGTCCTAGAAATTAAATGTCAAGAATATAAATTATTAAGTATAGCATTCATTTTCAAAAAGTAACAAATTTAAAATATTTATATTTTAAGAATAAATGAAAAATTCCAAATTTATACAATTAACTTAAATTTACTGCTAATTTTCTGATTAAATTACCGATATCGTTGAAAAGAAAGATGCCAAATTATATTCTATTTGCCCTGAATTGTAACTTAAAAAGAAAAATTCCAAATTATAGAACCAAATGGATATTATAATTATATATCCTTAATCCTTCACAGATTGATTTAAAAGAAAAGGCTTCAAATATCCTACACTACAAAAGTAAAATTAAAGTTTAAATGTGTTTATGCTTATCAAATATCCACGCAGAAAAATATTTTGATAATTAGTAATATGAGGATTTATTATACAACAATATATTTAAATAAATATTATTAATTAAAAAGATTTATTGTTATATTTGTTTGTGTGTGCTAATTACATGAGCTTAAAACTCTACTGAATTGCTGAATTCTTAATTCTTTAAAGTATTACTGTACAGTATTCTTTATAGTATCTTTATATATATATATATATATATATATATATATATATATATATATATATATATATATATATATATATATATATATATATATATATATATATATATATATATATATATATATATATATATATATATATATATATATATATATATATATATATATATATATATATATATAGTATTCTTTATAGTATTATTTGCTATTGCAGTTTATTATTCCTATGTTGTAAAAATTTGAAAGTAATAATATATACATACTCACATATAAAAAATAGTATAATCTTTGCACTAGCTAATTGGTCAAACATTGGATTATTAATCTCTTGGTTTTGAAAATTAATTACGTTATAAAGCTAAATAACTGTTAAAATATAATTTACGTTAAATGTCTGTTAAATTATGTATTAAAATATAACTAAGAAAACAGAATAAAAATCTTTATAAAATTTGAGTATCAACTCACATACATAAAATAATACATTTACATATTGAATACACAGCTGTGATACCCTATCTTTATATCATTATATATAAAATTTCAAATTTTAAAAACACCAGAATATCCTAAATAACTTTATAGTACATTTTAATGTAATTACAAAAACTTTCTTGAAGATTATTTCTTTTCATAATCCATTAGCGTGATTATCTCCTGGTTTCTGTGTCTGCTGATTTGGATGACAAGTCTACAATAATTCAGATTTCTCTTAAAGCAAACTCTGATTGTATCTAGTTTTTAAATAAATCTTAAATTAATTATAAATACATTTTAATTAATAATAAATAAATATAATTATATAAACTGGTATGTTCAAATAATAGGAAATACATGTCAGCCATACGTAACCTTTAAGTTACTGTGCACTTTATAGATTCTTATCGGGATAAACTTTATAACTTTACTTGTGCTAATCCTTTCTAGCATAGAAATAATATGTATAAGGTGTTAAAATTTTGATTAATGTAATGAACATAAATCTAAATTTATCTTATAATTTGAAATCATTTATGTATGAGTTTATTATATATTGAAATCATTTTATGAAGGGCATTTTTTAAATTGTTTTTCTATATGCATTCAAATAAATTTAAAAATACTAATATTCCTTATATCAAAACATTTTATAGTACTCTCATAAGAAATTTTAATTCTTTTAACTATTTTTCTCCATTTAGTATCTGAGTTTTGGCAAGAGAAAATTTTGATAACTATGATAATTATTTTTTATCACATTCCCCATAAAATAACCCTTTTAATATTAAGCAGTAACTTGTCATTTTTTTTCAACGGCGGGCACTTGGGTGATAACCCTATGCCACAACAAAGCCAGAGACTGCTATTTATTTGTCGTTACCCAGCGGGCACCTGTGAACCAAGTCACAGTGGCGAGTAGCGTTGTCCGCGCCATACCGCCACAAACCCGTTTATAGGGAGGGCCACATTCATACATAATCACAGAAGAAAGGACAGAGAAACACAGAGAGAACAGAGAAAGAAAGTAACATCCATGCCCGAGCCTGGATTCAATCCCGGGACCCACAGCTCAGGAAGTGACTTGTCTAATGGGTCTAAAATCGTTGTAAAGCATTTTAGAGTTCAACACGTAAATTTCTTCCTGGAGGAATTTAAGTTTGTCATATTGCGACGTGTAAAAATGACGTACTTTATACAAGCTATGCCATTTTTACTTGTTTCAAGGGGGAAAACCTGGAAAATCACCAAGCAATCTCCCCCGCAGACATGCAGGCAGAAAGCAAAATCTTAGCAGCTATCTTCAGGTTATCGGAATCGAATCTGAGTCTTTCGTTCGGAAAAGCGGTGCCGAGCTTGTAGCCGTATGGTTAGCGCTCTTTCCTTTGGTTCAACAGTTCATGGGTTCGAATCCCACCTTGGGCATGGATGTTTGTAATGGTTCGAAATCCACTTTAAACCGTAGGTCTCAGTCTAATTAGCCCTCGTGTGCAAAAAATGACCGTTGAGCGACAAACGAACCAACCAATCGGAAAAGCGGTATCGCAGTAACCGTTCTCGATGACCTCAAAAAAATATTTTTGCATTAAGTATCGAGATAATTTACGTAAAATTATCTGTTTGACTTCGATAAACCTTATTGACAGTGCAACTTTTGTTGCCAACGCTTTTACTTCTGATACAAAATGTCAAAATTATTTCAAATTAAACGTCTTTTTAAAGATATCTTATATTTTAATCCTTCCTTCTTAAGTACTTTTATTTAATACTTCCTGAAGAGAAATTAATATAGATTATATTTCGAGATATGCATTGTATATGAATAAATAAACTGATTTATATTACAATTACATTAATCTAAACAGATGTGATACCAAAAAAAGTACGATAAATGTAAATAAGTTCAACAAATAATTTGCACGAAAAAGAGGATTTTGTTTCTGAATATGTATCAAAGACATAAAGACTACTATTTGATACTTTGTAATGTTTTTGCATATAGTTTGATACCTTATAAAAACAAATTGTCAATTTCTAAAGTATAATTTTTGAAGTTTCACTTTAATTTCTTAAATAATCGTTAACGTATTTTCTAAATTGCATTAAATAATAATGAATGTTTTATTTCCCACTATTTTATGTTATGAACTTTATCATTTCCTATAATTATTAATCCAAATCAAATATTGAAATAAATTTAAATACGAATTTTAAAATGTCAACAAAATAAATAAATTCAATTAAATTTTCTATTTTACTACATATAATCATATATTATATCAACACTTTTTTTGATGCAGCAATTTTAATTAAGCTATATCATTTATTTACAATGTGAACTTAAAGTTATTATAAACTTTCATTTTTATGACCAAAATAAACAAAATTGGTTGCAGAAAGTTTCTTATTTAATTACATTTTTTGTGCAAATTTAAGATAAATATAGAGCAAAACAACGTTATTAATTAGAAAAAAAATATAATATACAAGCAGAAGACTGAATTAAATGATATCTGGCTAGATAATTACTATCCAATCAAAGTAAATAATAATATAGAAAAAAGTGGGGAATCTTTAAATAGGTAACCATTAATTAGAATGTATTCACAAGAGATTTTCTTCATGTAATTATTTTTTCGATATGCATTTCATAAACAAAATTCATTTGCACTTATTTCGAATTTTGAAATATTTTTATTGTAAGATTTTAAAAGAAATGTTTTCAAATAATTGAATATTGACTGAGTACAGTTTTCATTAACAAGTAATTTCTCTTCAATTATTTACAAGAAATACGTTCGTTTCATTTATAAAAATACTTTTCGATTTTGCAAAAACAAACAATATAAAATTCAGATTTTTGTGAAATCTGTAAGACATTACAACAAATCTAAACATGAAGGGATTACTAATGTTATTAAATATTGATATTTGAAAAAGCACTTACAGACATTTTTTTAATTTTAAATCTATTCATGTAAATTATCCGTATTTTCTGTTTAAATAAAACTTATTTATAATGATACTATTTACTAAATAATTAAAGGAAAACTATTTCAAATGAAAATTTTAAATATCATTATTTAGCAATAAATTTAAAAATGATTTTTTAAATGAAATATCTGAATATTGATCCCGCAATTCTTTTTAACACTGTCAATCATTTTTTAACACAATTATTTTCAATAGCTAAATTCTAAAAAATATAAAGATTTTAAAAATGGAAATGACTACTGTATTTGCCAACCGTCATTTAAAAACAAAATGTCAATGATTTTTAGCACTTTTTAGGATTGCTTAAGTGCAATAAGAGATTTTTCATGTGGTATGAAACAACATAAGAAGCATGGTTCCATTACTAAAACCGATATTCAAATCAGTAGTAAGCTGAATGCATAATAATTTGCAAATCTGCCAAAAGTGACTAAAATGGCAAATGTCAGCTGTCAAAGGATGTATTTAATTTAGAGTCAAGTGCCTCTGTTCTTTAAAATTATGACGACTGTAAATAAAAGTGATTACAATACGAAAAAAGACGTTCAAAGCTCAATCCCTCTATCACTTAATAGCTCTCCATACCATCACTCTCGAAAATGGAACATTAAGACGATGTCGAAGTCAAATAGTTCATATGCCCTCACAATAATTATGCCCAATATTTATGGAAATCGTGATGCCACAAGCAAGTCCGTTGTTCTTTTAAAAAGAAAGCATGACGTCATTCTTAGGCAAATTCAGTGTTAATATCACATTGAGATGCTTTTATCTCTGAGGCACCGTAAATACGTTCTCATTCATAATAGCGAGATTTCAGTGTGTATTCAAATTATTTTGGAAAAAAGAATTTTGTCTTACGGAGGATCTACTATTTGACGAATCCAAATTGTAAGCTCGTGCAAGTTGTCCATTTTGCTGGCTGTTAACTGTAGCTAACAGCAAAAAATTCACATAAAATTCCATTCGTCTGTAATGAACATTTTGATTCTGTATTCTGCTGATTATATCGCTTTAAATCAATTTGAACATATTATTGTAGTTTGATAAAACTCAATCATTTAATAATTGCTACTTTAAATAAATTAAATCTATATTATCTAACGTTTTATTCTCAATGATAGAGTAAAAAGTAATCCTTTTTTTGAGGAGAGAATCCCAAGGGAATTTAATGTAAATAAATAAAAATTTATTTTCAGTAAAAATTAATTCTATCTATTTATAAACATTTGTGTTCTCATTCCATCTCTTTTTATGGTACAGAAAACAAGTTCATTTATGAAAGGGAAGCCAATGGGATCAACGAAAAATAGGATAATCATGTGTCATAGTTTAAAACGACCTAACCAAACCCTGAGAAAACAGAAGTTTTTAATGTAACTTTAAAGTTAAGAGTTTTTCCTCTTTTCTTTTCAAACTATGCTGTTAGAAAATAAAGAAAAGGATGTAATAAAAGTTCGCACAATAAGACAAGTGTAATAAACGAATAAATATTTCCTTTTGTAATGGATGGGTGGTCTTGAGAAAATTTCAAGAACGTTTGTGTTTAAAAATATTTCTTATATGTAAGTATGACCAGTCGGGATTGAGGGGGAGAAATTTCTGACCTATCCCATAGAAATATAGGAAGTACTATAGAAATTTGGAAAACCAATGGTGTGTAAAGAGGAGGAGCTAAGACGAGAATTAGAAAGAATTAAAAACTGCATCTAAAAAAGGATAAGGGAGAGAAAAAAGGAGTCTATGATTGAGGATTGAATCCTCATTGAACAGAATGAGAGTGGCTTAAAGATTTTAGTTGTAGATGGAAAACAACTGTCCTGTCCAGTCAAGGCCTTGTCTTGACTTTCCTGAACGGATCCAAAGATGTCCGATAAATTCTGTTGTTATTGTTGTTATTATTAATGACACTTAGACAAGCCAAACTCGCTATGCCTTGGCAATGCAAATTTAAGTCAGTAGGGTTCGTCTTTCGTTTAATCAGAGAATCTTGAAGGTGAAAGTACGAATTTGCTTTTCAAATCTTCCAAAAGATGGCACCACCAGAGGATCTATTCCCTCAATTTTGACATTGATTTGAAAAGAGAGGAAATTTTTCCAGACCATTGCACCCATGATAACTGCTCAACGACCGATCACAGGACTTTCGATTCAACAAATTTAACGAGCACATATATGCCGATGCCCTAACCACTAGGCTACCACGGCCTTCAATAAATTCTGATGAGAGATAGCAAAGAAAAAAGAGAAATTTCATGAGGAATGAGTAAACCAAGCGAGATGCTGAGCAGTAAGCCGAGTGAGATGTTGAAATATCAGCGGATGGAATAGGAAAGCGAAGATGCCGAGTAGAGGACGGGAAATGGTTGAGAAAAGAGATTCATGGACCCCGCAAGACCGGCGAAGCCATTGACGATAGGAGACACTACAATACTACTACTAAAAGGGGTGAATCCGATCTCTCGTTCTGAATCCAACTGGTCAAATTTAGTTATGATGTATTACGGTGTAAATGTCACAAAAGAAATTTAAAGTTAGAACTTCATCAATTATTTAATTTAGAATGATTTAATTGTAAATGTTAACTTCTATTATTAATAAATTACTAAATAAATTTTTAAGTTTTATTATATTTGTTTTGAATCTTTGTCTCTTGCATTCAATTATTAAAAACGAATCTGAGTTTTCCTCGAATTTTTCTAAAATTACCGAGTTTCATTACGAGTTTCATCATCATTTCTAAAATTTCGAGTTTCACCACAACAAAATGTGTCATAAATCTTTCGATTCCATATCATGTTGAATAAGTGATATCTGTCAGCTTGAGCAACAATATTGCTGTTGTATATATAGATTGTAATCTCTATCGATTACAATTCTACATGGATCAAAATCAAAAAACATGTTCTCTGACCCCATGAAAAACTAGAGGGATCACCGAATTAATAAACTTAAAAACATTAATTTAAGTTCAAAATATATTAACTCTTGTGCTTTAATATAACATTTTAAAAATCCAATTTGTACTGAGAAAGAATAAAAAACTTTCATTTTATCCAATAAAAACACTTCTCTAATTATTAAAATATAAAATGGTAACCCATTTCCATTAATGACTCCATAAGTGGAACTATAACAAAAAACTTTAAATAAAACCTTTTCCATAGATAGATGGTGCAACGTATCAATGTTTTAATTTTTTTACAGAACTTTTAAAGTAAAGTATTACCTACAAACATAAAGGCATTCCTGAACCTCTCAGGATTTTTTTAGTATAAAGTGCTCCAAAAAATTATAACCTCATCTAAAATTATCGTTTTTTAAATCCACTAACAGATAGAATGCCGATAAAACATTGTTTAAGTATGGAAAATTATTTAGTTACCTACCACTATTTATTTTGTAACCGAAATATATATAACAAAGGAAAAATTTAGAAATATCAAAAAATTCATGCCAAACATTTATTACCTCACTAATTAATTAACTTTGTTATTTATTTAATATTGTGGTCTGATTTCGATTACTGTGTGCGTAAGTAGAATGCCTAGTGGATTATCGTTAAACGAAAATGAAAAAGGTCAAATTACAGAATTCCATCAAGAAAGAATCAGCAATCGTGAAATTGCTCGGAGACTAAAAAGATCACCCCGAGTTATTAACAATTTTTTAATAATCCAAAACAATATGGGTCTAAAAAACGTTCAGGACATAAGCCGAAGCTGTCAGAAAGAGATAAAAGACATATTTTTCGTGAAGCGTCCAATTCTTCTAAATCTTGTGAACAGATTCGTCACACTTGATGTCCATCGAGAAACTGTTAGAAATAATTTAAAGCGAAACAAACATTGTGAGAAAGAAATTGAAGCCAGCACCAAAATTAATGTTGCTGATAAAGTGAAAAGATTAGAATTTGGACGGCAACACATGAACACAGACTGCACAAAAGTTAGTAAAAATTCATTAATTTTTCACATTATTACATGATTGACATAATAAGTTCATTTATTAAAATTTATTTTTAGATCATTTGGAGTGATGAAAAGAAATGGAATCTCGATGGGTCCGATGGGTACAGATACTTCTGGCACAATTTACGCAAAGAAACAAAGTACTTTTCAAAACGAAATTTTTGAAAGAGAAGTATAATGACTTGGGGAGCTTATAGTGCCCACGGAAAGCTTCGAATAGCTTTGTTCCGAATAGAATGAATAGTGAACTTTATCAAGAAATCTTAGATGGCTCATTGACCCTCTTTTAAGAAGAAAATGATATTTCTTTTACATTTATCCATGATAATGCGTCAATATCATGATAATGCGTGCAGGCACTCTGATGTCAATAGATCAGAGTGCCTGTACCAGAAACTGGTTAAATTCGAGAGAAATCCCTGTTTTACAACACCCTACATGTTCTCCAGATCTCAATCCTATCGAGAACATATGGGGAATATTAAGTTCGATGAATATACGACAAAAATAGACAGTATAGCTCTATTCAAGAGCTCAAAAGTGCCATTAAAAATGCGTGGAATTCTCTAGAAGAAGAATCCTGATAAATGTTGTAAATAGCATGCCAAATCGTATTTTTAATTTAATTCGAAATAAAGGAGGCCACATTTGAAGTTTTTGATTTAAAACTTGAGAAATTATTTTGTTAATAAAAGAAATATTTTCTTTCAGGTTATAATTATTTGGCATTAATTAGTATAAATTTTATGATTTGGTGATTATATTTTACAAAAAATATTTCTCACAGAATAACAAACTAAAAATATTGTTTTATAATAATGTAATTCTTCATTGTAAACTGAAAAAAGCATTGAAGCATTCGAATTTATTAAAAAATTGATAGACATTTTAGGGAGGTTATAATTTTTTGGATGACTTTATTAGGTATACTATCGGTGATCCATGGGTGATGCTCAGGACACAAAATGAAAATTTTTTGAATTCCACCTGTGATGCTCATGTGAGTAGACGTGTTAAAATTGTAGACATTTCATCTTCTTAGATGAAGCATACTGTTTTTCTTATCCAAAAATCCATCGTCAAATTCAGTTTCTTGATGAGAAGCTTGAAAATTTTATTCTTTATTCATATTGTAAATGTTGCTGTCTATCCTGTTTTACATCAATTTTCGAAATCATAATAGTTTTGCATACCATAAAATACTCCATTTGTCATAAAAAATTCCATAAATCACATATTTCAGATATAACAAATAAATGTAATTTAAAAAATCGGTTAAAATGCTATATAGTTCTTAAACTATTTCACATATTTCAAAAAGGAAGTTTTCTCATTTTTTCAAAAAAAAAAATGTGCACAGTTCATTTAAGTTTAAAAATATATTATATAATCTAATTTTTCATATTTTCTTAACTAATTTAGAAAAAGGAGAATTTAACTAAAATTTAGTAAAATTTATTTGCTATTAAATTTTTACCATTAAAATATTTTTCATTCTCATTGAAAACATGTTCTCTCTCAACTTTGTTGCATTTAAGACATGTAATAATATGATATTCAAATGTTTAAATTAATTGAAATAATTTATTTTTTTTAATTTATAATTTCATTTAAATAAACCAGTTATTATTAAATCAAACTATGTATAATAATTTTTAAATTTCACATGTGCACATATTTACTCTGATATTTTAAATTATATATTAACAATTTTTTGTTAAATACTTGACCATGTATATTTATTAATAACGCTTAAAAGCCAATAACGATAATGTAGTCCTGTAGGTATAGATAATTTATTTTCATTAATTTATCCTAGAATTTTTTCTTTTGTACCTTAAATATAAGAAAACTTTCTTCAAACTTGACATAAATATTATAATTTTATTTTTAGAATTATGGATTGTTTAAACTTCATTTTATTCTTCAACAAGCTCTCCATCAAAAATTGGACAAAAATTTCAGAAAATGTTTTCTAAGAATAAATCTGAAAGATTTAAGCAAATTAGTTCAGTCTTATCAGAATTTCGAATTGTAGAAAAAATTAATGAAACTAGATAGAAGTGGAAAAGATATAACATATTAATTAGAAAAAAATACTGTCATAAAAGAAGAACAATAGCAAAAAATTATAATTATTTTTTTTCTTATCATTGTGAAAAATAATTAATTTAACTTTATATTTACTTTATAGAGAATCATATTCTATAAGAATTTCAAAAAAGCTTAAGGATGACAAAATTATAAAATTAAAAATTGAATTTATGTCTAAAAAACTTTAGATAAAATACACTACTTAGTATTAAAATTGCTACACCAGGAAAGCGGCACACCACACACGTAAAATTTGTATGACAGGTAGAACTTGCTGTGATATGCAAATGATTAGATTTTCAGCGCATTCATACAAAGCAGGCGACAGTAGCGACATCTACAATGTGTAGAAAACCAGAGATTTGACAGCAGTTTTCTCATACTCAATATCCGTTTCAACGTTGTTTTCGGTAAAGAAAGTTGTTGTAATACCTCGTGTAAGAAGAAGAAATGCCTATCAGCACGTGTCTGATTTTGATCGAGGAAGGATTATAGCCTACCGTAATTGCGGTTTATCGTACCGCAATATTGCTGCTCGCGTCGGTCGAGACCCCATGACTGTTAGCAGAATATGGAATCGATTGGTTCAGGACAATCATACGGAACGTCATGCAGGATCTCAGCGACCCCCCATCACTAGCAGCAGAGAAGACAGACATCTTATCCGCATGGTCACAAGGGATCGTACAGCCACGTCACGAACCCTGAGTCGAGAAATGGAGTCATTTGCAAGGCAACAAGTTTCTGCTCGATAGTTCGACGACATTTGCAGCAGCATGACGCTGCGTCACAGACAAGAGCGCCTTCAATGGTGTGATCAGCGACAAGAATGAATCTCGGTTTTGTATACAGGACCATGATGGCCGCATCCGTGTTAGAAGGCATCGTGGAGAACCCGCATTGCCAGCTTGCATTTGATATCGCCATACTGGCCCAGCTACTGGAGTGATGGTATGGGGTGCCATTGGATAAACGTCTCGATCACCTTTTGTTCGCATTACCAGCACTTTAAACAGCAACCGTTACATTTCCGATGTGTTAAGGCCCGTGGCTCTGCTCTATCTTCGAGGCCTCCCTAGTGCTTTGTTTCAACAGGAAAATGCACGATCGCATGTTGCCCGTACTGTTCTGAACTTCCTTGATACAGAACAGGTTCGACTGTTAACCTGGCCAGCACGTTCTCCTGATCAGTCACCAATTGAGAACGTGTGGTCAATGGTTGCCGAGCTATTGGCACGCCATCACTCACCATCCACTACTGTCGATGAACTGTGACATAGTATTGAAGCTGCATGGACTGAGATCCCCGTACATGCCATACAATCTCTGTTTGACTTCATGCCTAGGCGGATAAATGCTGTTATTGGAGCCAGAGGTGGCTGCTCTGGGTACTGATTTCTCAAGATCTAGACATCCTAATTTCCTGTAAATCTAATCACCTGTTCTTTCCACTATAATGTATGTATCCAATGAATATCGTTCTGTTATTTGCATTCCTTCTTGGTGTAGCAATTTTAATGGCCAGTAATGTACTTCCTTATTTATTTTCATTTTCTCCAAGCCATATTTATTTTAAAATAAATATTTCTTGTTGATATAAGAAATATGACCCATATTTGTACATAAATTCTATTTTAATGTAAATAATTCTTTGGATATAAATTTTCCAAAAATTTCAATTGAAAGTACAAAAAACTTAATGGATGTTTTGCCGAGAACATCATTAAAATTTCCATAAAATAAAATGATATTACATTTGCTTAGTTCAACTACAGAATTTAATCTAGAAATTTTTATAGAAACTGGCTACACTTATTACACCTTTAATTATTTAGATAAAAATTTACTATTTTAAAATTGAAAATTGAAATATTCAAATAAGGAAACTATGATTGACAGATTTTGTAGGCTCTCTCTCTCTCTCGTTAGAAAAACTAAACATATTAGGTAGAATGGATCCTTAATAAAATGAATTTAAAAGAAAATCCATTTTATTGAGCATTTTGATAAGAAAAGAAATAAAAAAGTTTTAAACCATAAGAAACTAATTTAAAAGTTGTTTTCTTAAAAGCAAATATTTTTTTTTAAATAAGTAATGTTTTCTCAGACTGTAAGAAGCCTTTAATATCTTTGTAACATAAATTCAATGAAGATGTTAACAAGGGGTTAATGTGTGTGGGTATTTTGTCTCTCTGCTGCAGAAGATCTTCCAATTTTTGAAAATTTATAGGGATTTTTGTTTATTAGTAACTCTTCCACCTAGTATGTTCCAAACATGCTCTACAGGGATTATTCCTGGTGTTGATTGGGATTATTTCACTTATATGACTCATTCTTTGAAAAGGTAATCATCCATTAAGGGAACATTATGTGGCCTCCAATTGTCATTGATTAAAGATAAGTCATTTCCAATTGTTACAACCCTTACCGATCAGTACATTTTTTAATCATGTGGTGTTTCATGTGCTCATCAATGGATATGCAAATATTTATCACTCATTCATTTTAAAATTTGCCACATCCTTGCATGAATCAAAATGAAATCTGCAAGTCAGCTATTATCAGTATGAACAAAGAAACAGGACCTTTCATACAAAAGGACATTAAAATCTCCATTTCTCTTTCAGAGGGTTCCCTTGAATTGTTAGTTGTTTTCAATGAGGCCTATACTACATTGCTTTTTACATAATTCATACTACTGTATGACTAGAATATATGTTTACACACAGCTGAAAACCAGTGAAGTACAAACAATGTATGGGGTTGAAAAGAATAATTTAATTCATGTTTTGGAATCTCCTCACCATGGGGTAAATTATTTATCGGCACTGAAATTGATACATATCCATGATTTTGTCGCTGACCTTTGACTTGCATTTTCAGTCTTCAAACGATTACAGATTCTACAAATCACTTTGTAAACTTCTAATATATTTTTGCTATTTAATGTTGAATTTAACCCTTCTAATCTATTATAAGAAAAATTTCAACTGTTAAAATAAAGAATTTATAGTAAGGATCCTGGCTAAAAAGATGGTTATTATTTTATCTCTCATAGTCTATTACTTTTTGTAACAAGCAATTTCTGGACTAAATTAGAAAAGAGCTTGAAATTTTACTGTATATCTATGCATGCACTTCGTCACCACACAATTCCCAGATGGACAAACTTTTATTGATGTATCAATTTTTGTTAATTAGCGCTTAATCAACTAATTTGTTGAAAACATAAGAGAAAACAAGAAGCATTTTTACGTGGAGTAAAAAATTATTGAAAGAGTTATATAATTCTTCCAAAATAGTGAAAGCAGCAAATTTTTAATCATGCTAAAATTTACATTTATTTAATTACTTTGCAATAAAAAACAGCCCATTCAAATTAATGTGGACACCTGTGAAAAGCCAAAACAACTATCTTTCGTACAACTAACTGGTGCGAGACCAACAGAAAGAGAATCAATTAGGTTCCAGAACGTATTCCCTGGGATGTCATGCTGACTGCTGTCCCATGATCGGCTATTCTAGATTACGCTGGTGAGGATTCATGACCTTGAAACACCTGATGCAAACGGCTCCACAGATTCTTGATTGGGTTTAAATCAGGTGAGTTTGCTAACCAGTAGAGAACTATAAACTCATCCTGATGTTTTTCGAAATAAGTACATACAGTGCAAGATGTGTGACATTTCTCATTGTTCTTCTGGTACATGCCATCATCCTGAGGGAAAATAATCAGCATTTAGGTGTGGATATGGTCTGCAAGGACAGATGAACTACTTGTATTGATCCATCATATCTTCTACAATGCTGAGTGAACCCTGAAAATGTTCAGTAAACATTGACCAAATAATAATGCTTCCGGCTACTGTTGGATCATTCTGGTGATGATTGCAAGGTGTTTCTTTTCAGACGTTCTGAATCGTATACGGCAACGTCCAACTGTCTGAGGGTGGATAAAAAGTGATTCATTGGAAAACGCTACTTATCGCCATTTACTGGACGTCTAGTTACGATACTCACGTGCAAACCTCAGCCTTGAACAGAAATGAATAGGTATCGGTATAGGTGCATGAACCATCATGCTTTTGAAGCTTAAACACAGCAACTTTCGCTGAAGAGTAGTTTGGGAGACATTGTGAATAGCATTTTGGTTCTCCTGGATGATTAGTAGCTCACAGGCGTCGCGTTTGTTTGACCAAACTCATCTCCGCAGCTATCATTCGCCTCTGTCATCTATGATCAGTGGTGAGCCACATTTGATGCGTTTCTGATTTTGGCAGTCCCATTTTGTCATGAACGGTATACTTTTACCATGGCACACGTAAACAATCCACATACTTAGGCTTTTTGGAAATGCTTTTACCCTTGGCCCGTTTCTGCATTACGCCAACGATTTAAAAAAAAGCTATTCGGTCTAATTTTGATTTGAGTTGTGTAGCCTACTCAGCCATGTACCTCTTTTAGAATAACATGGAATTAAGCCTAATATTTCTTCATAATACTTGATTTTTTCCTAGTAGAATCATCATTGCTACCTAGTTGCCTGCCTTAGAAGCTGTCCCTTTAACCAAGAATCTTCTTTTGAGCATAACAAAATTTTTACATAACCTTGCAATTTTGCTAGCGAAGTTACATAAGCTATTTACATTGTTAGTACTTATTACATTATTAGTTACAGCTTTCTTCTCCCCTTTCAGGGTTAGGTACAGGGACCTCTGCTGGTGTTTACTTTACAGTTTTCTTCTATATACAATAACGAATTTTCTTGGCTAGTTATAATCTTCCAATTAAAAAATTAAGTTTCCTTGATTACTATATAATTGATAGTAAAATTATTTACATAAATGGATTTGCACCCCCAGTTATGAATAATCACATGATGCTGCTTGACAAAAAAATATTTTTATGTTATTTACTCATCCATATAAAGAATTAGCAAAGAAAATTTATAAATAATTTATTTATAATTTTAGATGATATTTATTATTTTTCATAATAGTTGATAAATGTTGTTTATGAAACACACATTTAGTGGTCAACCACCAATGTGTTGTACACTCATGAAAATCAGCATTTTGGGTTCACCGGATTGCGGGGAGAGGGATTGTTTACAAATTGCGTAGTTCCCATCTCATATTTTATCATTGTTTACTTTATTTTGGCTCAATTTTCTAGCGTTGGTTTTAATCTTAATATCGACCTAGCTCTATGGAAATTATTTAATTCATTACGACTATATCTTTCTATTTTTTTGACTTCTGGATTGGGTAGTTTTTCCATATTTTTGTAGAATTTTAGTGCATTATTTTTTATAAACTTAGCGAGCGTAAGCATGCCAATACTTTTCCTTATTAGGGTAATTCTGTAATAATATTCAGCATTTGTGTTACAAGTCTTAATATTTTGCTTTGTTGAGTTTCGAGGAATTTCATTGTGGAGTCACAAGTGTCCCCCCCCCAAAAAAATAGACCCGGTATATGTCATCATCGGTCTTATATATGATTTGTACACTAATAATTTATTTTTAATATTTAATTTTAAATTTATTGCCAGAAGTGGGTAAAATTTTTAGATTGCTCCCGCAGATTTACGCTTGATATTAGTAACATGAGGTTTCCATGTTAGCTTTTTATCCAATATTACTCCTAAGTAGGTTACCTGTGAGCTCCAGGGAAATTCACAATCATGTATTATAACAGTTTTACCGGTTCTCTCCCCCTAGTAAATAGTACCGGAGTTGATTTGCTAGGGTTTATTTTTATTTTCCATAGTTTTAATCAGCTTTCAATATGGCTTATATGGTTAGAAAGGTTGTTAACAATCATATATGTCATGATTTCTATCAGTGGTAAGAATAGCTGTGTCATGAGCAACTAAACTTAGTATATTGTTTGAATTTTCAGGAATGTCATTTATATATAGATTAAGGAGAAATGGGCCTAGAATGGATCCTTGCGGGACTTCAGCTTCTATAGCTTTGGAGGATGAGAATTCATTATTTATTTTTACTTTAAATGATCTACAGCTGAAATAATTTTTGATAAGTTTTACTAAGTATGGGGGGAATTTTTAGTTAATCATCTTACTGGCAAGGCCTATGTGCGAGACCCTGTCAAAAGCTTTTTCAATATCTTGGAAGATAGCACCTTTAGACTGTTTGTTTCCAATACCCATTAGAACTTTTTCAGATACTCTGAGGAGCTGGTGGCAGGTGGAAAGCCTTTTCCTAAACCCAAATTGCTGTGGAATAATGATTTGCTTTGCTGTGTTATGCTTCTGAAGATGATGCAAGATAAACTTTTCAGCCAGTTTGGCTAATGTGAGAAGAAGTGAGATTGGTCTATATCTGGTTACTTCTCTGGGATTTTTCCCAGGTTTCCTAATTGGGACAATTATCGCTTCTTTCCACTTTTGGGGGAAATATGATCTAAGGATGAATCCCGGTGGCTTAGTGTCAGCGTTTCAGGCTCCCATGACACAGGTCCGAGGTTCTATCCTCGGGCTAGGTAAGGTTGACTCAGCCTTTCTTCCCTTAAGTGGGTCTATTGACTGAGTACCAAGCATGCTTGGGAACTAAACTCTGGAAGTCTTACGTTAGGCTGACCACCTAACTGGGACATATGCTTAGCACCCCAGGGCCCTCGATCATGAAAACAGTTATGGCCACTGTAGGCCTTGGCCCACATGGGCTGTCTTGCCATGGAGTTTAGTTTTAGTTTATGATCTAAGGATGTCATTTATAATATCCGTTATATAGCAAATTACTATAACTGGTAGTTGTTTCACTATTTTATTAGTAATTCGATCATTACCTGGACTCTTTTTAATTTAAGTTGTGAAATTTCATGTTCTATTAGTGCGGCATTAATTAATTTTATTTTTTGGTTACTATGTTCAATGTTTTCAATGTACGTGTTTACATACATTTCAATTTTTTCTTAATGTTCCTTATTTATAATGTTTTTTATCTGGAACTGGTTTTCTAAGCTTTATTCTATTAGTTCAGTTTTCTTAACAATTTCATATTCCAGTAGAGCACCGGATTTGATTGGGGGTATGGTAGATTTTTCATTTTTCATTCTGCTAACCGCTCTCAAACGAGCCGTCTTGGACATTTAAGTTGGATAAATAATCATTCCAATTTTTATTATTAATGTCTAGTATTTCTTTTTTAATTTTTGCTTTGAGAGAGTTTATTTTATTTTTTATTCGCCATCGATTACAATGTTATCCCAAGTACGCGCACACCATTTATATATGTTCAACTTCACTGTGCTACCACCTAATTCTGTGACTGGTTATGTCATATCAAAATTGAATGTACGTGATGGTCACACTAATGTAACTTGAGTGTATAAATAATACTGTACATAGAAGAGAAGCATTCATTTAGAATAAAATTTCGTAATAAATTTCATCTGAAATTGCTATGGATGCTATATAATATTTTCTAAAGACTTGAATATCACACAAAATTTGAATCGCGTAAAACTTACGCTTAGTTTATTAAAATTATTTATTGTAAAAATGAGGATATTTTGCTTAATTGTATTCTATTGTATTAATTGTATTCTATTGCTTAATTGTATTGTATTGTTCAACTCAAAATGTAATAATCTTTAACACTGTACTTATATAAGGGATTAAAATTTCTAATCAATTTCACAGTGTTAAACCAGATAATTTCCATTATTTCAGAAAATAACATGATGAAATTTATTTTCATTATGAATAGTCAAGAGATAATTTTTTTAATCTAAACATTAGTAATAAATTGTTTTATAAATTAAAAATACAATATATTTTTCATAAAATACTTTAACTATCAGTAGCATTAATTTTATAAATAAAAATTGAAATACATAATTTAATTGACTTTTATGAAATGAAAATATTAATTATTTACTTCAGTTAATGATTCCAAAAAGTAAAATTCTAGTGTATCAGTAAATATTTTTTATTATAATTTCAAATTATTAGATTGCTTTTTTTAAATTCAAATTCAATTATTCTCATAGTTTAAATATGATTTATACAAAAAAAAACATAGTTGTTCTCCATATGCATAAGAAACTATTTTTCTAAGTTAAATTTATTGCTATAATTTATGTCTAAGTTATAATTTCTTTAAAAAAATTATTTTTTAGATAAAAGCACTCAAGTATCATATATATATTTAATAACTTAGAATGTATTTTACTGAATATTTAAAATTATTACAAACTTTTATTAATATATTTATCGATACTTTTTTCTCTTAAGCACAAAACACAATATTAAAATTTCTTATGATTTCTTAACAAAATATATTTTTATATGTTTTTATTGTTTCTGTCGTATTTTTAAAGTATTCTTTTAATGCAAAATAAAAAATGCATCTTAACGGGAAGTTAGAATATTTTGTCAAACTAAAGCTGAGACGTGATTTGAAAATCAATGTTATCAAATTGTTCAGGGAAGAATTTATGCCACCAAACCTACAACACAAAAGTTTGTGTTTGAAATTCGAAACATCCGCAAGAAAATATTCCATGTTTTTCATGTTACCGATTGTAAGTCATTTGGTTTTTCTTCGAAATGTTTCTTACCAAATAAATATTTCCACAAAACATATAAAATTTGTTTCCTTGTTTCTCTAGAGATATTTAATCAACACTTCTAAGAAAACACTAAGAGATAGATCATTCTATTCATATCTTGTATTGTTTATTCATAAATAAAATAAAAATGACGTTTAAATGTTTTTTTTCTTAATTTAAAAACCTATAAAATTTCAAAATTTGTAATCTGTTTTGATATTAAAATGTTAAGAATCAAATTATACAAGAAAAATGTATAATATTTGATTCTGAAATACAAAATGAAAGATATAAATATTATGTATTACTTTAGAAGTTACAGAGCAATTATCAGAAAATTGTTTGCTTTAAGAATATTTCTGGAAACAATAGATTGCATGCTAAAGAGCATAATAAAACATACCAAATCCAATTTTCATTTTTTATAATGTACCTTTAAATTCCTATTATTATTAATCTTACTTCTAAGTGCAAGATCTTATACCTAGACAATAAATTGTCAAATAATTATATATAAATCACTACTCTTATTCAAAGTTAAGAAAAATATTCCTTTTTTCTAATCCAACGCATTTCACATCACCTATTAATATTTTAATTAAATGGCGTAAAAAGAGTATAATCTAATTTTCCAAATAAGACAATTTGGAGTTTCAATGTTTAAAATAAATATTTTTCCAAAAATGCTTCCCGTGAATGGGAAAAGAATATATTTCTTAAATTAATTCTTAACTAAAATTTACAAAATTTTTCTAAAAAACTAAGATTTCATTTCTTATAACACAAAATCATTTTTACTCTAATAAATTTAAAATAAATATTAATCAAATTAAAAGATATTTTTTACTTATTTTCTACAATATGAAATCATTTAATAATAGATACTAGAAAGATTATTGTTGCTAAGAATGAATGTGCATAATTTGAAATATCTGTCACGATAAAGATTATTCAATTTATAAATAATTAATCAGTTTCATAAACATAAGGTTTCAGTACCATGCATTTTGGGCATTTTTTTTTATTTTGCTCATGTTTGGTTTGTACGTCTAGTCTCCCAATGGTCCCTTTTAGCACACGATGGGTAATCTGACCGGGACCTACAGCTTAACACAGACTCCACACCACAACAAACATCCATCCCTAAAGTGGGATTTGAACCGCTGAACTGAGAGCAAGAGCGTTAACCATTCGGCTATCAGATTGGAATCTTGTTTATGTGTATCATGATCGCTATCAACACTTGCCTATCTACAAATCGTAATCTATCTTTTATTCGCTATTTTATGCAGGATAGTGAAAGGTGAGCAAGTAAAGTAAATTTAATGAACAAATTTATATATTTGTATTCATTTAAAGTACGAGTAATATTCCATGATTTAAAATTTGAATTTACTTTAAATTTTTGTTTCAAGATATTAGCTTGTACTTGCACACTGAATTTTTCAAACAATAAAACGAATTCATCACATCAATTTGTCAGCTAAAGTAAAGATTTAATATTTTAATCATTACGTATAAGCAATTTCTTTTTAATTATAATTCAAATAAAATACTAAATACAAATTTTTTACAAAAGTGTTCCAGAATCTGTTTTTGAAACAAATAATAACTATAAATTAAACATTTGGAATTTTAGAGACACTAATGCTTTCTCTAAATAAATGTAAATAAGCTTTTAAGAATTCATTAAATGATAGCTATGTGTCAGCTTACAGTTAAATTTAAAATGAAATGTGCATTAACTTTAATTCAAAAGGTTACAAAGAATATATATTCATATTTAAATTAAAGATTTCCACTTGACGTATACTCAAATTTCTTTAAATTTTTCTGAATTTAGTCTGTATTTACATTTTTTCAAATAATTTTCTGTTTCATGTATTAAATTTATTTAAATATTTACATTAAGATGTTCCAAAAGAATTAAAATGATCAAAGTATTAAAGAAATACCTTACAAACGGAAAAATACTAGCATTTAAATGAATTGAAAAAATATTAATTAAAATAATATTTATAAGATAGAAGCAAACTACTGGCTCATGCTTTGATCTTGTTTAAAATGTAAGAAAAATGTAATATTTAAAAATCATGTAATCACAGTCAATTTATAATTAATTTCACTATAATTTAAATTTTTATGAAAATGTTTTGATGTGATATTTTTACATTTAGGGAGAAAAGTTCTAGTTCATTATATATATATATATATATATATATATATATATATATATATATATATATATATATATATATATATATATATATATATATATATATATATATATATATATATATATATATATATATATATATATATATATATATATATATATATATATATATACACCGGGTTTAGCAAGAAATAAGTTTCCCACTTCAGAGGACTGTAGAATACGTTCTATTTTTCCAAATGAGATAAAATTTGAACTACAGATAATTCAAATGATGCGCTTGACATTTATTAAAAATTAGTACAGAATTTAGCCGATAGATGGCGTTGTAATACTAATGGTATTTATTTGCATATATTGAAAATATGAAAAGTCATTTGTTACAGCACATGCCTATTAGCATTATCTTTGGGTAAAAAGAAGGCGGATTCTGAACGAGCATTAGTTACTTCGCTGCACATCATGCCTTCTTTGCAAGAAAAAGCGCTACTTGTAAAATTGTTCTACCAGAACCAGCAGAACTCCGTTGAAGCTGCAAAAGAATTTCGCCGTATCAAGCAGATACGAAGAGGTCTAATGTCTCCATGTGCGTTACGGAAGATGATGCAGAAATTTGAATGAACTGGACAAATTGCATTTCTTCCCTGTAGAGGACGAAAGCCAATCCAGTCTTCTACTCACTGCGATTAGAGCACATTGTAGAAAATGAAGGGGGGCATATTGTGTGAACAGTTGTAATGCTACTTTATTATTATTATTTAACATTTATAAAGCATATCAAATGTTTTATGTGTATTACTGCGCCATCTATCGGCGAAATTTTATACTATTTCTTTCTAAAAAATGTCAAACGCATCATTTGAATTATCTGTAGTTTAAATTTTATCTCATTTAGACAAATAGAACGTATTCTACAGCCCTCTGAATTGGGAAACTTATTTCTTGCTAACCCTGTATATATATATATATATATATTATATATATATATATATATATATATATATATATATATATATATATATATATATATATATATATATATATATATATATATATATATATATATATATATATATATATATATATATATATATATGCTTTTCGGAACAGAAAAGCATGGTTTTGTTGCCTTGTACAAAATCTATAAAATATTTACATTTTTGTATCTCCTCCTTTTAGTCAAATTTATTATGAAATTTTAAAATGGTTGTTAATAATAACCAAAAATCCTTCCTCTGTGAATAAATCAGCCTCTAGTTTGATTTATTCAACCTATTAACAGTGCACTTTTGATAACATTGTGATTTCGATTGCATTTTTTAATGGGAGCATCACAGAGTTAAAAGAATAAACAAAAACAAATATTTAAAATGATTTACTTTAAACTTGCTAGCTTTATAAGTTATTTATAATGTTTTTATTTTTATTTTAAAAATTTTAATTATATATTGTATTATGTACAACAATCGTAAAACATAAGTATTACATTAAATAACAAAACATAATAAATTTTAAATTGTGTTATATGCGCAGATTAATATATTGATTACGTAAACTGAAATAACAATTAAATTCTTTGCAGTCACAGTAGAGCCTAGTTAATGAAGGAATATATCTTTTGTAAGAATTGAATTAAATTCTGATACATTTAAAGACAGCAGATTACTAAATAAACTTTGCAATAATCTCTGGTTAAAGTATTCTATATAGTAAAAGAAAAGCCCATTAAATTTATAAGGTACCAAATTAATTATTTAGTTCTTGTTCTATTAGAGCAAAATTATATACCAATCTTAGAATGTATTACAAATAGATATGAATTTTCATTCAAAGGAGAACTCAAATACAAATTATGTTCACAAGGTTCTAGCCTACACATTTTTTAATGAATGTAATTAAATGTATTCAAAGACACATAAGATTCTACAATTTATCCTCCTTTTACTTAAAGAGATTCATGGTTCTTTTAATAATTGTAGTATATATTAGAATAAAATAAAAATTCTAAATAAATTTAAAACTCAAAAATGTGACTTTTAAGATAATTGACACATTTTTTTTTTATTTTCTAAGAAAATTTTGAAATTTTCACTCAAGTGTTTTATGCATCAATTTGTAAATTTTAAAAATAACTTAAGTGGGATATGCTTTAAGCTATTAAACTAAATGTTTTACATTTTTAAATATTAAACAAGCACTATCAATTAAAGAAACTTTTGTATATTTATCGAACTTCAAATAAAATTGCTTAATAATAACTTATGAGGAAATTTTTAATTATTTTTTGTACTCACACATTGAATTATGCGTATAGTATAAATCAACTGAGTGCAAAATACTAGTAGTAAATTTTAATTTTAATTAAATAGAAGAGAATATACATTTTTTGATTACAAATCTACAAGGATTACTTTAAAATATTTAGGACCAAAACATATTTTGTTCTACAAATTAATTTTTATGTAAAGCTATAAGAATTAAAAAAGACGTTAAACCTGATACAGTAATATCTACGTTATAAATGTAAATACAAAATGTGTTTATTTTCTATCCTTGTTAGATTTTTAAAATCCTTGTAAAATTAATTTTCAAGTAAATTACTAAAATACAATCATTTAGATTTCTGCACTTTTGCAAACATTTCACAACTTTTGGTATATATTGATTCATAATAAGCAAACAAGGAAAAAGATTGAGTGGACTGACCTGAAATTATATATTTGTAAATTCTTAAATTTTTATGCATTTCAATTCTTTATTTTTTTCCTTTTAAAAATTAAAAAATGAAAAAGTTTTAAAATTTATCATAAAAATCGTATATAGATATTATTTATCTTATGATAAAAATCCATGTATACAGCTTAAATATCTTGTTCATATTATAAATTAATATTCATATTTAAAATAGGATTTTCTTTTATACTCAATAAATAAATCTTTTATTCCGAAATATACGTCTTCAAATAATCTGAATACATTTATTGTGTAAGGGCATAAAGTAATACATTGATTTGTAAATATAAGGCAAAATTTTATATTTATTTTGAGAAACAATCAATTAAAATATTATTTATAAAACTGCCACTATATTATTTATAAATCCTGCATAACATCAAGAAATTTTCCAAATTGTCGAATACAATCATGCATTTCAGCACGTATTTAGCATTCGATTTTATTAATAAGTCATTATATTTATAAAGATCAATTAAATGATTTAAGAAATATTAATATAATTGAAAGTATACACTGTTGTTACAGACAATTTTTACGTATATATAAATTATAAAGAATATATTATTTTAAAAATTTAAAGTAGGTTTTAAAATAAGTTAGTTCGTTGCATTATATGTTAAAGTGTATCATATATTTTAAACTTAATATTTTACATTAAAAAGAGAGTTTTTAAGATAAAAGAATCTATTCTTTATATAATATCTTATAAAAGACTAATTTTTTATTCTAATATTTGATTAAATTATAATTTTTAAAATTTTGTTAATTCATATCTTTAAGCATACACCGGGTAGTTTAAAAAATAAGTAAATACAGGGGATTATTCCAAAACAGTTTTTATTGACGATTTTTTATTTATTTGGTATGAGTTAGGCAATTTACGCAAGAGGATATTCATATGCAATTTTATTTTAATAAATACGTATTTTTAACTTGTAAAATTTTTATTGAAATACATTGTCCTAAGAATATTTTGTGTAAAATTTGAAAATTTTTATTGAAGTAGCAGTTATATTCAATATAAAGTGAATTCTATAGGTAAACAACTGCCTCACATAATCCATTAAAAGATAGTCGATAAACTTTATAGCTTTTAGATACAAAAAGAATAATGTTTTTTAAATAGAATAAAATAATAATATGTTTCTTTAGAAGTATTCTTAGTTAAATACACATAAAACGATAAAGTTGACAGTTTCTAAAATACTTCCTATAAAGTTAAAATTATATAATAAAATGAGTCACTCAAGTATGAAAAAGGAGATTTGACATTTTTGTAAATAAAAAACCATCGAGATTAAAACATTATGCATATTAAATATCCATTATTTCTTTTTTCTTTCAATTGGTGTGGTGCATGTGTATAAAGAGAAAAGTAGCCATTTTATTTTCAATCCAGTGATACAATCACAGTTAAAAAAAGCGTCAAGTTTTGCTGGATTTCGTGGAGTTCGTTACCAAAATTATGGAACAAAAAAAATTTTTACATAAAACTGAAAGTCTGTTTTTCTATTGTTTCCAATTTCATAACCGGGAATAATTTTCTAATAATGATTTAAATGAAAATCCGTTCCTTTTTTCTACATTATCTCCTCATATATCAGTAAATTGTTTCGATTAAAGATACTTTAATCAAATACGTTTTTCGTTTAGCCATTTTCTTAAAACTAAATTTTTTAATTTTTTTTAAATTTAATCTGTAAAATTAAATTTCCTAAGATAAAAAGTACCTTCCATATATTATATCTCAGAAAAAATAATCTCAAGTTATCAATTTATAACCTTTTTAAAAATGCAGCATTATCCTTATTATTGCACATTGGTAAATGTTGTAGAAAAAATAAAGTTAATAATACCTGCTTGTTCTCGTTATCTTAAAGTGAAAATCATTCATTAAATAACATAAATTTGTATTTTAACAATTGTTTTAAGCACATTAATTTAAAAAAGAAATTTCTTAAAATATAATTTTTATTAATTTCGTTTTAAATATATAGTTATTTTCTGAAATAAAATACATTTATAATCAAATTCTTTTATTTCTTTGTAACTGTCATAAAATAATTTTTTTTTTATGTAGAAAGAAAACTTTTGAATCTTATTATGTGATTTCCTATAACTAGTGCTTAGGAAATTTCAAATTTTTCTTTTCCAAACTAGAGTATACTATTATTTTTTAGTTTTTAAAATACTACATTTTTCCTATTATTTTCTTTTGCTTTCAAATTTATTTAAAAATGTTCAAATAAATGTGCGAATACCATAATTTTAGAGTCGCTTATGTTACATCATAGATTACATAAATTTTACATATGATATTCACACATTTTTCCCATCATCCATAAATGATTTTGATAACAAAAATATAAAGTCAATGTAATTTACAAATTTTGTTCAACATGTATAAAAATCTGTATCATTTTCGATTACGTTCAGAAAACTAGAACTACACATTTATCTGAAATAGCACACTCAGCAAAAAAAGTTCACAAAATGTTGAATCCTTAAATTGTTCCCTCCACGTAAATTGTAACGTGCAAGTAATTCGAGGTGATTCCTACAAATCGAGGAAACTTAAACGCACTTGTTAGTTTAACAGTGATTTATGCCACAAGACTTTTCTGAAATTGTCAAGTTAACGAGTTCATTGTAACGATTAAATTAGGTCTTCCAAACTTTCCTTTAAATTAGTTGGAATGTTACGTCAACTGAAGACCACATATAACATTCTTTAGTTGACTCTCACTAATTATGGCTTATTTCGGATGATTCACGGTATTTGCACATAGAATTAAAACAGATAATGCTGTAAGTATTCAAAAGTATTCGCATTATAAATATTTAATGTAGAAGGATACATTTGTATATAACATTAGTTATATATTGCTCATTGTTATATTTAACAGAAGGAAACTGATTAAGATTTTATAGTCCAAAATTTCTATTAATTTCAGATTGAAACTGAGAAGCACAATTTTTTGAGAATTATATACACGATTGCAACTTTAATTTTCAGCATAAATATCGAAGTTATAAGCATTAACATAAGAATAAATATTTAAATTTAACTTCAATCAATTTTCCATTATTTTTAAACAAGATATGTGCAAATCTAATTTAAAATTAAAGTTTTCTTTCCTTAATACCTTTTGAAACTGAGATTTATTTTTGAGTTTGAATAAGAAAAGATTTCAAAATCTATTTTAAAGTTTTAAAATAAATGAAACTGAACTTTCATTATATCTACTGCAGATAATTATATCCAAAATTCTTTAATATTTCATATAAATGACAGCAATATTACAGAAAAAAAGCTTGAGTTTAAAAAAAATAAATAATACAGATAAAATTTAACAGAATTAAAATAAACAATGGCAATAGAATAAAATGCCATTAAATTTCCATAAATAAATAAGAAATTTTTTCAATAATGCCTATCTGGAAATAAATTTATTAAAACCAAAACGTCTTTCAAAAAATTATTTAAAGATAATTATTTTTAAAACTCTAAAATTTATATGATCTTAAAATATTAACAAAATTGGAAAGATAATATAATAAACTCAAATTTTCAATGCAAATTTAATTTATTAATACAGTGCTTACTATTAGAAAGTATTAAGCTAATGTTGAAATATTTCTTAATTTATGTAAATAAAAGTGTTTCAATTTGTTTTCGGTGTGATTTTAATTTGTTCTTTGAGAAGCACATTATGTATTTGAAAAAAGTATAAATTCAGCAGTTCAAGCCTACTTTTGTATTTGTTAATTCACAAATGAATAAATATCTTTTTCTAATATTAAACACATATAGTTTCTAAAAGTAAAAATATTTAGTCTGGGTTTTAAAATTCTATTTCCTTTGATATACTTCTTTATTTTGAAATAATCTTATTAAAAGATGGTTTTGTGGAAGTTATTCAGTTTGATTTTAACATAGTTCATTTATTGACATTATCAAATGAGAGTTCATCACTTAACATTTTTCTATTTATATTCTATAAAATTCTTATTATTCAATGAATTAGTAATAAAAATCCAAAAATCCTTAAGTATATTCACATACATTGATTCATTGTAAAATATTTCATTCAGTAAAAATTATTTTAGAAACTCTAAGTTAAATAATCCTCATTTTCTAACTTTTAAATTCCATTCGACAGACACGATAACTTTTCCGTTTATGAATCAACACATCTCTAATATTAGACTTCATGAAAAACAAAAAAATTTTAATCAGTAATAATATATTCAAATAATATTACAATGTAAAACTTTATGCTATTTTTTCTATAATTATTAAGAAATAGTTTTTAAAACCCAACGTTAAACAATACAGAATATTTTCATTTCTATTAATAAACATAATTAATGATTTTTTATTACAAAATGTGTCGGTGCTGTATGTTGAAAGTAGAATATAATAATAGCTTACAAAATATTTTAACACTTTACAATCGGTTGTATGAAAATTCTTTTCTCTTTTGTTGAATATGCTAATAAGGAAAAATGCATGCAAAAGTAATTATATTTATATTTAGTTCGATGCTTACAAAATAAGAACATAGTAATCTTTTAATCGTAAAACAAAGAAAACGGGGTGAACTATATTGAGCAAAACATTTCCATGCTATTATACAGTATTTAAATGAAAATAATAATTAAATGAATCTGTAATTTGTCTGTATGAAAACTTTTATATTTATATTTTATCGATATTAACTATTATTTATTAAAATGTTTTGAAGTTGAAATGTGTCAACTAGCAGTTGTTTTATTAGATACATTTTATTGTTTTTTTTGGATAAACGTGGTTAATAATTTATTCGTTTATTTTTAAATATATTTTATAACATTCGTCTGAAATAATGGACTAATAACTTGATTTTATTTTTCCTGAATAAAAATAATATCAATCTTTTTGAAAACTCTCACTGTCTCAATAGATGTATTTTTGTAAAGGAATACAATTACAACTAAAATACTAAAAATAAATGAATTAAAGTTGAAAACATCATTTTTAAATTTAGAATGATTTAAAAAAATGTAATATTGTACCAAATTATTTATAATTTAATTTATTATAAATAACCTCAATTTTACTATGTAACACTACATTCAAAATAATGTTTAGTTCCACATATTTTTATATTAGGTGAAATGAACGTACCATAGGTCATATAATGATGTATTTTTAGATTTTACAAGGCATTTAATGTGAAAAAACTTTTTTCACATTTATATTTAGAAATTGCATTCTATTAAATATAGTTATTTCCTACAACATGATAATAATTCCATATTTTTAAAGTAATTTGAATACAATACATAAACAAATTTTGCTAATATTCCTTTTGAATTATGAGAATAAAAATGTGGGCTGTCAGGTAGAAAATAACTTCTTAAAAGAAGAAATACAGCCCTTTTTCTTTTGATGAAAAGTGAAAGCTCGGTTGCATCCTTTTGTGAAAATAAACTTTCACTTGGATATATACTATATATATATATGCATAGATAAATAGACCTCAACTTGCACAAGAAAATATTCTAAAAAGAAATAAGCAAAATCAGAATTTGTAGCTAAAGATAATTCTGAGAGGAAAAAATTAAATTGCATTTTAAATTTGAGTTACTTTTCAAAAAAAAATTTCCTTTCTGTATGTTTTATACATGATTTATTCAGCCTTTATGTGAACCAGTTCACTTTAAAATGTTAAATATGTTAATGTTAATATCATATTTTTTTCCAATCGGAAGTCATTCAGTAAGAAACATGTGTTTGAAAATTTGTAATTACATGAGATATGTACGAATATTTTATCATTTCGCTTAATCGTTTTTGGATTCCGTTGAATTCATGTCCCGACTCAACTGAAGATCCGTCTTATTCATATTCATCATTGCCCTATATGACATCTTTAACGCATGTCAAGACATGTCAAATATGTCGTGGTCATAAAGTCCTCCATGTGAAATGGTACCTCTGGTGGTCTTCTGCTTGGTTCTGCTCGAAAATTATGAATATTCCTCCTCTTTTGATGTCCACGATGACCCACTAGACAATATCCCATCCTTTTTGCCCTTTTATGTGCTTAAAAGATAGAAAAATGATCCTAGAAGCCGGGCATTGTTATAAAAATCCTCTCGTTTAATTTATAAAAAAAATTATGGAAAACAAATTTCACTCGTTTAAGAAAGCGTATTTCGCTTTCAGCCTTAGTTTTCTTGAAAGCAGCAAAGCCAATCTCATACAAAAGGACAAAATTTACTTAATTTCCAATTAACCATTTTTAATATTGTAACAGCATAATACTTCATTCATTGGAATAAATTTTATTGCATTCTACAGCATTTTTAAGTATGATTATAGTTTATCAACATCGTTTCTATGAACTTTTTATTAACATCAAAAAAGATCAACTCAAACTAAAACCCTTCACTATAATGCAACTGCCTGAGACACATACAGCATGCAATTAATAGCAAGCTCTTAAAAACAAATTCTAAAATTAAAATTAATAATTTTCCTTTTTAATATTTTATATTGAAATCTATTTTAGTTTGGATAAATTTAATTTTCCAGTGGTTTGCATTTCTGTTAATACCAATTTTTTTGAATTAAATATATTACATAAACTTATGTACTGATAAAAACATAAGTCAGTACTGATAGCGCTTATCATTGTTATCAGTCCCAAGAGATTTGAAAAGTTTAGTATTATATTGTAATTCCCGGAACAATGGCCTAGAGTCTATTCCGGGAAAATAGCCGTATTAAGTGAAAGTCGTTGGATATTGTTATTCAAATCTCTTCTCACTCCGACCTACACCTCTACGTTGGTGGCTCCTAGTAACACCAATAACATCGGTGGCTAACGTAGGCGGAGGGGACACTGCTTTTGTTCTAATTTATTTCATATTTTGTTAAAATTAATTTGGTTGAGTGTGCCAAAATTTTTCTTGATTAAATTTGTTTAAGTTAATTTTTGTCCGGTGTGCTAAGGCTTAGCACTAGACACCACAATGACGGAAGTTCCGTTAAACCAAGGCGAAGAGGCCTCAGCTTTAAGTTTGGATTTAAATGCAAGACTAAATACTGTTTTTGACTTGGAAAAAGACATTCAAACTATTCTAGCTAATAGTAAGATCTCTTTAACATCCCAGGCTAAGATCAGAGATGGAGTGAGTGACTTGATGAAGATTGTAATGAACCAAATGCAAGAGATATCATATTTAAAAGCTCAGATTAAGACCACCAAGACATATGCAGAAGTCGTACAGAAAGTGACAGGCTTGGATAATAACTTTCAAACACAGTTAAGAAACAAGGAATCTAGAGATCGATCTCGCCAGAGAACAAACAATATACTAATAGTTTATCCCAACCAAGAAGGGAGTACATCAGAAGACACCAGGAATGTAATTAAGAGACTCATAAATCCATCGAAAGTTAAAGTAAATAAGACCAGATCGATTAGGAAAGGCGGAATTATAGTAGAAACAAATACAGTAGAAGACATAGACATATTGATTGATGAAATTAAAAACCAAGACAAAGATAACGAACTAGTAGCAACCAAACCAAATAGGAGAAAACCTAGAATTATAATTTATGATGTGGATAAGGATATTGATAAAGATGAAATAATACACAAAATTAGACAACAAAATGAATTAGATGAGGACTTTGGATTAGAGGCGTTATACAAGTTTAGTGGAAGATATGGTAACAACTGGATTACTCAGTGTAGATAGCAAGGACTATCACAAAATTAAAGATAAAAAGAGACTATACTTGGGCTGGACAGCAGTGAGATTTAGAGAATATATTCGTGCTGTACAATGTTATAAATGTTTAAAATATGGACATTTTGCAAAAGTCTGCCAAAACGAAGAAAGATGCGGGAATTGCGGAAGCAAACATAAAGAAGAAAATTGTAACAATGCAACAAAATGTGGTAACTGTATGGACCATAATGATAGATTCAATTCTAAATACAAAATAGATCACAGAGCGAGAGACAAAAATTGTCCAATATATGAAAAAGAAATAAACAAGATAATATCAAAAATAGATTATGGACTATAAAAATATATGGAAAAATTTAAAGTTCATACATATCAACTTAAATCATTGTCAAGCAGCCAACCTATCATTAGCACAAGAAATAATAATGAATAAAACTGATATAATATCTATCAATGACCCGTATGTTCTCAACAATAAGATTATAAACTTACCGACACAATATCAAATATTTGCAGATATAGAACCAAAAGCAGCCATAATCTTAAGAAAAGGAATAAACGGCACATATGTACTAAAAGAGAAAGAAGTAATAATAGTAAAGATCGAAATAGATGGCATAATGATATATATATGTTCGATATATATTCCACCTTCAAGAGACATTGAACAGGCATTAAATCAAATCGAACCAATTATTGTAACTTACAAGAATGAAAAGTGGCTCATATTCGGTGATTTTAATGCAAAATCATCGGTATGGGGCCCAAGGAACACAGATTTTAGAGGACAAATTGTTATAGACTTTGTCTTTAGACATGATCTTATTATAGAAAACGATCCTAATAGTAACCCTACCTACAATAGTACTATAGGATCAAGTTGGATAGATATACTGATCACAAAAAATTTAAACAAAGAGTCGATTACTGATTGGAAAATAAAAGATGATTTCTTAGCAAGTGATCATAATATCATGGAATGCAACCTGAAATTGGCCACTACTAAATTAAAAATAGAACAAAGATTGAATTTCAAAACAGTAGATCAGATTAAATTCAGACAAAAATTAGTAACTGTAATAGATGAAATTAACGATGAAATTATAGATAAAATGGAAACTGATGAATTAGTTGAACTAATTGAAAAGTGCATACAAAGGATCTGTAAAGAAAGCACCAAGAAAACTAACAAACAAGTTAGGAACACCAATTACTGGTGGACTAAGGAATTAACTATACAAAGATCTAAAATCAGAGCTCTAAGACGAAGATATCAGAAGGAACAAGACATAGATAATAGACTCAAATTTATGAAAAATTACAAGAAAGAAGCTGCAATTTACAAGAAAAACATTGTTCATACGAAATATAAAGCCTTCAAAGATTACTTAAGTTCAATCACCAACGAAAGCGTATTTGGTAACTACTACAGATCCATTAAACAAGAAAGAACTAGTAACAGTCTATCCAGTATGATCATAAAAGAAGATGGAAATTTTACTACTAACTTGTCGGAGGCTACTAATGAAATATTAAATTACAACTTTCCCTATGAAGACCAAGTAGAAATCATTGAAAACTATGTTGATCTGGAAGATGATAATATTACCGAATATGAAATTAAAGAAGCTATCGACGACATGAAACCTGGCAAAGCTCCTGGCTATAATAACATTGAATTGGAGATATATAGAGAAATATTTTATAATCACAAAGATTGGTTTGCAAAGATTTTAAATAAATGTTGGAGGAATTATACATTTCCAAAAATGTGGAAAACTGCGAGAATAATATTAATACCCAAAGAAGGTAAAGACCCAACAAGAGTGGATTCCTACAGACCAATTTGTCTTTTACCAATTTTTGGTAAAATCTTAGACAAAATAGTATTAAATAGATTAAACTACCAATTGAATAAGGAGAATTTTATAAGCAGCAAACAGTTCGGTTTCACTCGTGGAAAAAGCACAAATGATGCTATATATGAAATAGTTAAACAAATAAAGGAAAACAAGAGAAACAAACAATATACATGTATGGTGTCTTTGGACATTAAGAATGCGTTTAATTCGGTTAGAATAGCTGATATATTGGAAATATTGAACAAATGCAAATTGAATAAAAACTTATACAAGATCATCAAGTCATTTTTATCTGACAGATCTTATCTGGATCACAACAAAACAGTAAAAGGGTACAATATAGGAGTCCCACAGGGTTCCTCTCTGGGACCAATTCTTTGGAACTTTGTGATAAACGAGCTACTGGTAGAAGATATAAACGACAATGTGTACCTACAGGCCTATGCAGATGATATAATCATACTACTAAGAGATAACACATATTACAAATTCACCACTTTATCAAGTGAACCGTTGAGAATTATTGAAGGATGGATTACCAAACATAAATTGCAATTAAGCATAAACAAGAGCTGTTATTCAATATTTACTGTCAAAAAAGAAATCACAAGAAGACCGAAAATTCAAATAATGGGGCAGAACATCAAATACACTTCCAACATTAAATATCTCGGAGTCACTATGGATACCAAACTTACTTGGGCAGATCATCTGAATAATTTACAAGAAAATGTTTACAAGTTCATGAACAAAATAAATAGGATTTCTAGAATAACTTGGGGTATCAAACCTGAAGTTACCAAGACCATTTATAAAGTAGTTATTGAAAAGATGATATTGTACGCAGTCCCAATTTGGTACAAGAACACTGTCAAGATAAATAACAAACTAAATCAGATTCAAAGAATACCGTTATTAAAAATAGCCAAGGCCTACAAAACCGTTTCCACAGATGCTCTTCATGTTTTGACTGGCTGTCCACCCATAAATATATTGGCAAATATAGAGAAACAAAAATATCTAATTTGGAATCAAGGAATTAAAGTTAAAATTGATAATATAGAATTTGATATCAATAATTCTTGGCATAGAAGGAAAACACATACTCATCCTCCATGGGACAAGAAAGAAATCAACTGGCTTAGAACCATAAACACTCAAAACCATTTCGCATTTACAGATGGATCAAAAATAAACAACAAAGTAGGAGCAGCAATAATATTTGGATACAACAATAAAATAGAAGATATAAAAAGGATTAGACTGAATGATCAGGCCACGGTCTTTGAGGCAGAGGCCATAGCCATATTAAAAACCTTAGAATATGTAATTAACAATAACATCAACACCTGTAATATTCACACAGATTCTCGATCTGTTTTAGAAACTATAAATCATTATAAACAAGGCAACAAAACTATAGATAATATACTAAGACTTATAAATCAAAATGACAATAAATTTATTTTTCATTGGGTTAAAGCCCATCAAGGAATCGAATTCAATGAACTTGCGGACTTGAATGCAAAACAGGCCACTAAAGAACTGATTATTTCACATCATGCACCATATTCAAAACAACAGATCAAAACTATAGCCAATAAATACGTATTGAGATTGTGGCAGGATAGATGGAGCATGTCAATCAAAACAAGAAGGTTATATGAAATTTATCCTAAGGTTACAACTAAGAGACTTTCTGCAGACTTTCTAATTAATCAAATCAAGACAAGCCATGGGGCTTTTGGTACACATCAAAATCGATTTTTTAATAAACCCGAAACCTGTAAACACGATAATAAACCACAAGATGTGGAACATGTAATTTATGATTGTATAAATTTCAAACAAATCAGAGACAAAACATTCCCTAGAAATTTTAAATATATGAAAATTAAACAACTATTGAGCAATACTAAAACTAGGAAAGGAATAGCTGAAATCATGTATATCCTCTTCACAGAATTTCTGCCAAGCACATAATCATTGTTAATTTAATGTATTTAAGTTCGTAGATAAGATTAAATCTACCATGTTAAACTTAAGTTATTTTTCTAAACGAGTTGTTTAGTGTTTGTTTATACATTTTGTTAGAATTTTAAGTTTTAAATCGTAATAAAGGCATGATGCCCATACTTCCGTCAGAGCGAGTCTGGGTGGACCGCAGAGTGGTGATTGCCGGTCTGCGTGCGAGGCCCGGACCGTAACATGGTGTCATGGACCTTTTGGACTACGCCGATATGGTTGCAGTCTGGGATCGGAAGTTGGTGTACCGGCTACCGACCGACCATGGGCCGAGTGCTCTCCTGGCGGATTGCTGTCCGCGACTAGTCATATTCGCTGCCGAATATCATTGGGTGGGACGGCCTTTAAGATCTAGCGTTATCATTGTTATCAGCTTATGTACTAATAAGTACGTTTAAGTTCCAGGAAAGTATTTAATACAATTCAAATACCTACTTTTGAACTGAAATGGATATTTTATACGAGAAACCTCATAAAGTATAATTATATTATAATTTATTTATTATTCATTTAATCACAACATTGAAAACTATTTAAAGTAAGGAAAAACATAGATATCCCTCATAAATCACAAATATTTCATATATCATAGTTAAAATTTACAAAAAAACATAGAAACACCTAATCATTACACAGCTGAGAGATAACTTTAAACTTCATTTATATAAATAAGAAAATACCTTCCTTCAAAATAAAACGAAAATTACGTCATTCATTAATTATGTATATTATATTTATTAACATATAGTGAATACATATTTATATGAGTGTTTGTATTGTTTCTGTATCTATACTTATATCTGTAATATGTAACACACACACATATATGTGTGTGTGTGTGTGTGTGTATGAAAAATGACTCTTGAGATCAGTAAAATATACTCCTAATTTGGTAGAAAAGTCATATGCGTATCCAAATGTCGAGAACAAAATATCACACCTAAGTGAGTGCACACTGAACGAGTGTGACAGACACGCACCCATAAACACGTGTTGAAGTCTACAAGTAAAGGCATTCGCTACAAGTGAAAGCGAGTTATTGCATAAAATATGGCTAAAAAAATTACCTATATTGTTTCACAAGTAGAAAAATGATCACAAAGTTGAGAATAGTGGGTTCAGTGTAACTGAAATGTTTGGAATCAACAAAAGCGAATCAATAAAGCTTAGGAAACCTTCCAAACTGTAGATACAGCTGTTTGAAAGGTTAGCAGGGACATTCCCAGAAAGCAATTTCAGTGGGGAATATCATCCTGTAGGCGAAAATGGTTCGAAACCATTCAAAAAGTGCCATTATTTTTCAACTGTATTCAGCAAGGGGACTGGGAGACACTCTCACAAAACTGACCTATTCGGTCACCGTCATGAATGTCATATCGCTTTGAAATTAGACTATCATTTAGAGTGGTGCAAAGAACATAAAAGACTGATCTCTTATCTATGAAGTCAAATACTCCTTATAGATTAGATTCGTTTTAGAACCAAATGTAGTTCTGAAACTCCTATTGATTTGGAGAAATGTCAAAACATAGTTTTATCTCATTAACTTCATGGAAAGAAATGTTAATGTACTCCTTGATTTGTAATCTTAGAGGTATTATGCTGAACATGTAAACTGTGCTCCACGGCTACGACAGTGGTTCTGTAATCTGAGATTACTATTATGAGAAGAGGATCGTTATTCATGTGTATATGTTTCACCATAAGAGTAAACTTTGGTTTTATGGATGACAATACAAGCTTCCACTGAACTTCTGCTAATTATCTCTCTTCGAAAAGGAAGATATAATTCGAATGGATTCGTCAATGTACTTCCCTGATTTAAATGCATTAGAACATGTGAGGAATACTTCGGGGGGATTCTTCGTAGTACGATTACTGCCACTGGGGATCACCCGACAACAGCATGTGTTTCAACATGCTGATTAAAGAATGGTTCACTGTTTCCTCAAGAAATGTTGCTTAGTTAGTTTTGAGTATGATGAGACTGAGTGAATCAAACATTTCAGTAAAGGAATGTGTGCCATATGCAATGATGAGGAATATTTTCTTATTGTTCTTCCTCTTGAACAAGCAATCATATGTAACGTTATGATTTCAATAAATTATTTCTTTCGTGTTTCATTTCATACTCTTTTCATTATATTCCTGCATAAGCGACAATAATTTCGTCGTCATTTAAGTACAAAATTTTGCCTGACATTTTTTTTAATTTCATGTTTTTCAGATGATTTTTCTTGAAGGTAAGACAAAACAACACCTGTTGCTTAATTTCTACATATATAAACTCAGGATTTTAGCTTAGCAAGCTCCTATATTCAATTTATTTTTCAGGACAAGTTCGTAGTACTTCTATATACACTTTAAACTACAAGTTTTCTTTGCAGTAGCTTTCTAATTAAAAAAATTTTACTTTTGTGTACTAATTAAACATCTTTTATTTGTCTTATTAGACATTTTATATTATTTCATTTGCTGTTCAGGAATTTTATAATATATTTCCTATTGCTTTAATATTTTTCTTTTAATTATTTGATTCTAATTGTCATAATAGTGTATATAATTATTAATTATAAAATGTGCAATTTAAATAACTAGAATGAATCACCAATACATTTTGTGTATTCAAAAACATTACCTCAAATTAATTATATTTACTTAAATACTAACTTTTTCTGGAATCTTTTAATTTAACTGAAATCTACTCTAATATTGTTCCTTCATATTTTACTTCAAAAACTTTTGTGAAAAAAACTTATTGTTTGATGAGTTGAAATATAATTTATAATTAATCTGTCTAAGTACATTACATATTTATAATAAACAATGCTTATATTTATAAATAATTTTAAGGGAATTAGAAAGCTTTAAGTATGTATCTCATTTTGAAAGTTATAATGTCAGTAGAGAAAGAGAGAGAAGGAATGGAAATGTATGGAAACATGCAATGTATGAAGAAATTAACATTTATTGTATAAGCCAAAATTTATTTTTTATGAAATTGCAGTTTATTAATTATACAAAAATTATATTATATGGAATGAATTAATCTATTAACTGTTACCAAAATTCTATTAAATAATTTGAGAATTTTTTATTTCAATTTTTTATACAAGAGTAAATGATGAAAAGAAGAAACATGATTGAATCTAGCGGTTTTGAAGGAAGGGATTGATTCATTCTCAGTCACGATTCAGCAATAGAATATGTATGTTTCCTTTTTGCTATCTAAATGTCCCTTGTTTCAAGTGAACATGGCTTCCTATCTAATAAATATCCTCTCAAGGGATTACTATCAAAGTTATAAGAGTTTTAAAGATTTAGCCTGTCTTTTACGTGATGTAAAAATGACGGATGAGTCTTACCGCAGTTTAATGACATAGTCATTTTCTTTAGGAAAGAAATTTCCTGGTTTTAATTACTGTTGATTAACTAAAAATGATTTTACGCTTCTGCTTGTTTGTGTGTTTGTTTATTAAATGGGTGCTTGAAAGTTTTTGACTTTTCATTCTTGTGACATTTGAATATGAACATCTGACCAGTATATTAATTGAAGAACATGTTTAAATGCCTTAAAACAGGGTTTCTCTGTTATACTCTCCAGTATAAGACTTCAAAAAAATGTGCCTACGTTATTCCTTACTGCTCATTTCTCGTAAGTTATTTATAGTACTGCAACATTTTTGTGCATTTATTATGCTCAGATATTTAATATTATTAGATATATTTTATAATAAATAATATGTTTATACTATTTTTTATAAAAAGTTATTAAATAATATATAGTATATATGATTGCTGATTTACATATAATTTTGCTCATTAAATGATTCTGAAAATAGTTATCATGTTTCTTGTGCTTGTAATTCCAGTTTCTTATTTTAAAGGAAGCTTTATTGAGGATAATATTACTGGCCAGCAAGATTCACATAGCATTTTCTAATGAAATATTAAGAGTGTCGTTCTTAAAAACGAACTCTTATTTTCCTCAAACTCTGCATCTATTATGTTTAAGTAAAATTTGATCAAAGTATTCTACACTCACCTGAAATATCTGCTCTCCTTTTGATATGGAAATTCTTGAAGAAAATAAGAACTTTGATGTTTTTGTCTGCGGGGTTAATTGGAATTCAAAGTAAGTCATAATTCTTTGCAAGTAGAATAATGAGGTTTTTAAAATTTAATTTCTAAATTAATCTTTAGCATTTTTTCTATAAATGTACATACAAAAATTTAATATGTTTTTTAACTAATAATTTAAGCTTACTTTTTTTATTCTTAATTAGGAATTGTGTAAATGCATTAAATTTAATTTAGAGATACTTTTCTCTAAATGAAATTATGATACATAAAGTTCACTAACATTATAAAAGTAATAATTAAACTGTTTTATGTAATAAAAAAGCACATCTTCTTAATTATTTTTTTATAAAATTCTACTTTTCTAATTTTTCTTTTACTTGTATTTATCTCAATTTTTATTAATAAAAATTTATTAAATTTAATTTATTAGCCTAAATTTTCATAAGATTCAAATTTACAATGAAAAGAAAGAAAAAATGCAAGCATTTTATATTAAATACATATTATTAAATCAATAATTACACTTAGTAAAATCTAAAAAGTCTTGAGTATTTTTCAATAACATGGAAATATTTGTGATGAAATGAATAACAGCATTGAATATTTTCCACCAAAATTTGCAACATTGAGAATAGGGAAAATAACATTGGAGTACAGTTAAATTATATATTTTATAACTAAATGTAATTTTTTCTTAAAACCATGTTAAAATATTAAAACTTTACTTCATATTATTTCATACAACTAAACTTTTAATGATCATTTAATTCCTTCGTTACTTAAAAAATGACCCTTACTTGTGAAATTATAAAAAATAAAACTTCTCATCTTGATGATTACTTATTAAACAAAGTTTCATTATCTTTTTCAAGAGAATGTTTCCATCTAAAAGTATTTATTATTCTCAGAAACAATATGATTTTGACAAATATGATACAATTGATTATGATTTACAATGCGTCGAAAATAAGACCGAAAATGAAGTGATTGCCGTTATTGTAATAAGAAGATGGTGCATCAACATCGGATGAAGAAAACGAAGACATATTACTAGCCTAGCATAAAAATTGTCTCAAGTAGAGTTGAAACTTTAAAATAATTAAAATAATGAAAGACAAAAAAAATGCAGAACTTTATTAATCATCGTTAAATAAAATGAAAAATTATGTTTTGAAAAAAATAATTTATGCAGAATAGACAATCAATGCTAGTATTTTTCTTTTTAAAACAAATTTTTTGTAAATACTCATTTTTTCTCTTATGTTTTACTTTAAAATATTTTTTGGAAATATAATTTAATTGATAAAAATGCATTTTTGATACAAAGAACAATATAATTATTTAATTGGAATGATTTTTTAAAATAGCCTATTTTTCGGAACTTATAACTGATTTCGGATACTTATAACTGATAATTTTCAGGAACCAAAAAAATGCATTTTTTAAAATGTATCTAATATATCGATCCCTCGTTATAAGGATACTTTGCTCTGGTCGCAAAGGGTAGTTGTATCAAGTGTCGATTTCACTCGATTTATATGCTTTTTTATTATGAATAAGTACATTTACAATTGAGAATTGTACTATATAAATTAAAACTAATAAAAGACTGATAGGAACTCAATTTTGTCAAAGTAATCTAACTTTCTAACAAAAAAAATTACAAAAATATTAACGGATTTACTGACCTAGATTTGGAATCTGTTAGAATTTTCATTATTGAAATCTCGAAAATAACAAATTTTTGATTTAATATTGGACCTAAATATTAGTATGTGATCTAATGACTTATTTCTAAAATTATTCTAATTGAGTGTAGTTGCATTTTCTGAAGTTGTTGCACCTGCATGCTTGCCTGTACCTTGTCCTGAAGTATTTTCTGGTGTGGATGATCTTCATTTGATGTATCTCATAATAATCATCTCCTGATCAGTTCATCTTTATTTCGGAGTATATTTTTGTGAAATATTCCAAAAAACACAATGTAATTTAACTAGAATATAATTTTAGGAATCTCTTTGAAATGCACAGTTTTCATTATGTTAAACAAGCTGCCAATAAAACCAAAAAATAAATAAATAAACATAATTCATAATATATAAGGAAATGATAATGAAATTTATTTTATTAAATATCTTTAACGACGAATATATATTCTAGAATAAATTGATATGAATATTATATAATGTTATTCTTTTAGGATATGTAATGTTGTTGTTGCTTATCCCCGACTGGCGTGACAGTACCATCACACCAGCCCCATGAATCCGAAAATAGTCAGTCTCTCAAGCACCACCTCCGGTCTCAAATCCATGTCCCCTCTCTCACACCCAATGCACTGAAAAATATGAGATGGGGAAGCCTGAACCAAACGACATTTGGGACAGAGAGGGTAAACCTTGGTACCAGAGACGTGTCTCTGAGCAAGCAGGTGGCCACTTCGCAGTCTTGTCAAAGCCGTTTGGCTGCATCTCTTGTGTTTACCCACTAGTGCGGAACCAGGATGTTTGCATGTGTACCATTCGTGGGTAGGAATGTTATCCCTAAAAGTAACATTGATAGCCATCCTAACTCTAGAGGACGACAAGCAGTCTCCAATGATGATACTCTGTAGGCTTCCATCCTTGGCTAAGTGATCCGCAACTTCATTCCCATACACATTAACATGAGACGGCACCCACTGGAAGACTATGGTACTGGCTTTCAAATTAGTAAGATGTTGTACTATTTTAGTTGTTGTTATGTCACCATGCCGCCACCACTGGGCCAGATGTTGTATGGAGCTTCGGCTGTCACTGAGGATCCAAATATCAGAGACTATACCCTCAGTAACACAGAAATTTAAAGCCTCTTCAATTGCCAAAAGCTCAGCTCGAAAAACAGAACAATAATTTGGATTTCTTCTACATATCTTTTTGCCATCTCCCTGTTGAACAAACACGCCACTACCCGACTCAGCACCCTCACCCCTACTGCCATCCGTGTAAATCTGCAGTGCATTAAGGGGAATCTGGTGGATTACTTCTAAAGCTAGCTGTCTGAGATATTCTGGGTGTTGAGTTCTCTTGTTAGAGTGAGAGCATAGTTCGGTCCTAAAAAAGACTCGATCATGAAAGGTCGACTTTGCCCCCGTGCGGCAGGCCAAGGAAACGGGCTCCACGTTCTCCAGCAAACAACCTTCTCTCTGCGCCTTACTCAGTGGGCTATCACGCTTTAGTCGTTGGTTAGATCTCCAGGCACCTACAAAACTTGATGTTCGGTTCTGGTCACCGTAACTGGGAAGTTTGGCAAACTAGTTTGTTAATAAACATTTTCTTCGTAGTCCAAGGGGGAGTAGATTAGCTTCATAAAGAACAATGTCTCTTGGACAGCTATTTCGGAGGCCGGTGATGATTCTGACAGCAGACAAACTGTACTCTTTCGAGTTTATCGAGATTACAGGCTGAGGCAGATTGATACACCTGACCACCATATTCACGGATAAGGGCTATGTAGGTGTTTCTCAAAGTTTGAGCGTCCGCTCCCCAACTCCTACCTGATATGTACTTCAAAATCTTTAACCTTTGCCTACCTCTCAAAACTAAGTTGTCAATATGAGCCCTGCCGAGCACTTCCTGATCCAAAATAAACCCTAAGTATTTGGGATACCTCACACAATTTAATCTCCTACCCAAAAGAAAGATCTCAGGTTCCAAATTGTTGTTGTAAAAAGTGTAGACACAGATTTTGAGGGGTTAAAAATTATTTTGTGGTTCATAGCAAAACTCTCGAAATTAAGGAGGGAGGAATGAACTGCTTCTTGAGCACAAGTTACACTTGCGTTGCTGCTCCATATAACCAAATCATCTGCATATATACCCAGGCAGGTATTAGATTCAGTACCAGCCTCTATTCCAACAACAAAGAGAGAAAACAAAGTGGGGCTAACCACAGAGCCTTGTGGTATGCCCTGACTCATTCTGTAATTCATAGAGATGCTATCTCCCATTTTTACCCTAATATATCTAGCTCTTAAGAAATCAGCAATCCATGGAAGCATTTTCCCCACAGTACCAAACTTGCTGTAAAACTTGCAAATTAGCTTATTTTTTCAAACTCTCTATCAAAGGCCTTTAACAAATCAAGGAAGGCGGCCATTGTATGGTTTGTTGGTCTGAGATTCTGTGCATCTCTGATATTTTGACTGAAATACAAGACCTGGTTCATAGTGCAATGACTCTTCCTGAAAGCATACTGTTCCGAAGGAAGTAAGTTACTTTGGTCCAAATAATAGGTAAGTCTACGAAGAACTATCCTTTCCATAAGCTTGCACGAGATGCAGGTCAAAGCAACTGGTCTGTAACTGTTAGGATCACTAGCCAACTTTTCCTGTTTCCTAATTGGGATGATAAGGGCATTTTTCCAATACCTAGACAGTTTTCCTGTGTTCCAAGAAGTGTTTAAAATATCCAGAAGGAATTTTTTGCTCATTAAACTCATACCTGCCAGCATTTGGCCATAAATCCCGTCCAATCCAGGAGTTTTAGTAAAATCCATGTCATGGAAGGCAATTTCCATTTCCTCCAAGTTAAAAGCTGAGCTAAAAACTGTATTATGTCCGTGACCACCACGGCATTTATGTATAAAAGATCTAGCAGACTTAGAAATCGATTTGTTTTCTGGGTAAAAATTGACTTTCCTTTTGATAGTGAACACCCAACAAGTTTGCTGCCATGCTGTCACTGCATAGTGAACCATCACAGTGAATAAAAGTATTGGACTTATCATTCTGGGACTGTATTCTATCAATGCCCTTAGCCAATTTCCAAAGTTTGTATTAGGTGTTCTAGAATCCAGTTCTTCACATAGTTTATTCCATTGGTCTCTTCTAATTTCAGAATATTTTGTTTAATTTTTGCATTTATCAGGTTTAAGGCAGACCTAGTATCCGGTAAAGGGGAAACAAGCAGTAGATCCTGAATTTCATTTCTTTGTTGAATAAGGGGTAAAGTATCTTCAGAATTATGAATATAGTTAGGCTTGAATTTTTTCCTAACGCCTCTGGGAATAGCCAACTTTGCTGCCTTTTTTACAGAGTCCCTGAAATTACACCATTTACTCTCAAGATCTTCCATAGGAGAGGTCTCAGTAAGGGAACTATCAAAAATGGAATTAAATAAATTCCAGTTGGCTTTTTTGAAGTTCCAGAAAACCCTTTTACTATTTGGGGTCCTGTGTAAGTGCTTAAGCTCAATTAATATAGGTAAGTGGTCACTTCCGATTGAATCCAACACAGACCAACTACAGTCCAAGAAAATATCTGGACTGGCAAAAGCCAAATCCAAAGCATCCCGACTATCATAGCTATAGGAGCAGTAGGTGGGACTTCCGTCGTTTAGAACACAGAAGGAGTTATCATCGACAAGATTAGACAGGTCAATGCCCCTGCTATTCTCAACAGAACTGCCCCATACATGATGTTTGGCATTAAAGTCACCCAAGATAATAGAAGATACCCTAAACATTTGCATTATGGTCTCAGAGGGAAGAATCCCATTATTAGGAGGTTGGTATACATTAAAGAGATGCAAATTTTTGTCATTCCATTTCACCCTAATAGCCTGTGCTTCAAAACCTGTACTTTGGGAAGAATTTAGTTCAATATTCTCATAAAAAGTATTTCTAATCAGGAACATTAAACCTCCTCCACCACCCGAGTGTCTATCCTGGCGAAGAATACAATAGTCTTTGATTTTCAAATTATAAGATGGTTTTAGTTTTGTTTCCTGAATTGCAATTATCTGTACTTGGTGTTCATTAGCCAAGTCTAACAATTGATCAAGCTTAACTCTAGTTGCACTTGTACTCAATCCATTGATATTGCACTGCAATATTTTCAAACGGTTCCCATTTGGCCTTTTAGTTGTAGACTTATAACTTTTCGAACGGAGGCATCTACGAACACTCCGAACGCGCCCCTTTTTATCCTGCGCGACGGACTTGGCAGTATAAAAACTTTCTAACCCAAGATTCATGAAAAGTGGGGTATAAGAGCAGCTTCTGTTGCTACAGAGCACCTGGAGCACCCAAGTCAGAACCCAAGGGTAGAAGTCTGACTTTGCTCCATTGCCCCAGGCTGTAGCTGGACATAGTGGAGTGGCCTTCACGCCTTGGGTGACCCTACCTGGAGATTACTCTCTCGATGTACTTCACCCACTTCGCCTAGGAACACCCCCTCACCGGCAACTAGTGCACACTATGAGGTAACCTGTGGGACTTGAGGGAGAGGATATGTAATTAAATTGTTTAACGAATCATTTCAATAAACGTACAAATCATTAAGATGAGCGTAATCTGTCAAAATAAGGCATTTTTAACATAATTATCTCTTTAAAAATACTATGTATTACATTACTAATGCATGTAAATATCAAAATCTTGTCATAAAGCTTTTGAATATCTGATAGCAGAGAATTATACATTAACAGAGAAATGAGGAATTATTAATTTTCAAAAAATTAACTTAATTTTAAAATATTCTAACCTCAATCCTTAGAATTCCACTAATTTAAAGATGATATTCAATTTCAATCTAACGAAACGTAATCATCATGCACTTATTATTAGCAAAATAAGCAAAATTTTCTACATAATATAAATAACAAAAATTATTTAAAATTTGGTAGACATAAAATATTTAAATATATTTAGATTTTGTGATGAATATTATTTAGTGTTCCAAGGAATTATAGATTAAAGGACAGAGTGTTATTGAAGTCTTATAAAAATTTATCTATGATAAACTATGAAACACTGTTATGGTCATTTTATGAAAAAAAAAGTTTTTTTTAAAAAATACGTAAGCAGATTTTTTATTAACTAGATATTTACAATATCAAATTTAATGTCCTGCATAATTAATTATGTATTAGCCAATTTCTCAGCGTATTACAAGTACTAAGTATATATGGGCATAGACATAGTGTAGGGAATATATAACAATCCTTCTGCTTATATTTCCCGCATATGGTAAGGAACAATATGACAAACTGAAATTAATGATCATTGCAATGTTAGATTTCAGTAATTTAAAGTATCTGTGCATTTGTTATTTTTGCTTTATTTGCATTGTATGACAGTTGCCATGTATAACAGTTTGGTAAATTTTGCAAGTAATGAAACAATACAATAAATTAACTAATATAACAAATAAAAATTTAGGAAAATTTAATTAATATTTTCAGGTAAATATGTGAAATGTATTTATCTGTGCAAAATAATCCTCATACGGACATATACTCACAAATGTACAGATAGATAGAGAACGAGAAACATAATCTGTGCTTACAATTGCTCAAGTGATCAAGACGCAAATGTTAAAAATTTCTTTCAGCATGAGAAATCTGTAAATATTTAGACTTACTATTGTGAATAATTCTACATATACAAAATTTATTATCTTAATATTTGAATTTACATGATAATGTAACTCATAAATTAATTACTAATGAAAAAATTATTATTCTTTGTTTTATATTCTATTAATAAAAATGATAAGAAAGAAACAAGTTTATTTTGTTCAGATGACAGAGTTAAGCTTAAGTGTGCTGATGCCAAAATTTTTGTTAAAAAAATCACTACACAAAGTCAGAAAATTGGAATTATATTTCTATATGAAGTTATTCATATGATTATGAATGTAAGCATTTTTCAGGAAAATGCCTTTTAGAATAAATGGTTATTTGATAAAGATATAAAGAGCTATACAATAAAAATAAAATATTTGATGTCTTTAGTATATATATATATATATATATATATATATATATATATATATATATATATATATATATATATATATATATATATATATATATATATATAATATATATATATATATATATATATATATATATATATATATATATATATATATATATATATATATATATATATATATATATATATATATATATATATATATATATATATATATATATATATATATATATATATATATATATAGATAGATAGATAGATAGATAGATAGATAGATAGATTGATTGATATAATTGACTTGTAAACTGTAACTGTAATTGACATGCAGATAAAAAAATGTATTTTCAAGATCTAAGCTTTGATTTCTTTACGTTAAATTAAATCCTTATTGTATAGTTAAATTTACAATACTAAGAAAATAAACTATTGCCACCTGCGAATATAATAATCAGAACTCGTTTGAAAAGAAAATTTCCTGAAAAATATCAGTTGATATATTCATTCATAAAACGAATATTTTGACCGTAGAACCACTTCCGTTTTTAGTTTGAGAAACTTGTAATTTTCTTCGCAAAACTGGAAGGTCTGCATATTTGAGTGATGTAGCTTTTTTTCTCAAAAAGAAATGGTTACGATTTTCTGCATTTCAATTTCAAAATGTTTTTTTTTTCTAAATCCACTCAGTGTTTGCTATTTTACGTTTCAGCAGAACATTAAGAAAAGGAATCATTATCTAAGAGAGATTCGAAGAAATTAATATGGAAATTCTGGAAGAGTGCATAAATTGAATGTGAAAAATAGCAACAATAGTTTTTAATCCAATAAGATTCTTTTCTTGTTTATTTGTTATGGGGAATTATAATTTTTTTCCATTTTAAAATATTTCTTTTCTCTAGTTTAACATTTTTTCTAGTCTTTTCTCTAGTTAAATTCTCTAGTAGAATTTCAGTTAACTTTTTCTGTCAGAATTTCCAATAAATTTACACTTATTACGCATATTATATAAATTTTCTTACAGATATAACATCATTTTAAAGTATTACAATTTATAGTAATATATTATATTTAAATACTCTAAGTCACTGATTGAATAACTATATATTATGCTATATATGTTTAACAGTTTCTGTTAAAAATAATTATACATTAACTTCGCAATTATTCAGCTAAATAATTTTATAAAGTTAAAATATAGTTGTTATTATAACTTCAAAGTTGAGAATAGTATTGCAGTCATATAAATGTTTCTATCATTTATTTTAATTATCATTGTGAATGCGAAATGCTTTTTTTCTACTCTATAATAAAACATCATAGTTTTTCTTTTTCCAAAAATATAAAGTTAAGATTTTAAAAGGAAATACTTATACTGTGTGGATATGAAATTCATAATGTTAACTGAAATAAATGTTAGTTTAAGTAAAAATCTTCAACAGAATTTCAAAATTGTATGATTTCAGTTAACGATAAGCATCTTATATAAAATACGCATGATGTGATACATTCTTTTTCACAAATGAATGTAAGAATATTTAGAATTCATATTTCTTTTGACAAAATTTGTATTAAAACTAATCATTTCATTTTGATGATTAAAATATTTGCCTTTAATTCTGTATTCTTGCCTTTTATTCTTTTATTAATTATTAAATTACTTCAAGGTGAGTAATACCACATTTCATAGATGACAAAAGAATTTTCTTTTAATCACACGTATTCCTTTTTGTCTTTGTCTGTACAAAGTAACACTCTATTTTATTACAAAAAGATATGTTTTCTTTAAAACTAAAATAGAAAAAATGATAATAAAAATTTTCTTTTGTCAGATTGACAAATAATTCTGACACGTATTCGTAATTACAACACGAATAACAAATTATAATATGTTGAAATAAATGTTTAATATTGAGGAATAATAATTTAACATGTAATTTATAACTATATATGCAAAGAAAACTTAATGCGCAAATTTATAAATAATTATATGGCCTTTAAGAAAAATTACATTTTAATATTATTAAATAATACTTTATAAATTATGAAATAGACTTTCATCTGTTGCTTTAAAATATTGTGTGTATATGAGAAAATAAATTGAATTCTAAAAAATAGCAAAACATTTTATTTAAAAATTATAAACTGTAAATGTTTGTTCGAAATATTTAAATTCAAAAAATAAAGGTAAAGTAATTTACTATATGAAACAACTGAACTAAATAAATTTTCAAAGGTGTATCAAATGAGTATAATGAGTAATGTGTTCACTAATAAATATATTCAGTGACAATGTGCATTCATACATACATAAATTAAATATATAATAATAATAGCGTTTGTTTATTACTAATGAAACACGTCTGAAATATAATAAATGAGTTGGAGAGAAGTATTTGCATAATTATATTCATATGCATTGATTTTAGTACATTAAATAGCATCCATAGAAAAAAATGGAACCATTTCTGACTTTAAGATTGACAGAAATATTCTCCTTAAATGTATGAATTATAGAAATTAAAATAATAAGAATGTAAATATGCTAACGTTGCATTACTGTAATTGTGTAATGTTATTATTTTTCTATTAGTACTTAGCTAAATTAGTTTCTTTGTACTAAACGAAACTTAATTGTTTAAGGAATAAATGCTTGATTAATTTGAATTAGTCAAACGATACATGTAGCCATGTTCTTTCATGAATAAATTTGTGAAACTAAAATTTAAAAACCTTATTTTATAGGAGTGATTCCTATGAAGAAACGAATAACATATAATAAATGATAGAAAAAAGAAATTATTTGTTAATGTAGATTTCTGTACTTTCAAAAAGTATCTTAAATTGTGCTACTTATGCATTTTTAATAAGATTAACTTGTTGATTACAATTTTTCTGAAAAGAATTCTAGAAATTTTCATTCCTATAAATGTTCAATCAGTATTTTTTAATTGGAAAGCATAATGTTGTGTTTTAGTGCGCTATTAAGTATTACAAAGATAAAATGAAGTATGGATTTTCTCTAAATCATAAAATCTTTCTTCATCAAATCATTATTGATTTTAGCTCTTGCCGATAAATTTGAATTTTTGTTTCATGATAACCAGTCAACTGATAGTGGTTGTTGAATTTTTCTGTAGTATTTTCAATTGGAGCAATATATTTCGTTACATTCAAATTGAATTAATACTGAAATCTTAGCTTTAAAATATTTTTGTATTTTTAACAATTTTTGTATTCAAATAATTTGATTTTAATTTAGCCTAAGTCCAAATTCCTTTTCATCGAACGCCCTAGCTCATTTTCAATTCACTCCTTTTTTATCTGTTGTTCCATGAAGTACTAAATATTCATGCGAATATTTTTAGTTTGCTGGTTAGTATTTTTGATGCCTTTTTCTCTATTTAAACGCAGTGAATTTCTTTGATTTGATTTTTAATGGCTATAGTCATTATGTGCAAATTTTAAATTTTGTTTAATTTTCCCTTACACATGATTTATTGTTTTTTCATTAAACATGCTCTTCATTTAGTAAGCAATAATTCAAAACGCATTCCAATAGGATCTTTCATTTGGAAGACTTTACATTCAACTTTCATTAAGAACAAAACTAAAAAAACTCCAATTTTCATACAGAAATATTCCGTCAAATGGGCGTGCAGCAAGCAAGCAGCAATATAATTCTTCAATTGCTCAACTATTTAAATAATGTACATGGCTTTATTATTGTAAAAGAAATTAATTGTTCCCCTGTTAATTTAGTAATCGGAAATTTGAGTGTTTTTGCACAAGAAAAGTTAAAATTTCATTTAACCAATCAGTTATATTTCATTTAACCTATCTGACTCAGAAACTCATTATTCATTACAATGAGTAAAAAATTAAAAATTTAATTAAGTAAGTCAACTTAAAAAAACTGTTGTTAAAAATAAATTCTTGAAATTTCTCAAGTATACAATTCAAATGCAAAAGCTTTATGTTGTAAAATTGTGTTTGACCGAAATAAAATTACTAACATAAAGGCTAATTTCATGAGAAGATATTAGATATAATCTTAGATTAAGAGGCGAAAAATAATAAAAATAACTTCTGATATTTTTTATATTGCAAAATATAAAATGAAGGAAGGTTGTTCTGTATTATATCAAAACACCCTTAATAAAACATATCAGTTAGATTTATGTATAAAAGATTATTCAAATATGTAAATTTAGAAAACATGCATTATTATTATGAATATCAATGAGTAACATTGTAATAACTTTGCCATTACGAGACACGTAATGGCAAAGTTATTACAATGTTAATAATAATGTAATAAAATACTGAGATTTCTACTGTAATATAACACTAGAAATACTTCAAATTTTATTTTTAGGAAGTTTACTGCAAAATATTTAAAATAATTTATTTTAAAATTTGGACTAAAATATAAAATATTTTCAATGCATATAACTCTAACTCTATTTACAGACATGTTTATAATCCATTAGAAAGTGAATAGAAATCTTACAATATATGTTAAGCAGTTTGCAGTATTTTCTATATTAAATTTGTAAAACAAATGAAGAAGAATTGATTTATCCCTCAAATTATTTGTTATGAATATTTTCAAATTTAGTATAACAGAGTTATTTCAGCATTTAAGAAATGATGAAAAAATTATAATAACAATTTCTGTTATAAAATAATATTATTAATATATTTTTATTTGTATAAATAAACAAAATGATGATAAAAGAAATAATTAAACAGTCATTGGTAAACTACTCATATTCAGTATGACTAGTTTATCAATGAACGATATGTAACAGTTCATTATATAACAAAGCAATTAATTTTCATAAATTACTATTTTTTGTGTAATTAATTGTGAACACAGAAAATTTTTCGAGCGGATTGTAAGAAAATAAAAAAAGTTTTTTCGATCGGATTGTTATATAGAAACTACGGATGAAAAAAGTTACCTGATCTTTTATAACATTGATTTGTAAATTATTTTGATAGAAAATAAGTTTAAATGCTCACATATACTTCATTTTTTATATCAGTTGTTATTGTGGCTCTATAACAAATATAATATAATATTTATAAAAGCTAGGAAATATTTATTGCCATTATTTTTGCATGAAGTAACAGAACGTGTAAAAAGTGTGCCTTATGAATTACCGAAATAAAAGAAAAATGTGCTTTACACATCTCCTACTTAGAATTATGTAAAATATTCGACAAAATATTATGAAATTATTCTTTGTTGCCATCACTGATTAGATAAAAATTATTCTAAATCTCAAAAACTAAGCTGCCATTTTTATTTCCAATTAAATGTGAATTAATGGCATCTTTTCTAATTAATTAAAGTTTGCTATATTGATCATTTATTTATAAAAATACTTTTTTCTAAAGCAATGAATTATTTAAAATGAAGATTATTCTTGATTTAAAAATTGTAAAGAGATCATTTTTCAGCCATCAACAATCCCACATAAATATTTCCTTATGTAATCCTACAAATATTCCCTTATGGAAATTTAAATTCATGTGTTTTTATAATATTGAACTGAATGCACAAACATTTTTTTCAATTGGTATTCATTTTAGATCAACTGTTCTACACTAAATTCATTAATTAAATTTTCATTCAAGGTCAGGATTTTTAGTGTAATGTACATATTTTTACTCTCTGTTTCAGGAAATAAAGATAAGTTAAATATAAATAAAATACTGATGTTATTTATGTAATTCTCTAGAAAAATACTTTTGTTATTTAATTAAATAAACGTTAGAAATTGAATTAAAAAATATTTTATAGAAATTAAATATTATCTTATACTAAGGTTTCCAATAAATAAAAAAATCAAAGCATAAAATGTGTTGAGTCTATAGAAAAACTTCCAGAAGATTATGATGTAATAATCGATGAAAGCTTTCTTTTCTCCGTGATAGATGCGAAAGATAAAGGGAAAGTCTTTTGACACTGAAAACCTTGCTAACAAAGGCAAATTTTAATCGCATCTTTCAATTTCTTTTAACTCATGAAACAAAAAAAATTGCAAGTCACAACTATTTTATAGTATTATTATCATTATCTGTGAAAAAAATTCCTTTTTTCTTTCAATCAAATAGATGAATCTAGAATTTAATTCAATTAAATTAAAACAAATGTTCCCATTTGATAATCTGGATGACAATCTTTTGAACAATAAATTTTAAATTTTAGTGAGTGAATTTTAAAATCGTAGGAATATTTGCACACTAAATAGCTGTTAGGATTTAATTAAAAAATTGCACGGAAAAAACTTGTGCAATACCTAAGATAAAGCTACAGAATAAAATATTTTAAATTACAGCAAAGTATGAAAAAAAATTTTTAAAAATTAAATGTTGTGTTTTTATTAACATATAAATAATAATTTTTTACAAGGAAAACACACAGCTACCTCATACCTCATTTCATTTTATAAGTGTTTTCTCATTCAAGAGTTATAAGCGGATAAACTATTATTATATTTCATTTTTTATCTGTTTTAATAAGTGCTGCGCATAATAAATAATAGAATATTTATAAATACATTTTTATTACTTATTTTATCAATATGAAATTTCCTAATTATTCTACTCTTATGAATGAAAATGATTTTCGCACACAAAATCAGATTGTATAATCAGATTGTTAAAAATAATGTATTTACGAAACTCATTTAATGTATGTAAATATAGTAAACATGGTTTATTCTAAATATACGTATGCTTGTCTATAAATATTTTGAAATAGTTCAAAAAACGTACCTAAATGCTAATTTTTAAGAAAAACTATCCTCAAATTTTTCATTTATCTGATATTCTGTAAATACCTTATCTGCAGGAAGAAATACTCATGCAACCAAATGATAAACTAACTTTTGAAAAATGCCTTGCAGATTCATATTGACTAATGAAATGTTGTATTAAATTTTTATTCTTCATCGGAGCGTTTTGGATTATAAATCTCTGTCAGATAACAAACAGTAGTATTAATGTTACCTTTCCGTTTTCATAAACACAGTTGTCAACAAAATACTTAAAAGTATTCCGTTGTAACAGATAAAAGACTTCCTGGAAAATAATAAATTTTGTATCAAAAATAAATCTTATTATGTAAAAAAGTCATATTTTCAGAAATTTTTTCATGATATATTTCTTTTTGCTTTTATTTATTGTATGATGAGAAAATCTTTATCCAGCTTCTATTCTTGAAATTATCTTCTCATGCAACAAAAAAGATGAGTCAAAATATTTTAGTTTTCATCACATAGACATACGCAATGGTACACCTGGTCTGAGTGATTATAAGTGATCGTCTTTTGTCATCGTCCTCATGTCTATTTTTATAGTTGGGTGACTCATTGCGACTTCTCTAAGAAATTGAGGTGACTCATCGCATATTTTCTGAGAAATTCTTGACCTTTTACAAAAGACTTGAATTCGCGAAGTAAAAGTGAAAATTACGAAGTGAAACTAAAAACTTGTCCATCAAATTTCTGCGCCAATGGTATTAACTTCATGAAATGTACCCAACCAATCTGCACACTTTGTAGGCGCGGTTTATACATTCTCTCAGTGAGATCTGAACTGAACACAGAACATTTGCTCTCAAAATCTCATGCTAAGAGAACGCGCTGTTTCAATCCTCCTAAATTTTTTGATTCTATGTAAGTTGTGTTGTCTGCAATGAATGTTATTTATTAAAAAAATGCCTCATGAAAAAAGTTAAACATCTACTAACTTACACCATAAAATCACTCTACCCAAATATCTACTGTTTAATAAATTCATCAAATTTTGAGATTTAGTATTTGTTTGCACATTGCGCGCACGTCACGTGATATTATTTGGAACAAAGCAGATGTAGTTTGGAAATTGAGAAGAACGGTTATGTTTCTAGAGCGGGAATTAATCCCCATATCCTTTGTTATGTTTGTCTGTGTCTGTAATAAATAATTTAAAAAGACACTGGTCTGTAGTATTAGTGATTATATAATCTACACATCTCTTAACCATAAAAACCAACATAGTGGACCGTCGAGTCCACAGTCGTACCAACGAATTATGGATAAACTAAATCGATTAAAAGCAGCTATAAAAACCTCGATAATGAAACTCGAAAATTTTGTGAAAGAATTTTCTGGAATGGATTTATCTGGTACAACAGTGAGTGATTTCGAAGTTAAATCTAAAAAAGTTGGAACACTCCAAAATCGCATTGATCATATTCGTGAGCAATACTACGATTTACCAAATATCAGTGAAATTCAAGATGTCGAAAATGACTTGGAAGATATTGAAACAAGACTGGAAAATTTGGAGGTAAAGTTTAAACTCTTTATTGATTCATTTAAGAACGTAAATTATTCTAATTCTTCGAATACTTCTTCATCAGAATGTTCTGAATAAAAAGTGAAAGTTAAACTACCTGAAATACTACTCCTTATTTTTACTGGAAAGTATGAAGAGTGGTCTAATTTTAAAAATCAATTCGAACATCTTATTTCAAATAATGAATATTTAAATGAAACTCAAAAATTATTTTATTTATGTGCATCATTAAAAGGTGATGCAAAACAAATAGAAACGTCAGATGACTCATTTGAATTTTTATTCGCAGCTTTGACTGAGCGTTTTGAGAATCGCTGATTTTGGTCGACACTCATATTCTTGCCATTTTTAATTATGACAAAATGCAATTTGAATCATCTAAAGAATTAAGAAACTTGTTTGACTGTTTGAAAAAAGTGTAAGAGCTTTAAAAGTTTTGAATTACGAACAAAATTCTTTATCGGATGTTTAACTAGTAAACATCGTGCTTCAAAAGCTCGATAAAGAAACAAGAAAGCGATTTGAGTATCCGTTAAAACCAACTCAAGTTCCTGAATACGAAACATTAATTTCATTCTTAGAAAAAAGGAGCTCAATTCTTGAGAGCGTAAATCGTAATCATCTCCCGAAAAACATAAACAAGTTCTCACCGCCATCTAATAAAATTAAATATTTGATAATTAACGCTAACGATAAATCCAAATCGAAATATTGTTGTGCATTGTGTAATCATGATCATTCTTTGAATAAATGTCTTAATTTCAAAAATTAGATGTTAACAAAAGATACGAAATAGTAAAAGAGAAAAATCTTTGCTCGAACTATCTTAATAAAAATCATAAACCTAGTTCTTGCTATTCTAAAATGTCTTGTTTAGTGTGTTCTAAACGCCATCATTCTATACTTCATTGCGAAAAAAGTGTGGCCAAAGATGGCGGCGCTGATGGTTTGACATTCGAATGAGAAGGCAGGTGGTACTTCTTTTGCTCAAGTTGAAAGCAAATTCATCGGCGCCTAAGAATAATATAATAAATAAAAATGAGACTGTTTCTTCCTTTCAGTCTTTGAATAATACATCTAAGAAAAACAATTTTGTTTTGTTGAGTACAGTTTATATTTTACTTGAAGATAAATTTAAAAAGAAAATTAAAATACGATGCATATTGGACTCAGCCTCGAATATTAATTGTTTAACAAATGATTGCGCTGATATACTGGGAATTAAAAGAAAAAAATTAATGCTCCTGATTCTGGATTAAATGGGTAATATTACAATATAAAATCAGAGATAAGTTTATTAATAATCAGTCAAATAATACAGTTATTTGAAATTCCGAAGAAAGTTTTGTAGAAAATTCAGACTTTTTCATTGTTCCGAAAATTACAGATTTAACACCAGCTTCTCATTTGGATATTTCTTCAATCACTTTGCCCAACTTTATTGAGCTTGCTGACCAAACCTTTTACAAACCAGGAAAAATACATGGACTGATTGATTGGTGCTGAATTATTTTTTAAAATTCTAAAGCACAATACATTTAATGTTAATGATAAGCTTCTGATGTGTGATTCTGTGTTTGGTTGGATAGCCACTGGTACGTTAAACAATACCCAATCTTCTAATAAGGTATTGTGTTGTCTTGTCAAAGACTTCGAAACAATTTTGAGAGCTTGAATCTATTGGAATAAAACACGAAGACCCCAAACTTTCGGAAGGTGATAAAGCTATGGAGATATTTGAAGAAACAACTACCTTTCAAAATGGCCATTACCAAGTTGAATTACCTTGGAAAAAGTGACTAGAAGGATTTACAATTGAACGACAATTTTATCTTTGCAAAAAAACGTTTGCAGGATTTGCAAAAAAGACTTAGTACAAATCCAGAGTTACGCCTTCAATATAATGATACTTTGAAAGACTATCTAAAGCAAGGAATAATCAAACGGTTTGACGAAAATGAAGCTCAAGTTGTGGACAAACCCATCTATTATTTACCACATCAAGCAGTCTATAAAGAAGATAGACTTACGACTAAAATCAGAATAGTTTTTGACGCCAGTTCACACAATAATGATGAACTTTCGTATGAATGATGGTCAATGGACTGGTCCTAATTTGAACCCAAATTTCTTTGATTTACTTATTCAATTTCGATTGAATAAAATTCTCGTGAAGCCTAAGCCATAATGCCTCAAGCCATAATGAACTTGAGGAGATGGATCACTAATGATTGTGAATTGATGGAACAGTGGAAGAAAGAAGAATTTGACGTACAATTTCCTCAGAAATCTATTAGTCTGAGATCAAATTCCACAAAGGTACTTGGCTTAGCTTGGGACACAACAGAAGATTTTTTAATCTTTGACATCCAAGGTTTGATGAAAATTTTATCAGACCGAAAAGACACCAAACGTTTTATTTTACAAGCCATTGGAAAAATCTTTGACCTACTGGGATTATTGACTCCATTTACAGTGAGAATTAAGTGCCTGGGATGAACCATTACCTCCTGATGTCCAAAAAAATGGCTTCAATGGTGCAATGAATTGCCAAATTTGGCACAATTAAAGATTCCGAGATTAACTATACCCTGTATTACAGATTCAACTGTGATTGAAATACACACTTTCTGTGATGCCAGCAAAAAGGCATATGGTGCTACCATCTATTTGCGAGTAATAAATGGAAGTGAAATTCAAGTGAATCTAATAGCCTCAAAGAGTCGAGTTACTCCTTTAAAGAAAATATCTCTGCCTCGACTCGAACTTCTAGGAACTTTGTTGACGTCCTTGATTAACGAATGCGGTCAAAAAAATAATGGACCGTAAAGTTTTATCCAAAATTTATTACTGGACTGATTCAAAAATAACATTGTATTGGATCAAGGGTTCCACTAATTGCTGGAAACAGTTTGTTGCAAATCGTGTAAAGGAGATAAAATCTTTGACTAAAATCAATTCCTGGTTCTACTGCCCAGGAAAGGAAAATACTTCCGCTGATGCAATATCAAGAGGAGCCAATGCTGATGTTCTCGTTGACTGCTCGTTCTGGTGGAATGGACCAACCTTCCTGTCAGTTGCCAATCTACCCTTTATAGAAGAGAATACTGTAGTTCCAGAGGAAGAATATATTTGTGAAATGAAAAAGGACTATGTGCAACAGACAGAACTAACTAGTGACTTAAAAATAACTCTATATCTAACTCTTCCAGCTTATTCGAAACACTGTTACAGATAAGTAATAAGTATTTAAAATTTGTTCGTGTTTTAAGTTATCTTTTCAGGTTCTGCAACTACTGCAAGTATACTGAGAATAAAGTAGTAATACCTCTAACCTCTGACGATTTAAGGCATGCAGAGATGTTCTTAATCAAAGAAACTCAAAGAACTGAACTTAAAGAGGACTTTAAATGTCTTTTTAAAAATGTAACTGCTTCTAGATCAAGTAAGATTAAAAGTTTGTCCCCTTTTCTAGAACGAGAAGGTATAACTCGAGTTGGAGGTAGGTTAACTAATTCCTCTTTATGTTATTCTAATAAGCATACAATCTTATTGCCCTCTAACTGTAAGTAAACAAAATTGATCATTCAATACTATCATGAGAAATATTTGCATTCTGGACCTCAAACTTTGTTGTTTCAACTGAGGCAAAAACATTGGCCTTTAAATGGTCGAAATTTGTGTAGAAAACTAATACATTATTTTGTCTCACATGTTTTAAAACAAATTCTCAAATATGTAATCAAAAAATGAGTGACCTTCTAAAGGAAAGAATTAATCTAAATTTTGCATTTAACTCTGTAGGTATAGATCTATGCGGTCCCTTTTTTATTAAAAACAAAAACCAAAGAAAGGGTTCCTTAACCAAAATTTATGTCTGTATATTTGTTTGTCTAGTAACTAAAGCAACCCATTTGGAAATTGTGTCAGACCTTACTTCAGAGTCAATGATTGCAACCCTTAAACGCTTTATAGCAAGACGAGAAAAAATTTCAAAAATCTTTTCAGATAATGCGACCAACATCATTGGCGCAAATAAAGAACTAAGAGGACTTCATAACAGAATGCTTAAACAAGAAACTTTAGCTAAATTTTTATCGGAAGAGAGCATTGAATGGAAATTTATTCCTCCTAGAGCTCCAAATTTTGGCGGCTTGTGGGAAGTGGGAGTGAAGTTTATCAAATATTATCTTAAACGTTTTGAGAGCAAATCTAATTTTACGTATGAGGAATTTTTGATTGTCTTAGTTCAAGTTGAGGCAATGCTCAACTCACGTCCCTTGACCCCTCTCTCTTCAGATATAGAGGATTTAAACATCTTAACTCCTGGACATTTTATAATAGGAAGATCTCTTACTTCAATTGTACAACCTTCCTTGGTAAATATCGATGAAATCAGATTAAACTTATGGTCAAAGAACTACAAAGGCAGTACAATTGATTTGGAAAAATTGGCATAAATCTTATTTAAGCACCTTACAATAACGTACTAAGTGGATGTTTTCCAAACAAAATGTAAAAATTGGGGATATGGTAATCTTAAGGGAGGAAAATAAACCTACTTATAAATGGATTTTAGGTCGCATTATTAAAACATATCCTGGTAAAGATGACAATATTCGTGTCGTGGACGTCAGAACAAAATCTGGCATATTTAAAAGATCAATATCCAAATTATGTGTATTGCCTTTAGAAAAATGAAAAAAAAATTTAATGCTTTATTCAAAAAGATAAATTTAATAAATTTATCCCTATCCTTCTCTCTTGTATTGCTGATTGTTCCTTTTATGTACTGTGCATTTCAAATATTTGTGTAAAGTTATTGACTAGTTTACAATAAGTAAAATTATTGCAATTCATGTTTTGTAAAATTTATAATTATATAACTGTTATTTACTTGTGTGAAAATATTGAATGTTTCACATTGCAATGGCGGGCGGCATGTTCACGCATGCGCGCATGTCACGTGATATTGTTTGAAACAAAGGAGATGCCGTTTGGAAATTGAGGAGAACGGTTATGTTTCTCGAGCGGGAATTAATCCCCATATCCTTTGTTACGTTTGTGTGTGTCTGTAATAAATAATTTAAAAATACACTGGTCCGTCGTATGAGTGGTTAATTATTATATAATCTACACATCTCTTAACCATAAAACCAACTGTATTCTACAATATAATACTTGTATTTTTCATAACTTAATGTCAAATACAAAGATTAAATCAATCGTTTAGTATATTATTATTATTATTCACAGTGTTTGTAGAATTCACTGAATTCCCAGTAACTGTGACCTGCACATGATAATATCATTCTAACAACTGCGCAGAAATTTGTTTCTCGTTATTTTTATTTTACAATTTATATTTTGCTGAAGTTTTTGGGACTTTATATTATTGCTATTGATAACTTACATAGCCATTATAATATTTGATTACCATCAAATTCTACTCTTAAAATTCATTTTGTTATGTTTCCTTAATCATGCTGAACAAACATATAAAATTCTTTATGAGCTGTTTTCATTCATCAAAAGATTTAATAAGTACTAAAATTTAATAATAATCAAATATAAAATTTTTAATTGATAGTTCTTGTGCATAAGTGCTATATAATTCAGTAGCAAAAAGAATGCAAGTATTATTCAAAAAGATTTGATAAAGGGAATGAAGGTTATAAAATCTCTGATTAAGAGGCAAAAATCCATTTATTTATTTGCATTTTTCTCAGTTTGGATTACCTGAAATGATTACTTTATCGTAACATGCAATTTATTCAAAATATGATTTTTAAAACTCAAGTAAATTTTCTACGATCTACACGATTTTCCTAATTTTCAAAATACAATTTCGAGGCTTTTTTAATAAATAGATCTATAATCTATCAAAAATACAGCACAAATTATTTCTTAACTATATCTATCTCTCTCTCTCTCTCTCTCTCTACCTCTCTCTCTCTCTCTCTCTCTCTCTCTCTCTCTCTCTCTATATATATATATATATATATATATATATATATATATATATATATATATATATATATATATATATATATATACAGTAAATAATTAATTATTAAGTCAATCATTTTGAATTATCTACTATTTGTATTATTATTATACTCACAATTTCAATAAGTATTTTTTAATTGAGTTGGATAATGTATTTTAAACACCGCAAAAATGAACCTTTATTTCTAAACTGTAACTTTTACAAAAAAAATACTATTTTTACTATTTTTGTAATACAAGAAAACAAAAAATGGTAGAAAAGAATAACTACAATTGAAAATCAATTTGATAAAATGAGTAACATAATTTTTGCATAATTTTACATCAATATATGCTGACCTATTTTCATGACGCTCTGTTATAATATAATACATATAATCCATGTAAAAAATTTATTAACTTGTACAAATTTTAAGATTTACTGTGAAAAAATGTATTTATTGTTTCAGATTAAAATAAATCTGTACATTTACTATATAAATACCAAAATCTGACAATAAACATCAAAATAACAATAAGTTACACATTAAATTTAAGTTTTGTATTAAAATGTTCGTCATTTCAATAGTTCAGAAAGATTACTTTGGAGTTAAATATGCTTCAAATTGCATATGAACTTACCTTAGTGAAAAAGACAGCTAGTTTAAAAATTTTACTATTCCTTAATCTTAATTGTTTTTAAAATGTGAATTTAATTTAAATTTTGTTCATATTGTTGACTTGCTGTAATAATAAAATATCCTCAATTATACTTTGCTCATAAGAGATGTTTTAACATTAGTATAGATAGCAATATCAAATATGATAATAATTTAAATCTGTAAGACTAAGGTTAACGTAAGTATTAAAGAAACAATAATTCTGTGTTGACAAATTTTGTTTCTCAAATGGAATATACTTGTAGTATTATTTAAATATAACTACTAAGTAAAATAATAATGTATAAATATTTTATTATTAAGTTCTAAACTTAATCCATAAAAACTTTTACAGTTTCTCTATAGGATTTATGGTTATTTTATATTTATTTCATAAAGTTATATTAAATAAGAATGTCTAATTGATATTTTTAAACTAATAATGTTAATTTCTATAACTATGTAACTCCAAATGAATGTAATATCTTGAATTATTGGAAGAAAGTTATATTCGTTTACTAAAAATTAATTTCTTCAATTCGCATTAAGTGTATAGACTATTATCTAAATGAATTTCACTTCAATAATTGAATTATACTTCACACATATTTTATAATATTCTCTTTTTTCGTCTGAAAACTTATTTTATTCTTTAATAGGAATAAAAGATATTTCTTAATATTTATTGAAATTCTATGCATTATAATGACAGTCATTAAATTATATTTTTTTCACATACAATAAACTCTTTACTGGAGGAATTGTTCTTACGTAATGTTTTTTCACACAAATATTTGTAATTTTGCTATTCACGATGGTTTTATTTTGTATTTATTGATATTAAGGAATTTATATTTGATTTTTTATATATATTAAATAAAGTATTTAAACAAACAAAAACAGATTGTCTGTTGAAAACAATATACATAAGTGAGTTCAATTATATAGAACTTAATTTGTTTTATAAATATTTCTTATTAAATTTCTTAATAGATTAGAATATAGAAAAAGTTTGTACAAAATGAAATCTACAATAAAGAATAATGCTACGAAAAATATAAAATATTTTGCCATTTATATTAAAAAATAGTAGATTATCAACATCAGTTATTGCAGATCATGTTAAAAAATTGTCATTTTTAAAATTTATATAAACCTAGTATATATTTAATATACTTGTTCATTTAGAAATTTTATATTATTTTCTATACGAAGAAATAATTTTAAGAAGTAAATATAAAAACAATCTTTCTTTAAAATCATTGTATTTATAATAAAATTTTTTGTAGTTTTTTTTAATAGAAAATAAAATAATTGTACTAAAGATCATCTATGTTTGCATAGTATAAATTGCAATGCATTTTATTGCATTTTACTGCGAGTATATAAAAGTTACGTAAGAAAAAGTTTAGAAGATAATCTCAAGATCATTTTTTACTTTTGTTTTGTACCTTTTCATAATTTTTTGTTCATTAATGTTGAATATGGTATTTCATTTACATTTTATTGGTAAAAAAAATAAACAGTATTTATTAGTACCAATTTTTCTAGCAATTAAATTATTATTTTTTAGACAATTTTAGAAAATAAAAATACATAAGCATATGAATATTATAAAAAAGTAATTCCTAAATGAAAATTCATTATATGTTTCATTTAATATAAACCTGATATTATATGCCAATAAAAACTATATTTTATTATTTATCCTGTTAAAATGATAGCTAAAATGAAATTGTTTTAAAAATTTAAAATTAAAATTATGTAAATTAACTATACATTTGTAAGCATTATGCTGCGCATTTAAATTTAATTATTTTGCAACAAATGATATTTTTCTTCTCAAAAATGTATATTAATGTTTGTTTAGTAATGGGTACTATGTAATAATTATTCATTGTTTTTTCAAAATAACCTTTTAATAACACTACATTATACACGATATTTATACCTTTCAACAAAAGCATGAAAAAATACCTTATTTTATTTTTGTATTAATTTTAATGCAAATGAATTCAGCGTGACCAATTTGAAAATAAAAAACTGTTATTAAAATAACATGTTTATTTGTACTGTGTCAAACTACTGCTATTTGTGTATTTGTGCTGGTAGGTGGTTTGTGCCGCTTCAAAACGATGTGGAAAATGTTAAAGTTGTCGTCTGTTGCTGTCAGCAAGTGCTTCACAGTTCTCTTAGAACCTCTGTCTGATGACGACTGTTGCTTCCGGAATCTGTGGCAGTTAGTGCCGACGACAATCAGAATGATAGCAGCATAAAAGATGGCCACAAGCTGAAAAGTAAATAATGATGTTGAATTGGAAGATCGACATATAAGAATCTAAAGAAACATTAAGCATAAAAATTACATTTAAAAATTACTTCTTCAGCCTAAACTGTGGGAAATAAAAAATATAGCAGTCTTAAACTTCTTAATAGATAAAATATTATACTCTGTGAATACAGATAAGTTGTTATTATTTAAGCAAATCTAAATATTGATCTTGGTATTAAAGATGTACTTAAGCCTGCCATGACCTTCCCTGAGAAAAACTTATCTCCCACACATCCAATCCATTGGATATTAGCGGAAATTTAAATTATTAAAGATTCTGAATTAATGTTATTTTGATGTATGTAGATAAATATTATGTTTTAATTTAATATTTTTAAAAATGAGCTTCTTTTATAACATTAAAATTAACACCTTTGATTATTAAAGCAGCAAAGAACGGATTTCTGATAATTCAAAGTCATTTTTAATTTATTCATATTTTAACAAGTTGTCTTCGATTTATTAAATATTATCGTTTATAAATATAGTCGTAACACAAATAGTAAAAATATGAATATGAATATACGTATATATATATATATATATATATATATATATATATATATATATATATATATATATATATATATATATATATATATATATATATATATATATATATATATATATATATATATATATATATATATATATATATATATATATAAGTTAATATGTTAATATTACTATTCTTTGCGCATTTCGCATAAAAAGTTCTTAAATACTTATCTATATAATATTTATTTAAAAATAATTTATTTGAAAAATAGTGGAGAATTTTAAATGGGAATCTCTAAAATGCATTATTTTTATGATAATAAATAATTTAAAACAATACGTAAATTATTTTAAAATTATTCAATTTGAGATACTGAAAAAAACACCGAATTTTTAAAACATGGCATGTAAAATTTTCCTAATCCCTTTTTTTGTCATTGTTGACAGACAGACACTGATACAGTAAAATTACATTTGGGATTATTATGATTATAATGATATTATTATAAAATATAGCAATGAAATTTCCATAATTATTTCTCTTTTGCGAATTCAAGTGAAATTATTTGGATTCTAATTTTCTTCTTTCGTTGACGATACTCCAATAGGAAAAATACAATCATAAAAAGACACCAATATAGCTAAAAAAGCAGATTTTATTATAATAATTAAATATTCATCAAACATAAATGAGGATAATTCACCTGCAACCCCCACTCCATTGTCATTTTAAAAGAGTCTTCACAAATAGCATAAGAAATAAATTAAAGATTATGAATGAGATTGATCACAAAATTTTTATTATTTTTGAAATTTAACTCTTGCGATAAAATTAGATAAAAAAAAAAAACAATCTCGAAGAATGTTATCACAAATTATCTGACACTATCTATTTTTACATTCATAGTTGACTAAAACTAAATTATCAATCGTTAATAATTGAGAAAATAACCAATGCATAAAAGGTATACATCTATCAGCTTCGAAGATTTGTCTAGGAAATACAACACTTGTTTAAAAATGTTTGGACAAAAACGGAGCAATTTATGATTCTGCAACACATTATGCCCCCTACGGTTAAATGAATTGTGAGAAATAACATTACACACAGTTTCATGGGATTGATAAAATATTGTTCAAAGTTCTCGAAATTTGAGAAAGGCTTAATCAAGAAAGATGTAAATTTTATACTAAAATAGCTAATTTTATGTAATGTGAAGAAGTGATTGTTGGAATAAGGCTCGATATGACACAGTTAGGGAATAGAACATTACAACAGCAAGGTATTATCCAAAACGATCCGGATGTATTTGATTTGCTAAAGAAACTTATCTGCTGGATTAATAAAATTGTGCTTGCTTTTCCAAGTCTATAATCACTAAATTAAACTGATAAGGTCACTATAATACAACAAAAACAATTTGTAGTGAAACACGAAATTGTAGGAAAATATGCACCCAAGCAAGAGATCAAGATTCACCTACTAGCGTTAAGATGACAAGTTTTGAGATTTCCGCTTGGTGAATGAACCTCATTCTTCCATATTGCGTTGAGCTAAAAGTAAAAATAAGCTGAGGTAGTTTTATACTTTGGGATTGTTTTTCCAAGTACAACTTTACACTTTTGGTCGTAAAACTTGGATCTGAAACTTGATCTAGTTCCTCCAACGCAAAAGATTTTTACGAAATAGATTATACTGTTCCTTCCAGTACAACTCCTATTGCCGTGTTGCAAAATCTCTTGTGCTTTCATAATCTGCAAATTGGTTTGCCGGACTTGATCTAATTGACCCAGAGTGTTGTCTATAAAATAACACATCGAGTTGGAATGTAAATTTAATGAATTTTTACACATTTGAAATCAGATGATGAATCCATTTGATTTACATGAGTTAAATGAAAATATATAACTATCACCGTGACAAAAGCCCTTAATTCTGAGAGTGACAGCTTAAATATGTATCTAAGATATCAGAAATAAAATATAAATTCAGTTTTATAGACTCTTTTGACTTGTTTAATGTATAAGTAAAACTTAAAATTTTTCTGGTACGCTAGTATGTGATTATGCATTTAACACTGCATTTTCTTACAATGAACTGCTTATCGTGGTAAAATTTTCCCTCTTATTTTCTTAAAAACTCTCATACAAGAGAGTTAAATTCCTTAATAAGAAACTTAGTATTTTTTGTT